>JANFOE010000759.1:40000-640000 GCA_025667525.1 Glebionis coronaria
TATATATATATATATATATATATATATATATATATATATATATATATATATATATATATATATATATATATATATATATATATATATATATATATATATATATATATATATATATATATATATATATATATATATATATATATATATATATATATATATATATATATATATATATATATATACATATATATATGTGTGTATCTATATATGTATATATATATATATATATATATATATATATATATATATATATATATATATATATATATATACATATATATATATACATATATATATATATATATATATATATATATATATATATATATATATATATATATACATATATATATATATATATCTATATATACATAGTGATGAGTTCTAGAGTAAACCTTACTTCAACAGAAAACTTAGAAAACAAAAGTGTAGGGTTAATTTTGCAAACCTTCCAAACTTTAGGGTTGAAAAAGAAAAAAAATAAAAAGTGGGATATCAAGCTACGAGATTCATATGACAGATCCATCACTCACATGTATCAACGGGAACCACCACAACAATTATCCAACGCCACGGTCATCTCCATCACCACGATCATCTCCATCCCCACCATCCATCATCGACGTCGTATCCATTGTCACTGTCATATCCACCACAATAATTATCTCCATCGCCACAGCCATCTTCATCGCCACCATACATCACCACCATACATCACCACCGCCATCTCCACCGTTACCGGAGAAGCTCGAAACACCTAAATTACATACCAGCCCAACTATTATACATTCGTCTTACACCAACGATATAGTCATATATAAGTTTTAATTTTTAGATCTCTTGTTTATGTTCTTAAAGTGGACTATTTTGAAAATTATAAAATAATTAGTGATATTAGGTAATGGAATACGTTTAATGAACTTGTATGTATAAAGTCCCATTTTTGGGATACGAGTATGATTATGGCATTGGGGATATTAGAGTATGACTAAATACGATTTTGTTTGTATGTTAGCGTGTTGAAGAACATATTAGAGCAGCAGTGACTATGATAATTGCAGCCGTTGTATGACTAGTGTACCCGTTTGTATTAAGGATTTATGATTATTGCACCCATTGTAATTTTATCGGTATTTAAGGGAGGATTTTTTGTAGATGCTTTACTGTGTTACAGTTCTGAAGATTGAAGATTTACTGCAGAACAGTTTATTAAGTTCCATCCAGATAGAGTATTTGTTCACTTTAAGGATTATTTTAGCATATTATCTTCATATCTCATGAACTAGCTTTTAATATGTCTTCTACGTTGTCATCTGTGTAGGTCTACATAATCCTTGGATTATCCTAACCTTGGAATGATTAAGAAATAGAGAAAGAGATGAAGAACTAGAGAGAGAAAGTAGAGATAGGTTGGAGAGATTGAGAGAGAAAGTGTAATGTTGATTATGAAAATGAGAACCAACCCCTCCTAACATGCTAGGAGGGGGTATATATAGCCCACCCTACATGTGGGCTTTGGTGGTTATACTATTAAATAATAGATCACGAGCCCATACTAGATGTATCTCGTTGGAGTGACCGATCCTTCCTAAATACGTAAAAATGTATTTCCAACAATATCCCAAAAGGGAGGTCGCTCCAAGAGACAATGTCCTAAATAGTCTATAGCTCGTGATCTATGTTAACTATGATATGACTGAGACTTTCTTTGGAATTTCGCATTTCCAACAATCTCCTCCTAAGGGAGGTCACATCATTTTACAAAATCTTAAACCTAGCATACTATACTTGAGTCTTCGATCTTGTTCTTGTGAATATGCTGATGCGATCTTTGACTTTAGTCTAGAGCATGCTTCCTTGCCTTGACCTTGTGCATTCTTCACTTGTGATATTCGCCTCTTCGTGACTTCATGTTCCACATACTTATACCTTTATAAATTCTTGAAAGCTTCAGAGTTTGATACAGCCGAAGACTTGACTTTTAGGTTTTCTTGAATTTGTTAAAGTATTAAGTGCAGAAAGTATAAGCATGCGTGGATGACTTCTTATCGGATACCACAATGCCACCGTCTTGTTAACAACAAAACAAAGACACGGATGAAATGGCTTTGAACATTTCAACCTAATTAGGTAGCATTTTACCTCCGGTTGGTGATACCGTTGGACGATATTGAATATCGTATATGTGACAGGTAGTTTCATTTAAGAACCTCCTTTACAAGATTTCGCGGGTAAACCCGTTCCCTTTATTCGACCGTCTGTTGACTGCGAACATAAAGAGTGAATCATTTGGATAATATTATCCTCATGATTGAAGCCGTCAATTAATGTTCCTGGAACAAGTGAAATTCAATTAAGAACCGCACCATCGCTGCTTTCTAGTTGTCACAAGCTTGATTCATATTAAATCTTGCAAGTTACCTACCAAGTGTTGTTTGATGTTAACACTAGAAGGATTTCCACTCATCACTGTGAACACTATAGAGTGTCACTCTGATTGTTCTGGCAAGATCACTAAGATATCGCGTAGAGGCCTGGAACGTGTTTAATTCATTTAAGAATTAAACCACTGTTGCTTTCCAGTTATCACGAGTTTGATTCATAACGAATCTCACAAGTCACCTACCATGAGCTTTTTGATGTTCGCTCAAGAAGGATTTCCATCTTTATTGTAAATACTTTCGTATTACTTGGATGTTCAGGCAAGATCATGAAGATTTTGTGTAGGACTCTTGATATCATTCTTACTTTTCATGGTGTGTTAAGAAGCAAGGAAATATGGAAGTGTGTCCTAATGAGATATTTGATGATCTCAAATGGCTCTAGACTCAATCGTGCATTTTAGATTTTTAGTGATTAGAGGCTGGAGAGGAGTGCCATCATTTCAATATCAATATATTCAGAGTGAATAAATCGATAGGTAATGCGTTGTCTCCGTGTGATTAAAACAAATACCTTTTGAGAGATATCTGAGTTAGCTGGGATGGGTTGTGCATTGCATCACTGGGTCCATGATGTCTATCTTCAATATCGAGCATCATTAAAAATGATCTCAATAGCATATGTATTGACCCGGTTTTCGCCTAAGTTGTAAGGAGGGCTTCTTTCTTTAGACCCTTTATCTTTACAATTATTTTTATTCTTCAACCCCTTTAATGCTCACCAATACGTCATAACTAGCACCTTGTTGTGATTTTTCTAGTGCTAACATAAGTACTTGGTCGGTATTCAGCTACATTCACAATCTTTCTAATCTTTCCTAAGGAAAACTATTTCTAGCTATGGAACGTCCTTGGGAAGATTCCTCTGGTTATAGAAGAATCATTGGACATTAACCTATCCTACCATCCTTATGTCACCATAATCTTCACCGTCGTAAAATAGATAGGGTATGGGTTAAAATACGTCACTATGAAATCCATTTTGAACTATAAATCCATTTTGCTTCCCTTTAACATATGCCATGATATTCGAAAACATTTCACACATGTCGGGATGAGCCAAAACATTAAGTCAAACCATTATTGATCAATATTATATCACATTTTCTCCCCTATGTTAAAAATATTAACCCAATCGATGTTTTTAATATCAATTGATTTAATGAAATTTTAAGAAAATTTGGGAAGAAAAATGCAAATCCAATTATCTTCATGCATGACACAAGCTCCCTCTCAAATTAATGAGGGTGTACTTGAAACATAAATAAAATATCTTTTAAACACAAGTGTAAGGTACTTATCACGTGCAAAGATCATATATGATAATGTATTCACAAGATTGATAATTTACGTGGTTGGACCTGAATGATGATAACCTCATATGATAGAATCACGTGGTTCTTGTTCACGAATGTTGGTCTCCCCCGTAGCGTCTGAAATTATCTCCTCCTTTTTGAAAAGCGGTAATCTTTCATGGACACCACATGTACAATTGATATCGTTGTCTTGACACCAATTTGTGAACTTGGAACTTTCGTCATTGAAGATTTCGAACGCTTGACAATTGCTCCCCCTCAATTATTGACCTGTGTTCTATCAAAAGAGCTGTAGTCGCCGTTTGAGTAGTCGCATCGTCGAGTATGTAGATATCAGTTGTAAATTGCTGCGGGTTGTGGAGATGATAACTTCATAAAAACATGATTTCTCTTGTTTTAAAAAAATAAATGCACTGATGCGTACATATATTCGTGGTTAGATTGTGTTATTATGTAAACACAATCCCTTACATTGTTATAAAATAAACCATGCCCGAGAAAATTAATTCCCGTTGTTGAGTCAAAGCTTTCCGGTGAAATGCATGACTTGAATATGAAAACCAGGTTACTATCAGAAATAATAACAAGCCATTTTGAGCATGTTTTAAATCATTTAAACTTCTGCTCGAACTTTATTTACAACCCCGTGTCATTATTGAACGACATTTCTAGGATCGTAAATATTATCGATTCCAGAAGAAATGCTCTTTTATCAAAACATTTTGAACACAAAATTTTGAAATATTTAGAAAAACCTTTTGAAAAAATTCTTGAAAAATTGTGTTCAACGTTTTGAAAACCAATTACTTTAGCTTAAGAATTTGAATATCTTACTAAACGAGCTCAAGTCAAGAAGTTGTAAGCTTCCCGTTTTGAGGGTAAGTTTATTCACCGGCGATAAACTTTTCTTTTAACTGAAGACCACGTCCTAAGCTGACATTTACTTAGAAGTTGTTTTCAAGAGCTTGAAAACTTTTGAATGTTTTAAGATAAAGCTCATTACCGAGAAAGATGAATTTCTCGTTATGAGGAAAAGTTCTCTTATTTAAAAGATACACTTTCCTTTTTGAGCTTAAAACTTGGAATGTTTTAATACAAGCTCATGACCGAGAAACATTAATTTCCCATTACGAGGATAATTTATCATTAAAGATAAGCTTTCCTAAAATTAAAGTCCGAGTTACATTCTGATATTTAACTGTAAGTCATTGTGCATGAGCTTAAAAACATGGAATGTTTTTAATGTAAGCTCATGCCCGAGAAAAATTAATTTCTCGTTGAGAGGATAATTTTATCATTGGCGATAAACTTTCCTTTCTATGAAGTCCGGGGCATAATATAAAATATAATTATACGCCGTTTACACGAGCTTAAAAACCGTTGAATAGTTTTAGTGTAAACTCGTGTCCAAGAAAATTTAATTTCTCGTTAATGAGGATAAGTTTATCATCGACGATAAACTTTCTTTTCATTGAAGCTCGGGTAACAATCTGTCATGTGACTGCAAACCGTTGTGCATGAGCTTAAAAACTTCGAATGTTATTAATATAAGCTCATGCCCGAGAAAAAATTAATTTCTCGTTGTGAGAATAAATTTATCATCGCCGATAAACTTTCCTTTCTTTGATGATCTGGTTACAATCTGTGATCCAACTGTAAGCCATATACACGAGCTTAAAACCTTTGAATAGTTTTAATGTAAGCTGGTGTCAGAGAAAATTTAATTCTCGTTCTGAGGGAAAGTTATCGTTGCATAGATAACTTCACTTTATTAGAAATCCGGGTCATCGTTTGTCATTCAATAATGAACTATATTCGTAAGCTTAACTGCAAATCTCTGAGACATTTGTTTCTTAGTTATCAGCTTATTTAGCAACCAAACTCTGAGAGTGTCCTTAGTTGAACGATATACAAAGATTGGACCGCTTTGTTCTTGTTGAACATTGACTTTGGTACCTGCATTCTCATTAGGAGTTTGATGCTTTGATACGGGTTAGTGATATCTATTTTAGAACCATGTGGGGTTCACAGTTTGCTTTACTTGTGCTAGAGGTGACATGAATAGATGATTCACTTGTCAAAGGTTTCCTTTTATAGACGAATTTAATCTCAGGCTTAAGTGATATATCATCTTTTTCAGTTTCCTCCCTAGTAGTCTTAGTAGGAGTGGAGGACTATCCTAGTTAAAGGGGCACTCGCTTCCTACAAAATTGAAAGTTCTACCAGTGGGGCGCCAAAGTTTACCAATGGGTTTGATTCTAGCTAACCACTGGGATTGAACTCTAGCACGGGAGTTCACCTCATTAAGGAATTTCTTGACACAAGAGTCATGATTTGCCTTAAAGACACATTTCCTACATGATTTACAAGTAGCATATTTAATGTCCGAGTAAGATCTAAAATTCCTAGATGATTGGTTGATGCTCCTAGGATATGACATGTTACCGTTAGCAGTGTTAGGTAATCTAGAAGGCATCTGACTAGGTTTGAAATTTCTATTTCTTACTCGTGTCTTTTGTTTAGCTTCCCTTAGACCAAATTTATGGAAAACGTCGTTTGAACTAGTTCGAGACGTGTTCTTTGAACTTTTTCTAGGGAGGCTAGATGGAATCATGTGATTAGGTCTTGAAAAAGCTAATTTAGTCACATTAGGCCTAATTGGTGGAGTGACTGGTCTAGAAAGATAAACCAAATCAACTTGGGAGGAAAACCGCGGTCTCGAGGATTTTTATCGCTCGGATCTAAATGCAGTCGGTTGTCTAACAGACTGATTTTGAGGCAGTTTCCCGATGATTGATGGTTTTTCAAGCTTAGCGTCCCACATAGTCCTTTAGTTTTCCTCAACTCGTTTTTCAGAGCAGCTATTGCAAAAACCTTTTCCTGAACTTAAGCCTTTAAAGACTCATTATCTTTAAGCAATTTTCTTGGGATGGCAACTTAGATTCTAGCAAAGTAAATTGTTTCACAAATTATCTTTTTTGACTTTAGAATCTTGAATTTTTTTATTTAACCTTCCGTTCAAGAACAACGTTTGAATTTTCATGTTTTTTCAAAATACTTTTCAAATTTTATCCATTTTCTTTGAAAATTCAATTTTGGCATCCTCAAGATCTTTAGATGGCTGAGCTAAAATCGTTTCAAGCTATTTAATCTTCGAATCGGAATCAGTTAACAAAGCAGTCATAAAGCATTTATCATGATGTACTATAGCATTCTGAACAATCTCTCCCCCATTATGACTCACATCGGATGAATCTGAAGTGGTAAAATTATAACCCTTTTCCATCCCATGTTGTCATAATTAGGTTCGAATGCTCAACATGCGGTAGTTCATCGGCATAGACATCATATACCACATTTCGTTGTACCGTATTTATAGGCTATTCGTCAAATACGGGTTTGGTGTCATCATAAGAGATGTCTATATCATTCCATGACATGCTGCTTGTATCATGATTTCCTCCGATTCCATGCTCTTGTAATCTTTAGGCTCCAAGTTGTCAACCGTATGGGACCATTCTCCTCTTGCATCTGCATCATAGATTCTTGCACTCCACTATCATACGCTTGCTGAAGTCAGGATCTTTCAAAAATCGAAGACGAGACCGATGTCATGAATTTCAAAAGTGTACCACGGAAACTCTTGAACCTCCGTATGTGTGTATTGAAGAAATGACTGACATATCCCTGAATTTTCAGACTTAACGATGTTGAATTGGAAGAAGTGCGTAAGTTGTATCACTAGAGCTTTATATGCAGATACTGATGCAGGGTGATTAAAGTCTTCTTTGTGAAGTTGCTCAGCTAGTTGGTTCAAGTTGAGGAAACTTAAGTCGAGGACTATATAACGATCTTGACCAAGAGTGTTACAAATTCGCTTCCTCCTTTAAGCCTGAAAGGGTTCCAAGATGAGACTGAAGTCGTCGAAATAACATTATACCACTTTCTCTAGCTTTGTCTTGCATTTGATGCAAGTCTCCCTCTTGAGATGTCAAATTCAACAAATCCATTTAAATTTTATGAAAACTGAAGGTAAGGATTACTTATCGATCGAGCAATGAAAGAAAGTAATTGTGTTTGTGGTTGTCGATTAAATCCCTTGAGTAGTGAAGAAAAATTATTAAATCCTCTAAATGTGTGTTCTCGAGAAACTAAAAATTATCCAATACCAAATAACTCACGAAATTTTAAATCACGTTTTTCGAAAATAATAATCCTCGAAATTTTCTAAAACATGTTTTTTCGAAAATATTAAAATTTTCAAAAGATTTCGCAATGTGAACTTATTCAGTTTCGCAATGTGAAAATTGAATATAATGCCGCAATGTGAGATTATTCAATTCCGCAATGTTAGCCGATATTCAATTCCGCAATGTTAAAGGATATTCAGTTCCGCAATGTTTAGAATATTCAATTCCGCAATATGCAAGAATATTCAATTCCCCAATATTAAAGGATATTCAATTCCACAATGTATATGATTCCTCAATATATTTGATTCCTCAATATTATGATTCCTCAATATATATATGATTCATTAATATATATGATTACTCAATATATATGATTCCTCAATATATATGATTCTCAATGTGTATGATTCCTCAATATATATGATTCCTCAATATATATGATTCCTCAATATACATGATTTCTCAATGTGTATGATTCCTCAATATATATGATTTCTCAATATATATGATTCCTCAATATATATGATTCCTCAATATATTATGATTACATAATGTTATCACGAATATTGCAACGTTTTTTATCTTCGAAAAGGCGACTTTTTCAAATGTTTCGGGCGAAACGACTTGTACTTTCAAGGTTATAGGCTTCGTCGGACTATAAAAATACAATATTTTTCAAATTTATGACGAAAAGTTTGAAATCAAGATTTGTACTTTTAATCAAAGATCTTCACCAGAAAACAATCCAAACACCCAATTTTTTTTTTATTTTTAGCCAAAACAAAGATACCAAATCGTTACCACAACTATGTAGATGATTTTAGGAAAGATTAAAACACAAAAAAACACCAAAAAAACACAAAAAAACACAAAAAAACACAAAAAAAACACAAAAAAAAATTGGATCGAGTGATTTTGGATCTAAAAGTCATGAAAATCAAGAAAACAAACAGAAAAACATACCAATCATCCATGGCTCTTGATACCAATTGTAGGTCTACGTAATCCTTCGATTATCCTAACCTTGGAATGATTAAAAAATAGATAGAGAGATGAAGAACTAGAGAGAGAAAGTAGAGAGAGGTTGGAGAGATTGAGAGAGAAAGTGTAATGATGATTATGAAAATGAGAACCAACCCCTCCTAACATGCTAGGAGGGGGTATATATAGCCCACCATACATGTGGGCTTTTTGAGTTATACTATTACATAATAGATCACGAGCCCATACTAGATGTATCTCGTTGGAGTGACTGATCATTCGTAAATACGTAAAAACGTGTTTCCAACAATCTGACACATGTATAACATCACTCCATCTGAGTACACGTCACTACTACTAAATAGTTATGGTTAAACTATGGGTTGGTAATTGACATATCTATTGTTGTTCCACTGTTCCAAGAATGTTATTTTTACTCGGTGTAGTTTTAGTGGCTTAGTGCACAATGGACATGTTTATTATCTTTCATAATAATGTGTGCATGATTATAGGATGTACTTCAAGTTTACATTAGGATACGTTGTAGTACACCAAATTGTCACCATGGTGTAATGTAGGAGTGAAAAAATGCTACTTCTCAAATATTGGATGATGTGGATGTGTGTTGTTTTAATAAGGAATTGACTTGTAGTTCGTTATCATTTTGTGCAAAAAAACCCAACTAGAGATTCTATGTCTTTGAATTGTTTGATGCAGCTCACGAGGTTTTGAATTATACTTTGTAGTTTAAAGCACATGTATATACTTTTCATGCTAAAATTTGGTTATAAAATTAATATTGTACGTAAAAGACATCTGATCATGTACTGAATATGCAATTAAATTTTGTGTGTGATGAGAATTCGCACTTCATTGGCTCTAAGAAAATAGAAGTTTTAGTTTATTATGAGAAAGATTTAAGTATCATGATTGAAATTTAAATGGTTGTTGGGTTTTTACACTTAATGCAACTCAAACACAATGTGCTTCATCGGTAGTTTTTGTAATGAAGTTAAACGTAGCTATTAGAATTGTCATAAAAAACTTTCGTGGTGCCTATGCTTAAAGGTTTTAGTTGATGAGGATCTAGGATCGGATTGAAAAACTTTGATGAGATGGCATTTATACATGATCTCATCGTTCTTTTCCGGGCTTTAAATGCACAAAAATGTCATAAATACCATATATATGCTTGTGTTTGTTTCTTGTGTATATTAGGTATGGATATCGTGGAAAAAGACAAAAGATCACAAGATACAAGGAAAAACGGACACGAGAAACGAAGCCGTAACAAAGAACCGGGCCTTACTCATGGAATTCTCAACAAAAATACCTTGAAGACTTGAAGACAAACAAGATTGATCCTAATTTATTGAATAAATGACACTTTAAAACCCTTGTATATTAATAATTACAAGTTTGGTCCCTTAAGTTTGTCAAAATTACACAAAAGGTCCTTCAACTTTGAAGAAATGGCAAGATTAGTCCCTCAACAAATCCAAACTGCCAACAATGGTCCCTCATAAAGTCAAAGATACATTGAAGACCTTTGAAGATCAACAATGTCCAAAATCAGCCCTTGCAATATTCAAAAATGTCAAATATAACCCTTGAAACACTTTTTGTAAAGTTTGTGCCAAAAAAAGACAAAAGGTGAAACGTCGATACATGTAAAATGGGCGCTGATAGAAGTTTGCATCCAAGTGACAAAAGAAAGGAAGGGACAAGGGCTGAATGTGTGCATACTGAAACATTTAAACACACAAACACGCGCCAAACAACTCCACTCCACCAAAAACGGATCAAAAGGACAACTATTCACCTTTACAGCCCAGGTTTTACACAACTTAAAACAAAGGGTAAAATGAAATTACCCAGGCACACGTTTGATTCACACATGCAGGAACCTATCCCACACACAAAACCCTCATCTCCACTCACTATGGACCCCACCCCAATACCCTTTCCACCAATCAGCAAGCAACTTAGCCTCCAAGTCATGTGACGTGTCAAGATCAACAGCTGAGAGCCTTTGCTTGATCACAAAGCTAAAATGAACGTGTATGATCATTTTGGACAGCTCAACAACAACAAACGTACTCAAGGACTTAGGGCATTTAGGGAATTTCACATCTAGGGTTTATGAACAGTGTAGCCTTGGCATTTGCCTATAAAAAGACTCCTCAACATGTGAGAGAGCTTTTGTTCCAGTTTTAGGCTATTAATCTTTGTAATTCCTTTTTAAGTTAAATAAAATTTGAATTTCTGAAAATTTGAAATCTCTTTTTGATTTAGTTAAAAGTTTGGTGTTTGAGTAGCCTAATTCTGAGTTCCATTTGATTGTGAAGGCCTACCTTAATCTTGTGGTTAAGGCACGTCTTGTTTCATAAGGTTCTTAAGGTTTGAAAACCTTGAAATCCTAGGTTCTGTTTTGGTTATTTAGTGTACTAACCCTTGACCATTAGCTATAAGCTCTTACAAGCTTGTTGACACCAAGCTTGTGAAGGGATTAGAGCCCTTGGTTGAGTTGTTTGCTGTTTGTGTTGAAGATATAAAGTCCTTGAGGTTCTACTTTGAACCATCAACCAAGGCAGTTTGCATCATCTTCATTGAAGTACCTTGGTCTTGTTCTAGTTGTTGAACAAGGTCCAAGGAGCATTGCTGGCCTTCCTAGGATGTTGTGGAAGGCAGGTATAATCTCTTGTTAAGATTCCCCTAAAAATTTCATGTTTATGACTGTTTTTGATTTGGTGCTTTGATTTTGAGTATTGGTGTTTGTGCTGGTGATTTTTGAGTTTGATTGTGTTATTTGCTATTGTTTAAGTGTTTTTGATCATTAAAATCAGTAGGTTATTAGTTAAAATCAGAAGTTTGTTTGATAAGTGCTTGATTAAGGGTTGTTTGGGATTACTGGTTATCAAGGCCTTGTGGCCTTGTGCCCTTGGTTCTTTGGGTTTGGGTGGTCTAAACAAGCTCTAATATACAAGTTTTAAACATTGGTTAGCTTTCTGAAAGTTTGGAAAAGGGATTTTTAGTTTTGCAAAAATCTGATAAAAGTGGTTTTGAATTTGGTCAAACACATCAGATCCAATAACTTCTTTGTTAGTTGGATCTAAGGTCTGAAATTTGGTTTGGAAATAGTTTGGGTGATAAGCTATCTATTGGTTATCTGCTTGTTGAATTTGGTGGCTTATTGTGGTTTTTATAGCTTATCAAAAGTTGCTGAAGTGGTCATTTGCATCAGCAAAGTGACCACCTCAAATTGTGCTTGCATTTGTTTGCCTAGTGTATGCCTTGTGACTTTGCTGCTTGGAACTTGTTCATGTGCTGCTTGTGATTGGTTTTTGCTATTTGGATTGCTTTGTTCATAGCTTATAAGCTCACTAGCTTATTGGCTTATTTGTGCCAAAATACATCAAGTTTACCCAACTGGTAAGCTTTGATTCACAAGGTTTGCACTCAAACCTTGACCAGCAGGGTGAAAAACAAGTTCTTACACTTCATTAAGTCTGTCAACGCCTTCTTTGTTCCTGTCAGCGTTTGATTTCAACTTATCAGTGTTTGACTTTTGGTCAAACTTGGTTTTCAGCTTATTTGAATCTGTTTTGCTTATTGGTACATGCAACAACTTAGTTTTTGTAATAGAAATCATTTTTCTCAGCTTAATATCAAGTCTGGAAGTTTACAAGTCTTTTGGTTAAGCTTTTGCTAGAAAACTAGCTTATTTGGCTTTATCAGCCAGCTTATTTGCTCCTACAGCTTATTCTACTTGGCTTTTTGTGATTTTCTTGATTGATTATTCTTAGTTAAGCTATTTGTGAGCTTTTGCAACAAACTAGAGCTTCTGAGGTGCCTTATTTCTCAAACCCGACTATTTTGTCGGGTTGTGGAATTTTGCTTTTCTATTTTCTGGCTTATTGAGTGAGCTTATTGGATATTTCTTTTGACAGATCTCTTAAGCATCCAAAAAGAGGGTTGTGTGTCAAATTAGAGCTTATGGCATTAGCTTATGGCTTAATGGGCTGAAAAGCCCAATAAGAATAAGCTTTATGTTCAATAAGCTGTGATAAGTACATTTTCAGCTTTTGGGCCTTTAGAGTTTTGTTCTTAGAATTAAATTTTAAGTCAGATAGGGCTTTTCCAAGTCAATTGGGCCAAGTTTGACTTTTTGGGCCCAAAAGCCCATTTGTGTTGACTGTTTTTGGATTTGGCCCACTTGAGGGCCCATTAGGGGTATTTTGGTAATTTTACTTTTATTATCTGATTATTTAGGTTAAAATAAACTAGTTTGCAAGTTTTTAGAATTTTTTATAATTTTTGGATTTTTAATATTATTTTATTATTATTTTATTATTATTTTTAAAATTCCACTTTTTCCAACTTTTTACATTTTTATTAGGTTAATTACATTAAAATAGGAATTTAGCAACTTTTAGAATAATTTTATCACTTATAGATTAATTTTATAATTATTTTAAGTTTTAATAGTTTTTAATTCATTTTAAATAGTTTTTATTAGTTTTAAAATTTCTAAAAATAGTTTTTAATCATTTTAGGTCATTTTAGAGGTTTATCAATTGAAAAATCTTTATTTGGGCTTTTTGATAATTTATTTGATTTTTAGAGCTTTAATTAGCATTTAAAAATTGAATATTTAATTATTTAAAAGGTTTGAAAAAGTTTTGATAATTGGTAAACTCTTAGTTTATTATTTTTGATTTTTTGTGAATTTTTGGTAATTTTTAGAATTTATTTTATTTTTGGTGATTTTTTAGGTTCTACGTCTTAACTTTCTAATAGTGATTTTTTGTTAATTTTTATTTTTACGACTTCGTCATTTTTTCTTCTAATTCCCTTCTAAACCAAATATTAATCTCAAATCTTGTACATCTTAGTCACACACATATACCTCCTTGGGAAACGAACTTAATTTGGGTCATTAACACTTGATTTTTCCTAAAGTCATTTGTTCAATACTTACCGCTCATTTACGCTCTTTTGTTTTCCTAAACAAGAAGGTGTAAATATACTCCAACCATTTTTGGCGCCGCTGCCGGGGAGGTGTGTCGTGATTAAATTTGCATTGTTGTTTTTAATATTAACCAAATAGTATTTGTATTAGTAGAACTCTACTAATACGTATTATCGGTTTTCTTGGTTTTTCTTGTACAAATATTATTAATATATTGTATTAAGTATCACAATCAATAAACAATATCTCCAAAAGTGTGAAAACACAACCTTAATTGGGATTTGATCTCCTAATTATTGTATTCGAATCTCAAACAAAAAGAAAAAGGCAAAAATAGATAAATACTTTCGTGAAGCTCGATTTTGAGAAATACAAACTATAAGGTGGGTATAAGGCGGGTATTATAAAATATACCCTAAGGAAAAAGGCTCTTAAGTGCTTCGCGCCGCCTCGTTTCCCCGCTTGCTTGTGAGTATTTTTAGATTGAAGGCTAATCGAGGGTTTTGCCGCCCAAAGTATTATTACGTATAATATATTTGCTTGGTTTTCTTTGTGATTAAACCCTCTTGAACAATTTGGTTTTCACCAAAGTTCTAAAGTCATTCGAAGGCGTTCACTCCACGTGATCGTTTTCATTCCTTTGAGGCTTCTTTAATCAAGAGTTTGATTCGAGGAGAGATTTTGTAGATTGTTGTCTACGAAGATACACCAAAATCCAAAAAAAAATTAAATAACATCAAAAATACAAAAAAAAAATTGAAAATTCACAAAACACCCAAAAAGAATCTTCTTTGCTCACCTCCCATTCTTCGTGAAGTTTATGATCACTCGTAATCAAGCAAAACGAGCTCGTAAACGACTTCAAAAGCAAGCCAATCAAGAGACGTTGATTGTTGAAGAACCTCCAATTGTTGAACCTATTGTAGAACAAGAAGTCGTCATGGCTAATCGTACTATGATGGAGTTGCTACAAGCACCCACCGAGGGTTTTGGAGAGGCTATTGTGATTCCCGCCATCCTTGCGGAGAATTTCGAGATTAAGACGGGTTTAATGTCGATGTTGCAAGCAAATAAATTTAGAGGTCACGAGAAAGACAACCCGCATTACCACATTAGGAATTTTAACCGTCTCACCGCCACTAGCAAGTTTAAGAATGTTCCACATGACGCCATTAAGATGATGTTGTTTCCATACTCGTTGGATGGACCCGCAAAAATTTGGCTCGAGAAAGAACCGCCAAATTCGATTTTGACATGGACCGATCTCGTTTCTAAGTTTGTGAACATGTTTTTTCCACCATCTAAAACAACACACTTAAAAAATGAGATTTCACGATTTGTGCAACGTAATAATGAAAGTTTTTCAATGGCATGGGAACGATTTAAAGAGATGTTACATGAATGTCCACACCATGATTTTACGGAATTGCATCAAGTGGATACTTTTTATAATGGGCTTAATGATCATGAACGAGATTATTTGAATGCCGCCGCGGGTGGTAATTTTTTGTGCAAGACGACAAATGAGGCTTTACAAATCGTTGAGAATCGATCTAAGGTTTATAACCCTCGTAACACACCGAGTGTTGCCAATATGGGTTCGTCATCTTCGTCACAATCGTCTCGTAGCATTAACGCCTTACATGATGAAGCTAATGAGGAAAATCGGTTTTTTGATAGATTTGCTAATCTAATGTCCCATTGGAAGGCTCAAGAAGCTTCCAATTCCGCTTCGGTTAAAGCGGTTGCTAAGAGTTGTTTATCTTATGGGGGAGCTCATGATCTTTCCGAGTGCATTACCGCGGATGGTAACACTTCGAGTGCTTATGTAGCAACGGGAACTTACAACCAAAACGGTCAAGGTTCCCGCCAAAATCAAGCTCCACCAAACCAAAATGTTAACAATTATCGCAACAACAACCAAGGTAATTACCAAGGCAACACACGCAATTACAACAAAGGGAATTATCAAAGTGGGAATGGACAAATCTCTAATCAAAACCAAAACCGTGATTTTCAAAACACTACACAAGGTTTTCAAAATGCTCACACTAAAAATTTGCAAGGAGAATTTTTGGATTATGCAAAAGCAAATGATGCTAAATTTGATAACATGCAACGTGAGATGATTAGCTTAAGATCCGAGTTGAAAAACGAGCTTAAAAATGAACTTGCTAATGAACTTAAAACTCATGCAAACAAAATGGAAGGAAATGTCCAACGTCTTCAACAAAACCAACAAAAGATGGAATTAGGACAACATGAGATTAAGCAAGAGTTATTAAAAGCGGATGCTAGGCAATCAAAATTCGAGGACCGAATGGCTAAGATGTTTGAAGCAATCATGTGTAAACCCTCTTCTTCGGGTGGTCTTCCTAGTGATACCATTAACAACCCGAGGGGAGAATTGAAGGTTGTTGCTACACGAAGTGGTAAAACTTTCAAGGAACCAATCTCTCATACAAGTACTTCTAAGGAGAAGGAAATCGAGAAAGAACCCGAGGTGATGGTCGAAAAGGAGCATATTACAATCCCACGAAGTATCGCTCATACCACACCTACGGTTGAACCAATACCAATTGTGGAACCCGAGTTTCCAAGGCCGTTGCCTAATGACCAACCCACACCACCTTTACCTTACCCTTTGAGACGTAACAAAGAGAAAGCACAAGAAAGGAACAATTATCAATTTGAGCTATTTATGAAAATGTTTCGTGATATGCATTTTAACATAAGTTTTGCCGACGCTCTTATCATGATGCCTTGATTCGCCGCAAACTTCAAAAGTATGCTTAACAACAAAGAGAAGTTACAACAATCGTCTAGTTGTTCATCGGTTTTTCTTAGCCGCATACCACAAAAAGTCGGTGATCCCGGTAAATTTTTGATTCCGTGTGCTATTCAAGATATGGAGGAATGCTACGCCTTGGCCGATCTTGGTGCTAGTATTAATTTAATGCCTCTCGAGATTTTCAAATCGCTTTCGCTTCCGGCTCTTACTCCTTCGAACATGTCTATCGAGATGGCCGATCATTCTACGATCTTAGCATGTGGAGTAGCCGAGGACGTTTTCGTTAAAGTCGGAAAGTTTTACTATCCTGTTGACTTTATCGTTGTAGACATTCCTATCGATCGAAAAGTTCCTCTCATTTTGGGTCGTTCATTTTTGGATACATCAAGAGCACTTATCGATGTTCATGCTCGAAAAATCACCCTTCGTTTCAATGAGGAAGAACTTGTCATCAATGCAACACAAAACTCCAATCTTTCTCATGTCTATTCTATTGCAACTTTAAACCATGGAGATTCAACCAATGTCGTTTGCAAAGAATTTTCACCAAGAGTTTTAGGAAATGTCGCCAAAAACAATTTACCATTTCCTCCGCCGGTGGAGGTTATGAGTGTAAAGCCTACAAAGAAGAAACCATCAATACTTGAATCGAAAAATCCTTCACCTCACCTCGAACACTCATTCTTGAAAAGTGTTGATAAGTTGCCGGTTTCTACGAAAGATCTTTCGGATGATGAATATGTTGACCCCGATGGGGAGGTTTTCTTCGTCGATAAACGTTTTGAGAACTTGCCACCACCCAAACCAAAACGGTTTCAAAATGTGAGAATTTTTAGTGTAACTAACATCGTCTTTGAAACACCGAATATTTTCGACATAATCAAAAAGGGTTTTCATAAGGAGAGTTCAAAAGATAAAAAAGGAAAAGATTTTAAATGTGATTTAATTGATTTTTCTACAAATCTAACTCCGTCATCACCACGTGTTTTGAGTGCTACAAGCTCGTCTACTCCTTTTGACGATGCTTTGTGTGGTTCTAGTATGGGGGAAGCCCCTTATGTTCCCTCATCCTTGTCCACCGAGGACGAGATATTCGATCCCGAAATTTCATATAAAGGGAAATCTCGATCTTCCACCGATGCAATAAATGGAAAATCTTTCTATTTGCTTGGTGCGAGTCTACCTCGAGTAGCTCGAAAGTTTGTCTTACCAATTGTCTCACCCTTCTACTTCTCATCTATTTTCTTCAAACTCTTTGAGTTTATGGCACATGTTGAAGTGGCGTTAATTTGTTTTTCCAATGAAAACGAGAACGCCATTTTCGACCCCGGTATTTTGCATCATCTAAGGACTTAGTCCTTATTACCGGTTGCTTTTTGGGCCTTGTTTATCATGTAAGCCCCACCAAAAATTGACCATACCATGATTTTCCCAAAATGTTCACATTTTGAGGGGATCGAGTCGAGCTCATGACTCGGTAATCAAAAACGAGGTGCCTCGTGGGGAAGATCCCATGCTTATCGTTTATGCTCACTATTCACTAATAAGGGGACTTGTACCCTTTCAACTCGTTGTCTCGTGGTTGTTTGTGATTGTGTTATCTAGATCATCATCATCATCTACGATTGAAGACTCTCGTGTTCGTTTACGTGAGCCTCCATCGTTCGTTTGAAGAAGTTTTTCACGATTCCATGACATATCCTTTATTGTTCTAACAATTATCTTTTAGCATACTTAATAAATGGCTTTAGATATATTGTTGATCACCCTTTCCATGCTAGATCCTAAGCATTCGACTCTTCGTCTCTAGTATGGGGGTGCTCCACCTTTAGACTCGAAACATTGAGGACAATGTTTACTTTTAGTATGGGGGGGTGAATAGGTACTCGCTTTGCTACGCCCTCACGCTTTCCAAATTTTCAATGTTTTGTTTTGCTAATAAGGCTAAAAATGGCCAAATTTAAAATTTTTCTTAGTTTTCATAAGTTTTTTTAAGGCACGAATGTATATTTTCCGACGGGTAGAATAAGAGTTAATTTTTGACTTGATGGGCATTTGGAGCCATTTACATTCCTTAACTCGCTCAATTCAAGTTTTGCTAGACTTTTATATAGGGAGCTTTAAAATGCGAAAGTCTTAATTCATACGGGTTAAGAACAAGAACTTTTCGCAAGTTCCTATAATTGATTCTAGAAAGTCACTTATCAAGGGAACTATAAAACGCATTCTCTAAACTTGAAAAAGTCCAAGAAAGTGCAAGATCCTATAGGTGGCTTGAAAACCCAAAACTTTGATTTGATATAGTCTTAATGAAAGCTAATCCAAATTTGGCTTAATTTTGACTTGCATGGCTAAGTATTCACGAGTCTCTTTAATTAGAGGTCTTTATATAGTGAAGAACGAGAAATAATAGAGTTAGACAAGTGATCATGCTAAACGTAGAACATGAAAATGTTCTTTCAAAAACTCATATGTTTTTAATTGTGGCTTTTTCTTCCCATAAGATCAATGCATTAGGAATAAATCATAATTGCAATAAGTAAGGTCGTACGATTTGAAAGGTTACTTAGCCTCTAGCGCAAGATCGTTTAAAAGTTGCTCGGGGTTGAATAGAGTTCATAGCCAAGGCATAACTTATTGAAGCGGGACGCGAAGATTGGCGATTATCCAAAAAGGCCCTAACAAGGCATGAGGAGCTCTATTTTTTGCTAAAGATCCAAAGATGATGTGAAGTATCATTATTCCTAAATCAATATGAAGGATCGAGACACACGACGAGAAGCAATTACTCCCCTAAAGAATGGAGAAAGTCTATCCAAAAAGACCCTAACAAGGTATGAGGATAAATATATCCAAGTCCGAAATGGAGGCGGATCGTTGTATATCAAAATCCAAAGTAAAGATTGAAGAAAAATGATGAAGTCGTGGTCCTATATGAAGAATCTCTCAAAAATGTCAAGTGAAGAAATTCCAAAATATGAAGAGAAGACCATAATTTCAAGAACGTCTTCCCAAGATTTGAAGTATGAAGTACATGCCAAATATCGGTCCGAGAAAGGTCTCAAATCGTGAAACGAGTTATGCCAAGATATGAACTTAAGGAGATACACGAGAAGCCGTTTTAAAAGATTTTGTCCTTCGGCTAACTATCGATCAAATCGTGCTACTTTGCTTTCGGACTAATAAATACTCAAATAAGTCAATATGAATCACTTGTGATCCATGACAAATAGATAAAAAATGCTAGTAACCCATTTCCTTTTATAATAACTAGGATTGCGGGGAGAAAAAGTATTACACAATTTGGACGTATGAGTAGTGTTAGCATTGTGACTTGTACCAACAATGATCTTGTTTTTGCACTTAGCATGGAATGTATGACAATCAAGGATGACAAAGTTTACTCTAAGGGACATTAACTTGTTTCTATTCTTTGACCCTAAAAGTCACTTTTTGTGATGAAAATCATACATTATGTCTTTACACATCATCGTAGTATGTTGCAAGTCTTTTTACTCTTCAATAAAGGTTAATAAAAATTGAACTTTGGTGATGCTTAGATACTTTATTCTAGCATTGCGTGAGGGCACGGCAATGGTTTAGTATGGGGGAGTGATGAGATGGCATTTATACATGATCTCATCGTTCTTTTCGGGCTTTAAATGCACAAAAATGTCATAAAATACCATATATATGCTTGTGTTTGTTTACTTGTGTATTTTAGGTATGGATATCGTGAAAAAGACAAAAGATCACAAGATACAAGGAAAAACGGACACGAGAAACGAAGTCGTACAAAGAACCGGGCCTTAATCATGGAATTCTCAACAAAATACCTTGAAGACTTGAAGACAAACAAGATTGATCCTCATTTATTGAAGAAATGACACTTAAAACCCTTGTATATTAATAATTACAAGTTTGGTCCCTTAAGTTTGTCAAAGTTACACAAAAGGTCCTTCAACTTTGAAGAAATGGCAAGATTAGTCCCTCAACAAATCCAAACTGCCAACAATGGTCCCTCATAAAGTCAAAGATACATTGAAGACCTTTGAAGATCAACAATGTCCAAAATCAGCCCTTGCAATATTCAAAAATGTCAAATATAACCCTTGAAACACTTTTTGTAAAGTTTGTGCCAAAAAATGACAAAAGGTGAAACGTTGATACATGTAAAATGGGCGCTGATAGAAGTTTGCATCCAAGTGACAAAAGAAAGGAAGGACAAGGGCTGAATGTGTGCATACTGAAACATTTAAACACACAAACACGCGCCAAACAACTCCACTCCACCAAAAACGGATCAAAAGGACAACTATTCACCTTTACAGCCCAGGTTTTACACAACTTAAAACAAAGGGTAAAATGAAATTACCCAGGCACACGTTTGATTCACACATGCAGGAACCTATCCCACACACAAAACCCTCATCTCCACTCACTATGGACCCCACCCCAATATCCTTTCCACCAATCAGCAAGCAACTTAGCCTCCAAGTCATGTGACGTGTCAAGATCAACAGCTGAGAGCCTTTGCTTGATCACAAAGCTAAAATGAACGTGTAGGATCATTTTGGACAGCTCAACAACAACAAACGTACTCAAGGACTTAGGGCATTTAGGGAATTTCACATCTAGGGTTTATGAACAGTGTAGCCTTGGCATTTGCCTATAAAAAGACTCCTCAACATGTGAGAGAGCTTTTGTTCCAGTTTTAGGCTATTAATCTTTGTAATTCCTTTTTAAGTTAAATAAAATTTGACTTTCTGAAAATTTGAAATCTCTTTTTGATTTAGTTAAAAGTTTGGTGTTTGAGTAGCCTAATTCTGAGTTCCATTTGATTGTGAAGGCCTACCTTAATCTTGTGGTTAAGGCACGTCTTGTTTCATAAGGTTCTTAAGGTTTGAAAACCTTGAAATCCTAGGTTCTGTTTTGGTTATTTAGTGTACTAACCCTTGACTATTAGCTATAAGCTCTTACAAGCTTGTTGACACCAAGCTTGTGAAGGGATTAGAGCCCTTGGTTGAGTTGTTTGCTGTTTGTGTTGAAGATATAAAGTCCTTGAGGTTCTACTTTGAACCATCAACCAAGGCAGTTTGCATCATCTTCATTGAAGTACCTTGGTCTTGTTCTAGTTGTTGAACAAGGTCCAAGGAGCATTGCTGGCCTTCCTAGGATGTTGTGGAAGGCAGGTATAATCTCTTGTTAAGATTCCCCTAAAAATTTCATGTTTATGACTGTTTTTGATTTGGTGCTTTGATTTTGAGTATTGGTGTTTGTGCTGGTGATTTTTGAGTTTGATTGTGTTATTTGCTATTGTTTAAGTGTTTTTGATCATTAAAATCAGTAGGTTATTAGTTAAAATCAGAAGTTTGTTTGATAAGTGCTTGATTAAAGGTTGTTTGGGATTACTGGTTATCAAGGCCTTGTGGCCTTGTGCCCTTGGTTCTTTGGGTTTGGGTGGTCTAAACAAGCTCTAATATACAAGTTTTAAACATTGGTTAGCTTTCTGAAAGTTTGGAAAAGGGATTTTTAGTTTTGCAAAAATCTGATAAAAGTGGTTTTGAATTTGGTCAAACACATCAGATCCAATAACTTCTTTGTTAGTTGGATCTAAGGTCTGAAATTTGGTTTGGAAATAGTTTGGGTCATAAGCTATCTACTGGTTATCTGCTTGTTGAATTTGGTGGCTTATTGTGGTTTTTATAGCTTATCAAAAGTTGCTGAAGTAGTCATTTGCATCAGCAAAGTGACCACCTCAAATTGTGCTTGCATTTGTTTGCCTAGTGTATGCCTTGTGACTTTGCTGCTTGGAACTTGTTCATGTGCTGCTTGTGATTGGTTTTTGCTATTTGGATTGCTTTGTTCATAGCTTATAAGCTCACTGGCTTATTTGTGCCAAAATACATCAAGTTTACCCAACTGGTAAGCTTTGATTCACAAGGTTTGCACTCAAACCTTGACCAGCAGGGTGAAAAACAAGTTCTTACGCTTCATTAAGTCTGTCAACGCCTTCTTTGTTCCTGTCAGCGTTTGATTTCAACTTATCAGTGTTTGACTTTTGGTCAAACTTGGTTTTCAGCTTATTTGAATCTGTTTTGCTTATTGGTACATGCAACAACTTAGTTTTTGTAATAGAAATCATTTTTCTCAGCTTAATATCAAGTCTGGAAGTTTACAAGTCTTTTGGTTAAGCTTTTGCTAGAAAACTAGCTTATTTGGCTTTATCAGCCAGCTTATTTGCTCCTACAGCTTATTCTACTTGGCTTTTTGTGATTTTCTTGATTGATTATTCTTAGTTAAGCTATTTGTGAGCTTTTGCAACAAACTAGAGCTTCCGAGGTGCCTTATTTCTCAAACCCGACTATTTTGTCGGGTTATGGAATTTTGCTTTTCTATTTTCTGGCTTATTGAGTGAGCTTATTGGAAATTTCTTTTGACAGATCTCTTAAGCATCCAAAAAGAGGGTTGTGTGTCAAATTAGAGCTTATGGCATTAGCTTATGGCTTAATGGGCTGAAAAGCCCAATAAGAATAAGCTTTGTGTTCAATAAGCTGTGATAAGCACATTTTCAGCTTTTGGGCCTTTAGAGTTTTGTTCTTAGAATTAAATTTTAAGTCAGATAGGGCTTTTCCAAGTCAATTGGGCCAAGTTTGACTTTTTGGGCCCAAAAGCCCATTTGTGTTGACTGTTTTTGGATTTGGCCCACTTGAGGGCCCATTAGGGATATTTTGGTAATTTTACTTTCATTTTCTGATTATTTAGGTTAAAATAAACTAGTTTGCAAGTTTTTAGAATTTTTTATAATTTTTGGATTTTTAATATTATTTTATTATTATTTTATTATTATTTTTAAAATTTCACTTTTTCCAACTTTTTACATTTTTCTTAGGTTAATTACATTAAAATAGGAATTTAGCAACTTTTAGAATAATTTTATCACTTATAGATTAATTTTATAATTATTTTAAGTTTTAATAGTTTTTAATTCATTTTAAATAGTTTTTATTAGTTTTAAAATTTCTAAAAATAGTTTTTAATCATTTTAGGTCATTTTAGAGGTTTATCAATTGAAAAATCTTTATTTGGGCTTTTTGATAATTTATTTGATTTTTAGAGCTTTAATTAGCATTTAAAAATTGAATATTTAATTATTTAAAAGGTTTGAAAAAGTTTTGATAATTGGTAAACTTTTAGTTTATTATTTTTGATTTTTGGTGAATTTTTGGTAATTTTTAGAATTTATTTTATTTTTGGTGATTTTTTAGGTTCTACGTCTTAACTTTCTAATAGTGATTTTTTGTTAATTTTTATTTTTACGACTTCGTCATTTTTTCTTCTAATTCCCTTCTAAACCAAATATTAATCTCAAATCTTGTACATCTTAGTCACACACATATACCTCCTTGGGAAACGAACTTAATTTAGGTCATTAACACTTGATTTTTCCTAAAGTCATTTGTTCAATACTTACCGCTCATTTACGCTCTTTTGTTTTCCTAAACAAGAAGGTGTAAATATACTCCAACCAAACTTACTGCAGGTTATACCCCTCTCTTATTGTAGAAAGAAAACAAATCTTTTTCCTACCACCGTGTTCTCTTTTCTTGTCCGTCTTATCTCCCAATCTTTGTGGCCTTTACCAATCAGCCCCTGTCGGGGCGTAATTCATAGACATTAATATCCCTTATCATGCTTGGTACTCACTTTTTAACAGATTACCAAATCTATTATATAGTTAGGCATCAGTGAGCATAATTAGTCCGTCTCCAAACATAATAAGGCTTCCTAGTGTATGTTTAGTGTATTCATATGCTTAGTGTATGTGTTTGTATCTCTGGTGCATCGTTGGTCATCCATCTTTATGTTGTGCACAGTTTGAAATACTCGAGAAACTATGAACACTTTAGAGCATCATTTTGTATTTTTAGTACATCTGTTTTTATGTTTACGGCATCAATTTGTATAAACACTAGGGCATCAAGGTGTATGCTTAGTGATGTACCTTTAGATAAGCTTAATCAATTGTAGAATTTTCAAATTTTGAGTTTGAGAGCAAACAACTTGTCATGTCCGTTTCTGACTAGTTATTAGAAATCTAAGGAACTTGACAAGTTTGCTTCTTGAATGCAAATATCTTAACCTGTTCGTTACGTGTGAATCTATCAGTTTGGAATAATATTTTAGTTATTCATCTATCGAATAATGGTTTTAGTGGAAGTATTTTGCCTTCTATATCGAGTTTGACTCACCTAACTGATTTAGTATTAGAGTATCAATTTAGAATTGTATTAGGGAACCATAATATAATTAGCTACATTAATAAGATTGTATTATGTATATTAGCAATATGATTGTTAAAAATATTTAATTATTAAATAAAAATAATATCAGTGTTTTAAATATAAGGCATATGCTTATTTATAATATTTCAGGCATCTAACACTATACTTATCTGTTGATATGATCGGAGATCTTTAAATCCCATTGGCTATTGAAGATCCTCCTGTTGTATCTATTCAATTAGATGATAATGGTTTTCATGGGCATTCAGGTACCAACGGTGCCGATGATGCTTTAGCACTTGCACCTGTTGAAAACCAGGAATCTACTATTAAGGTATTTTCTTTTTATTGGTCCTTTTTAATCTTTTTATAAAATATTTTTCACAGCCAATATGAGATGTTGCAGATTGATTCAAAGCTTTATGCGTTAAAGATAGGGGGTACTTTGTGAAGATCCTTATTTTCAGGTGATATATTGACATATATTTTTTATCTGCCAAGAAAGCTAAGATAGTAAGTTTTGCATTTGTGTTCTTATAGGATATTATTTCAGATTGGTATACTAGCGAGGTCGCCATGGTCGTTTTGTACTTTTCTTAGGAAACCAGAATAATGCACCACTTGATCAGATACAAGAAGTAATATTGCTTATATCCCATATGAAGTTAGAGCGCTCGTTAGTACCACATGTCCATATTTCACATTATCATTTTTTACACTATATATGTCTGTAACACCCCATTTGGTAAAATGGAATATCATAGTAATATATGTCGTGTCATCAAAGCATGCAAGGTAAATTTCTAATCATTCATGACCATAAAAGGAAATACCAGAAACAAACATCGGTAGTACAAGTAACTCAACACAAGCAAATATAAGTACTAAAAAGAGAAAAGGACTAAATGATAAGACTTCTTTTATGCATGGTCTCATCGTCCAAAACGGGCTTAAAACGATGAAAATATCATAAAAAGTGCCATATATATGCTTGTGTTTGCTCAATGTGTATTTTAGGTACGGATATCGAGAAAATGACAAAAGATCACAAGAATCAATAAAAAACGAACACGGGAAAAGAAGCCGTACAATGAACCGGACCCAAGTGTTGAATTTCCAAGAAAAAATCCTTGAAGAATTAAAAATTGTACAAGAAGGGTCCTTCATTATTGAAGAACTGACACTTTATACCCTTATATATTCATAATTACAAGTTTGGTCCCTAAAGTTTGTCAAATTTACAAAAAGGACCCTCAACTTTGAAGAATTGGCAAGGTTGGTCCCTCCAAATTGAAGACTTGTCACTTTTAGTCCTCCACAAAGTCAAAGATACAAGTGAAGACCTTGAAGAATGAAGACATGTCAAGAATAGTCCTTGAAGATTCATGAAATTACAAGAAATACCCTTTGATAAACTTTGCAAAACATTTTGTGGCCAAAGTGTGAAGTTGAAAACTTCAATAACAAAGGAAATCTACCAAAGTTGTGTTTACAAACAATATGGAAAGTGAGGGGTTAAACATGGTCGACAAACATTCTTACTAATATTTCGTTTTTAGTGTAGTTGTCTCTCGGTCTTATCGAATTGATTTAACGTTTCCAAATTTGACTTAATTGTTTTTGGTTATAAATGCTTGTTTGGTTTCTAAGCTACTTTGCACAAAGCATGTAAAAAATATAAAAATAATATCTATTACTACATATACGTACTATCTAAAAACACATTGTAATTACGACATTTAAATGCTCAAAGTATAAAATGTAAAATGCAAACTTTATACTACAAATGAAAAACGTAAAATAACCATGCACGGAAAACGAGACAATCAAGAATTATAATATTCTAAAATATGAAATGTGATTAAAGTGATTTTTATAAAACTAAAATAAAATGCAATTGTACTAAAACTTCAAATGCTAAATTTACTAACGTAATGCAAATAACAGATTATTCTATTTCGGCCCAATTTGTATCCTAATGGACCATACTACATTAATCAGCCCAAGTAAGCAACTAATCTAGTTGACCCAAATATGCACTAACAGAGTGGACTATTTTTATTGGCAATATGAACATATAAAGCAAAGTCTGAACCGTATAAAGCAACAATCAAAAAAGTAAATTGTCTCAGCTATGTAACAGTAGAACTAATTTCTTGCTATTAACTGAACTCACAAGGAAATCAAAATAGATTGACTAAACGCTCCTTTATGAACAAAATCCAAATTTGACCGAAAAATAGCCTAAAGTTCAGTTTTAATCTAGATAAAAAATCCTCCAAATATAGGTATGAAAAAGTGTTGCCAAAGACACCTATATCAACTTGTTAAGAAAATTTAACCATTAGCGCTTGAGAGATTAAACTAGTAACAGATTCGTTAAAAAACCAAATATCAATCAAAGATTACTCTACAACTAACACTAGCAGTCATACTAAAGAATGCAGAATTTGAATGTAGCAAAGTACCTCAATTCATGCCTTCGTTGTAGGCGAAGCGGAGCGTTGAGCTCGTTTAAAACCAACCACACCTATACTTCTGACCTACTACTATTGTTCCTTCAGAACCTCGGTTTAACTGCTTAATCGAAACTCATTAAACTAACAACAAATCTTCACCGATTAGAACTAACAGCAACTAGTGAATCAGCGACTCCAAGCAAAACCTGCATAACAAAATCCAAACAAAACCTGCAAAAAAACTGCTATACTACAATTCTAAATTTACTCTCTGAATCTTACTTCTAAGTTTAACACTGCTACTGAATTTAACTTTGTTCAACTCGATCTATGATGCAATCAACCGAAACTCTAAAGCCACTAACAAAGTCGATCAGACCAGCACACTGAACAGCTTCCTCAACAGACCAAATCCAAAAGCTTGAAATTCTTAACAAATCTGTTAACCAAAACTGGTTGTCTAAACAAACACCTGAACTAACTGGATAGAGGAATGAAACGATTAGAACTCCACTCACAATCTCAAATTAAGATTATCAACAGTTCGGTAAAAGCTTTAAGTAAAAGTAAAGTTTCGCTAACACAGTCATAACATAAGTCTAACAAACTAACTAAAATTAAAGTTTTATTACAGGAATTAATGAACAAACTCAAAGTTAAAACATAATCTACTGATCATACTAGTCAATCTTACTCAAGCTTGTAGAAGCTCAACAGCTACAAGCTTATGAACTGTAAAAAGAACAGAGAGTTTAAAACTTTACTGAAAATGAAATCTTTCATTAATGGAGAATAGTTTAAAGTTCAACAAACTCGTAACTAACATTTAACAGAAACTAAACTAACTCTTATGAACAAGAGTTACTATCTGAAACAAGATTATAGAAGAAGATGATGAAACTGAAGATTTAAACTTGTTTCATTAATGGAAGATAACCTAATTAGTTACAAAAAACTGAACCGAGTTCAATACAAGTGAAACTGACTTTAAAATGTGTTGAAAAAAGAAAGCTATGTAAGAATTTTAAGCTAATCTACACCTAAACTATACTTATTCTACTGCGTGTAACTACTCCTATGCTAACCCGTTGAAATGAGGTGCTCTTCTTGTATTTATAGGCATCGAGATGAAATGGTGGATGACTTCAATGACGTGTTGTAACCAACCAGGTCGTGCCACGTGTAAAATACGAGGTTGATATTAATTAGGTTTCTTCACATCTTTTCCAAATTGGGCGTTTCTTCATCTTCGAATCTTGATCGAATTGGCTTGCACCATCTTGTAGAGGAAAGGAAAAGGAACACTTTTCCTTCTTTAATCTTCCTTTGAAACCCCTTGTATATTTCTTGAATTGGTCTTGACTTTTTGATGGAGAAAAGATAAGAGGCGACTGAAACTTTTTTCTCTCTCTTCGATTGTGATGAAGAAGATACGTATGAAATGGTCTTGCTGACTTGGTTTGACCAAGTTAAGTAACTTCCCCATTTTTATGTTTTTAGTCCTTTCACTTCCATCTTTTATCAAATGTGATAATAACTTTTAAGCACATTTCTTTTCATCCTTTGTTTTTAATGAAAGTTACAAACTAAGCCCTTCATCATTGTAATTATGGCATGATTGGTCCTTAAAGCATCTTTCGTCTTTTTCTTCGTCTTTTGTCATATAAATCCCTTGAAAATGCGTATTTGCTCCAAAATGTATCTTGTTTACCTGAAAACACAAAAACACAAATACCCACGTAATTATGATATTTTACAGTTAAATATAATATATTTGGCTGTGTTTTAAGTGGTTTTTAGGTCATAATTGATGAGTGTTTTCACACTTATGAACTCCCCTCCACTTGATCATTGCCATGACCTCATGCAATGTCACATTTTAAAGCACCAATTTACACTTTTCTCATAATTAATCCACCTTGGCCAATATGGAATGCATTTACACTACACTACACTATATGATGCATGATTTTGATTTTATACAATGCAATGCAAAGGAAAGCAATTTTATTAATATATTTTTGGATTTTCTTGAAATGGTTTTGATGGAAATAACTCATAAAGAAATCAAAGACTTAGATTAGGGCTTTGGGTACCATGAACACTTATCATCCTCAAGTTTCACTTTCCCCATACCAAGCTTAAAAACAAGATCATTGTTATCCATAAGTGAAAGTGCATCAACTCATTCATATAAATTAATTGTGTTACTCTTATACCCCCACTTATTATGCCTCTAAGACCGGTTATTATTTGAGCAAATTACTTTTGGGCAAATTTGTCATTATTTAAAACGTGAAATATAAGAAATGTAAAATCTTAAAATAAGGAAGCACAATTTTAATCCTAGTAACCATCTTATCTATTACTCGAAAAACCGCCCACAATTGATATAAGTCCGACTCAAAATAATAAGTCATTCGCCTTATGTATAAGATCCTTATGTCATGCATTAATAAGTAGCTACACACTCTCTAAGGAAATAAAAATAAAACTCATGCAATAATTTATATCCGCTGCCTTTTTGAGACCTTGGATCTTCAATCCCGCAACCCGTCAAGGTAATATTGGATTGGAGCAACTATTAAATCCCCGCAACCCTTGTGAGTGTAATATTGGAATTCAGTAGCTACTATAATTAACACTTCACTGCCCCTCTTGGGAGTCTTGTATAATTAAATTTTTTCTCTTTTTTTTCTTTTTTGTCTTTTTTTTCTAGCCACTCATTTTTTTCATAAGCCGCTCTTATTTTTCTTTATTTCTCACAAAGAAAGTTGAAAAGAATAAAAGGAAAAACACCCGCTAAGTATTAAGCATGACATAAGTCTAATACACATAAAACGCTCTAACTTAGAGTCTTAAGATGTACTTATACCAACCACGAATGATTAGCCAAAAACGCATAAGAGACTAGAAACTAATTAAAATCGTTATTGATTATTTATTAACATATATACATGCGTTGACAAGAAACTAAAGGTTACGAAAGGGGATATAAAGCCACAATTAATCAATATGAGGTTTATCTAGCCCTTAAAACTTACTTCAAACTCTATCATCTCTTGTTCTCCACAGTTTAAAATCTCAAATAATGAGACTAGTGGATGCTTAGCCTAATAAACCAATAAAGGTCTTCATGGTTAAGGATACTAGCTAGAGTAAGCTTAGATAAGCAAACTCGGGTTGAATCAAAGTATCCATGACGGGCCTAATATGTCAAAGATATCTAAATTTGTTAAACCATATCATTTATTATATTTTTTCCTTTTTATATATTTTGATGCAAAATAAAAGGAAATATATACAATGCAAATGTGTTATGCAAATGAAAAATGATTTATGCAAAAATTATGAATGCAATGTTTAAGAGTATTGAAGTAAACTTCCCTACAATTAAGATAAACATTGCCCTCAATGTTTAAGAGTATTGAAGTAAACTTCCCTATACTTATGACATTGATAACTTTGTTTAACTCGAGCTAAGGAAGATAAAACTAAAGTGAATTCATTTTTAGCACAATGTGGTTATGAAAAATCACAATAGCAAAAACTAATCGAAGTGAACCGGATACACTGGCCTCCTCCATAAGCTCCATGAATGAAATGAGAGAGAGCAACCCTTGAAACACACACCAAAAGAAGAAGAAAGGCCACCCCTCCACTTCAACTCTACTATAACACCATCTTATTAAACCTAGCCTATTTAGATCTACTATACGTTTTCTAACCTAGTTATTCAATGCTTGAGTTTTTTAACCCTAAGTCTCTAGCTCGACTCGGCCCGAATTAAGTTGTCCTTGGGAAACCATCATGGAGAATAAAGGATATCCACTTTGAAGCACATCTCACATGATACACTAAAACTTAGCACGTTTCCATTTACTATAAGATTTACAATATCCGCCTCGATAAATGGAACGGTCCAACGTGTCTCAAGTTTGTCCAACATACAAAATCTCTCATGTAGTAAGCACACCAGGATCAAATACATAGTTTCCATCTCTACACGTGAACAACTCCGAAGTAAGTAGCATCACCAAAGTAAGGTCATACAAGAAACTCTATCAAACAGAGTCACACTCGTAAGTGGAGTAGATGAAAACCAATATTTCCCAAACATACGTATCCCAAGATCAAAAACCTTTCCCTTCATGTGAAAATAATAAGATGAGCTCATATCCACCATAGAAATTCCCTCTTAGATATTAAAACATCATGAGATAATGAAGGTTTAGGAATCAAGACATTCATAACAAGTATATCCATGTGGTGCTCCTCGTCATCATCAAAAGGTGGGGAATCTTCCATAAAAGGCATAGTGAAATGAGGATCAAGAGAAATAGTTTCTTGTGGAGGAGGTGTAGGTTCTATGTTCCCAAAAAGCATGTTCTCAATAAGACGAATCTCCTCTTCCCAATTAGAATCACTATCATCGACCTCTAAATAAGTATTAGCAAGATAAGCCTGTATGGTGGCATCAATATCCATATGAGAATCCATATCAAAGGTTTTGGGTTATAAAATTGCCTTTGGTGAAAAAGGATCAATCTCTAAGAGTATAGGATCTTCATCAATAACAAACTTAAAGGGTGGAAGGATGGGAATAGAAGGCTTAAAAAGTGCATTAATGAGAGAATCACTCAAAGGGATGATAAAATCATGAAAATCAACAGGTGCAACCTCAATAACCGGTGAAGAAATATCAATGAAAGGTTCTTCTTCTATGGACTCATCATCATAGTGTGTGTTCAATGCTTCAATTGAAGAGATAAGAAGATAAATGTTTGATAAAACCTCACGAATATGAACATCTTCCACTTCTTCTATAAGAGAAACATCTTCATCCAAATTAGGAAGGTCATCTTGACATGAAAATTCATCGGATGATATATCATAAGATGCCTCACTAGAATCTCAATCATCATCCTCCATTTGTGGCAAGTCTTGCAAAAATTCTTCCTCAATCTCATTATCCCTTTCTTTGAACAATTCACCAAGATCGAAATCACCAAAATCACTAGTAGTAGCATGAAGGTCAACATGTGATGAAATCTCAATGTGATCATGAGGAGAAGAGGTATCAATACAAAGCTCGTCACATGGTTCATTGGAAACACCCTCATGCTCATTTTGGATTGGGATAAGGTTCTCAACACTAGAAGTGGTTAATTCATCCAAATCGGTGTTTGTATTAGTTCTAAGAGGCTCGTCCCCCATGGTTAAAGAGTTGTTGGGTTCCATGTGAGGTAAAGGTGATGAAGGTGTGTCATCATTAAGTGTCATGCAAATCGAGGGTTCGTCATCATCGTCATAAAGGAATGGATAAGGCCTACGAGTAGCAAGATATTCTTCTTCTTCCTTTTTATCAATCTTAAAGAATAAATCATCTAAATATTTCTTGAGGTGATGAGAAAATGTGTTCAACGATTCACGAAACATATCACTGATCTCCTTGTCATTAATTTGCCAAGTCTTAATTTCATCTTCTTCATTAGACTTAATTTTTTCCTTTAACCACAGACACGTGTCTTTTATTACCTCGAGTCTTAAGTCTTTCATACTATCAAGCTCCTTAAAAGCGTTTTCGTTCGACTCGTTTATTTTCTCAAGTAAATAACGAAGCTCATTGAAAATATTAGGGGCATAGGAAGGAGGATTCCTCGGTCGACAATCATAACCATAATGGGGAGCGTTTCTACAAAACTCACATGAATAAGTCGAAGAATAGGGTGAAGATGGATTTCCATAACTAGGTGGATTATAGGTTTGAAAATAGTCTTGATTATGAAAGTTCTCATGATTATAACCTTGAAAATTCCATTCATTTTGAAAACCCTCATAATGTGAAAATCCTTGATTTTGAAAAGTATCTTGATTATAACATGGAAAATTTTCATCATTTTGAAAGCCTTCATTGTTTGAAAATCCTTGATTATGAAAGGTTTCTGGATTATAGCCTTGAAAATTATCATCATTTTGAAAACCTTCATAATTGGAATATCCTTGGTTTTGGTAAGGCTCATCAAAGGGTTGATCATGAAATGATGGTGGATTTTGTGAGGAAAAACCGGAATATCCCATATAGTCATTAGAAGTGTAGTCCATGTGAAGGTTAGGTCGAAAATTATGGTTCTAGGTTCCATTATAAGCATAACCCTCCCCATAATAGCCATTGTTTTGATCACATAAATAAGTATCATGTGGACCTCCAAAATTCGAACAAGCCGAATAATTAGCATTGGCGGTTCGTTGTTGCAAAATCTCCAACATGGAACGAGTATCCTGATAGTATTTTTACACTCGCGTAAGTACGACGGTTTAAGAAAACCGTGCACAAATGACCCTTATTGTGAGTTCGTTCTCAAGGAGGCTTGTGTGTTGTATTAAGAGATGATTAAATGTTTGTGATTAATATTATGAAGAAATAAAAGAGAAAAGGATGACGGTCACGATTCTAAATTATACTACGATGAATGACGTAAACGTAAAAACCGTAAAACGTGACGAAATTTAAAATTTAATCTAAAAATTTATTAAAAATCAAAAAAAATCTAAAATAATATAAATAAGAATAAAAATTTGACAAAAGTATTTTAAAACTTATTTCCAATTTAATATTCAATTTTTAATGCTAATTAAAGCCTTAAAATTCAATAAAAATAAACCCAAAATATGATTTTATCAAATGAGAATCTTACTTATATTATATAAAAAATAAAAAGTATTTTTTTTGATTTTTTGAAACTATTTTTCTATTTTTCAATGACTAAAAACACTTTTTAAACTAAAATAATGATTAAAAATACTAAAATAATGCTAAAACTAATTTTACTTTTCTAAAAATCCTATTTTATGATACTAAATAGTAGAAAAATGAAAAAAGTTGAAAAAGTTATTTCTACCACTAAAAGACAAAAAGAAGCTAAATAAATACTAATTTAACTTAAAATAATTCTAGTAAATGATTAAATAAAGTTAAACATGAAATTTCTTTTGTAAAAATCTTAAAATACTTAACTTAAAACAAGAAAATTGAAAAAATAGAATTTCAAGACTTTTTAGCACTAAATGACAAAAACATAATAATAAAAATCTAATTTAAATTCAAAATAATTCAAATAATAGTAAACTAATCTAATAATTTAAATTTCTTTTTCTAAAATTACTAAAATAATTCAAAGATTATGCGAAAAATTTAAAATCTGAAAAGCTAGGGTTTTAAGGCACTAAAGACGAAAATCCAATAAGCTGAAAATGACAGGTGGTCAACTTTTGTTTTGTAGTGTATCAGTAGCTACACTTGCACTAATAGTGGGAAGTTTTTCCCACTACTTAGTCAAAAAACGTGTCTAGTGCCCTTTTGAGCTTAGGAAAGCTTGTTACTTGATAATTCTTTGAAACAAAGACACCCCTACACTCAGTGGAGTGTAGAGAGTCAGATTAAACAAGAAAAAGCACAAGTATAAGCACAAAATTTCACACAAAAAGGTAATTAATAGTTACTGTGATGGTGTAGGGGTCTGTGAGACTACTTGCTGGTCTATTTGGAAAATAAATGAGATTAAATCCACCCAATCTCTCACAAAACTCTTTCAAACAACAAGTAACTTATCAAAAACCCTAGATGACCAGATTTTCCAATGGATTCCAAGGTTTGGTGACAAAATATACTAAAACCAACTAATTAAAAGACTACTGAATTTTTATGCTTTTTTAACCAATTTTAAGACATGTAAACACCTATTACTTGTTAACCATTTTAAACCATGCTACAAGTAACAGAGTTACACTAAAACAAGATTGTTCAAACAAAAGTGGTGACTTATGTGTTACCCAAAACAAATTTATCAGTACTGCCAAACACCCCTTAAAGTTTTTGAAAACAAATTTTTCAAAAACAAAACATGTAAATCAACCTTAAATCACATGAAATACACACGAATCATGCATCAACCTTAAATGAACAGAAATCAAGCAAACCTATCAATTAAAAACTAAACATTAACCAAACTTCACAAATTTCACAAACCTTTGACTGAAATGTAAAAGGTAAGAAACTTAACTCCAAGGTGCACATCCAGACTTTGGAGTGTTTGAGCTTAAGTGCAAAGAGTGCACTAGCTTCCTTACACCCCTTCTAAGAAAAGAAAACACACAAATGATAACAGAATATGGAAATATTAAAGAAAAATGAGCACTGATTTGTTAAACTTTGGACTTAAGTTAAAAAGGTTTGAACAAGCCTTATGCTTGTCTCATGTATGTGATTTTCAACAAGGATTACACACACAGGAGATCCAAACACAAGTGATTGAACCAGAGATTTTTCAAAAACAGATTAAGTAAAAAAACTTGTAAACTTCACTTCTTGGAAACTTTTAAACACAAAACCAGTGAATTTCTCACTTGCACTTGATTTTCAACAAGAATATCAGGTGCATATGATCAAAACAACACTGATTTATATAGCCAAAAACTTAACTCAAAAACTTGCTTTCCAACTGAAACCTTGAAATTTTTTAGAACCCGACTATAAACTGAATTAGAGAGAACTTGAATAAAATAAATAAAGTAGCACTTTTTTTTCATCATCAATTCAACACATTTCATACGAAACTAGATTTACAAGATTGTGAAAACAGAAAAACAAGAATAGGAAAATATGAAACCCTGTTGTGCCTTATATATAGGCTACAATTGTTCTAGAATGAAAAAGAAACATGAAACCCTAATATGCTGAATTTCCTGGAATGCCTTCGTTTTTGAATTTGGTCATTAGCTTGAATTTGGAAACTAGCTTAACCCATGTGATGCCTGGTGTACCAACGTATTTTGAGACGTTGGATGATAAGTAGGGAGCACGTTTAATCATCACAGCCAACGAATCTCTGCACCCTTATTGTTTGCTTGTTGAAAGTGGGTCAGGGTTCCTATGTGGGATGGTATGGGGTGTGAGGGTGATGTTTTTGGAAGTTGGGAAGGGTTAAGGGGAAGGTTAATTAGGGTTCTGGAGGAGATGAACATAAACCCCCTTGATTCGTGTTAATTATAGATTAGTGTTTATGATATTTAAGAATCGTGAACAGTGGCTATATTGATCTGATTTGGGGTTTTGAGATGTGTTAGGCGCCCAAATTATGTTTATTTTAATATGTTTAAATCTTATTTAATAAACTTAATTTGGAGATAGTGGGTGCTGACTGGCAAGGTGAGGTAGAGTTGTTGGTGATGTGTTGTGATATGAGTGGTGGATGGGATGATGTGGTGGGCTGTGATAGGTGGTATATGTTTGGATGTTTGATGGTTATGGTCCATTAGCTTCCAAAAAATGTGTATATGAATATTCCAAAATCCAACTCTATTCTCCTTTGTTTTTGAAGTTTCAATTCTCTCATTTTGGCCACATATAATTTACCAAAGTATTTTCATGGGTGTTTTTTGTATTTTCTTGATATTTGAAGGGTGATTTTTTGGTATTTCTTCATTATTCAAGGTCTTCACTTGTTTTCTTGTCTTCATGGAGGACTAAAAGTGACAAGTCTTCAAATATGAGGGACCAATCTTGCCAATCCTTCAAAGTTGAGGGTCCTTTTTGTTAATTTGACAAACTTTAGGGACCAAACTTGTAATTATGAATAAAAAAGGGTTTAAAGTGTCAATTCTTCAATAATGAAGGACCAATCTTGTACAATCTTTAATTCTTCAAGGACTTTTCTTAAAAAATCAACTCTATGGTCATGTTCATTGTGCGGCTTCTTTTCCCGTGTTCGTTTTTGCTTGTTTCTTGTGATCTTTTGTCATTTTCTCGATATCCGTACCTAAAATACACATTAAAAAAACACAAGCATATATGTGGCCCTTTTTGTGATATTTTAACCATTTTAAGCCCGATTTGGACGATGAGACTATGTATAAAAGCAGTCTCATCACTCCCCCATACTAACCCATTGCCGTGCCCTCACGCAATGCTAGAATAAAGTATCGTAGCACCTCCAAAATTTACTATATGCACTTTTATTGAATCATAAACTTACTACACTACTACTACTTTCTACTACTTGCGTTTTAGACATAATGTATGATTTTCATCGCAAAATAGGACGTTTAGGTTCATAAAACAAGAACACGTGAATGCTTCGTTAGAAATAATTTCGTCGTCCTCGATTTTAACCCAATTCCATGTCAAGCGTGCAACGAGATCATTGTCATTATAAGTTAGTAATGCTAACACTACTCATATACCCTAATCACGTACTTAGACTCCCTTAATCCTAATTGATATCTCTTATATTTTATTTTTGTCTTGAATGTTCACGAGGATTCAATTTTTACTTATGCGATGATAGAGATTTAGGTCCAAAAATATAGTCATAACGGTGTAACCAAGACCATCGAATTAATAACCCCCCCTAATAGACAACGATGTCAAAAAATTAAGTCAACAAGAAGGATCGATAAACACGGTTTTATAACGGTTTTGAACATGAGACTTATTACCAAGACTTTTATACGCCCCCTAACGGATGGGCCTTATTATCATAAGTTTACCTCCATCTTTTATTCAACTCCGCCATGGAGCTTTTATTATGACTTGGGTCTTGCCTTGCCTTTTATTTAACCTTGCCATGAGGTGTTTATTATGGCCAAAGACGTATATCCTCACGCTAAAGCGAATTTTGGATCTTTAAAGCTCCAAAGATTAAGGCATAATTCACTTTCAATTTGGGTATAGATTTTTTGGCCTTGTGAGCTTCAAATTTTTTGTTTAATTTAGGTGAGCACTTGAAATCTTATTATTGGGTGAAGCTTTCGATTATTCGGGTTGCCAATACTTCTAAACCGTGACGCTGGCGATACCTTAATGTCTTCCCAATTTAATTACATGGAAGCTACTAGAAAAGACTAGAAACCAACAATCAAGACTAAAACGCTAAGCCAATACTTAGTAGCAAAATATATACAATCGAAGGGAAAATAAGCAAACAATGAGAACACATGAGTTTTCGAAAGAATACGAGTACTCTACGTTTAGCATAGTAACTTATAATTAACGCTATCATTTTTCGTCCTCATTTAAGAGACTTAGCCTAATATAAAGTTAAGGAATCGAAGCTAAGTGCTCAACACACACAGTCGAGCCAAAAATTACTCTTATTCTCGCCATCAAAAAATCTACATTCGTATCTTCAAACACTTATGAACCATGAGAGAAAATTTAAAATTTGGCCATTTTAGCCTTATTTTGCAACAAAACGATAAACAAAAAGATAAACTTTGGAAAGCGTAAAGGTTTAGCAAGGCAAGTATCTATTCACCCCCATACTAAAGTTAAACATTGTCCTTAATGTTTCGAGTCTAAGGGTAGGATACCCCTATACTGGAGACGTAGTCGAATGCTTAATCTAGCATGGAAAGGGTCGAACCATTAAATCAATAGCCGTTTATGAAGTGTGCTAAAAACCTAAGGTTAGAACATATAAGGATATATCATATGGATATTGAGAAATTCTTTAAATCAAGCGATCGGGTGCTCACGTAAAACGAACACGAGAGGCTCCAATCGTGAAGATAATGATCATCTAAAATCCACAAGTCACAAACAACCATGGAACAAAGGTTGGAAGGGCATAAATCCCCTCACGTTAACTACATTAGAAAGCGATAATACTAACATGGATAAGAATGGGACTCCACCACGAGGCACCTCATTTTTTATTACCGAGTCATGAGCTCGACTCGATCCTCTCAATACTAATTATCATTGGGGAAGGTGACTTGGTTGAGGTAGTTCAAAGAAGGAACTTCCCGAACAAAGTAGTGCTTCAACTATGGCCATTCGCCTTAAAATTAGGACAATCATTTTGAGCTAGCTCGATGGTCCCATAAGGAAACACTTGGGTAATGGTGAATGGTCCGGACCAACGGGATTTCAACTTGCCGGAAAATATTTTCAATCTTGAGTTAAAAAGAAACACTTGATATCCACTGTTAAAAACCAGGTTTTTAATTTTAGAATCATGAAACTTTTTGGTTTTCTATTTATAAATCAATGAATTTTCATAAGCAATGTCTCTCAATTCATCCTATTCATTAAGTTGCATTTTCCGATGTTTTCCCGCGGTCTCAATGTCATCATTACAATGCTTTAGGGCCCAATAAGCTTTGTGTTCAAGTTTAATTGGTAAGTGGCAATTCTTCCCATACACAAGCTTGTAAGGAGTGCACCCAATGGGCGTCTTATGAGCGGTACAAAAGGCCCATAAAGCATAGTCTAACTTATCCGACCACGATTGTCGGTTCTCTCCTATCGATCTCTCCAAGATCCTCTTCAACGCTCGGTTTGAAACCTCTACTTGCCCACTAGTTTGTGGGTAATAAGCCGTAGAAAGCCGATGTGTAACCCCATATTTCTTTAAAACCCTTTCGAATTGGTCATTACAAAAATGGGTTCCACGATCGCTTATGATTGCACGAGGGGTTCCAAATCGAAAAAACAATTGCTTCAAAAACTTGACTACCACACGAGCATCGTTCGTGGGAAACGCCTTAGCTTCCACCCACTTGGATAGGTAGTCAACGGTGACAAAGATGTACTTATTACCATGCGATGATAGGAACGACCCCATAAATCAATTCCCTAAACGTCAAAGATCTCACACACTTGGATGATATTTTGTGGCATTTCATCGTTTTGTGAGGCTTTGCCTTGACGTTGGCATGAGATACACGACTTGACAAGTGTATGTGCATCTCGATAAATAGTAGGCCAAAAGAATTCGGCATCAACAACCTTCTTCGCCGTGAGCTTAGCACCATAGTGACCACCCGTTGGTCCCTCGTGACAAGCTCTAAGGATATTAGAAGCTTCGGTGCCAAAAACACAACGTCGAATAATTTGATCCGCACAAGTCCGAAATAGGTAAGGGTCGTTCCAAAAGTAGAACTTGACGTCACCAAAGAATTTTCGTTTTTGTTGAGTCGTCATATCCTTAATGATGAAGTTTCCCGCATGGTAATTTGCAATGTCCGTAAACCATGGGGTGGACGAGTCTTTCCTAGAATTCACTACACCAAGTGTCTCGAGAGGAAATGTTTCGATGATTTCCTTGTTCTCGTACACACTTTGGTGAGGATCTTCCAATCGAGAAAGATGATCGGCCGCTAGATTCTCGGCTCCTTTTTTTTGTCAAGGATTGTGACATCAAATTATTGTAGGAGGAGAATCCAACAAAGCAACCTCGGCTTTGCATCTTACTTAGCCAAGAGGAACTTGATTGCCAAATTATCCGTATAAACTATGAATTTAGTCAAGACGAGATAAGGTCGGAATTTCTCAAATGCATACATCACGGAAAGGAATTCCTTTTCCGTTTTAGTTTATTTAAGTTGAGCCTCGGTCATCGTCTTGCTAGCATAGTGAATAGGCAAGAAGTGCTTTTCATGACGTTGCCCCAAAACGGCCCCAATAGCGTAATCACTTGCATCACACATTAGTTCAAATGGGAGGTTCCAATTGGGAGCAACAAGAATGGGAGCTTCGGTAAGTTTCCTCTTAAGGATCTCAAAGGCTCGTACAAAATCTTCGTTAAAGGCGAAAGGAGCATCTTTTTCGAGGAGGTGTGTAATGGGTCGAGATATCTTTGAAAAATCCTTGATGAATCGACGATTAAAAACCCGCGTGTCCTTGGAAACTCCTAACTCCCTTAACGGTTTTGGGATGAGGTAATTTGGAGATGACGTATACCTTAGCTTTGTCTACCTCAATCCCCGCTTTCGAAACCTTGTGCCCTAAGACGATTCCTTCCTTAACCATAAAATGACATTTTTCCCAATTGAGCACAAGGTTGGTTTCCTCACAACGTTTTAACATATGTTTCAAATTTCCTAGACACGAAGTGAACAAAATACCAAACACGGAAAATTCATCCATAAAGACTTCCATCGTCTTCACGATCATGTCATGAAAAATAGCCATCATGCACCTTTGAAAGGTTACCGGTGCACTGCAAAGTCCGAATGGCATTCTACGATAGGCAAACGTTCCATATGGACACGTAAACGTAGTTTTTTCTTGATCACGAGGATCGATGGGGATTTGGAAGTAACCGGAAAAACCATCTAAAAAGCAATAGAAATCGTTTCCCGCAAGACGCTCTCATATTTGATCCATGAAGGGCAAGGGAAAATGGTCTTTACTAGTGGCGTCATTCAACTTACGATAGTCGATACACACCCTCCAACCGGCCACGAGTCGAGTTGGAATTAACTCATTGTCATCGTTTGGCACAACGGTCATCCCTCCCTTTTTAGGGACACAATGAATGGGACTCACCCAAGGGCTATCAGAAATAGGGTAAATCATTCCCGCGTCAAGGTGTTTAAGGACCTCCTTTTTGATGACGTCGTGAATTTTGAGGTTCACCCTCCTTTGACATTGGATTGCGGGCTTGTAGTCTTCCTCCATTAAGATTTTGTGGGTACAAAGTTTAGGGTCGATCCCCTTAATGTCGGATAATTTCCACGCAATTGCTCCTTTGTGGTCCTTCAAGACATCGATAAGTGCGGTTTTTTTATCATCCGAAAGATCCTTAGCAATAATAATCGGCAACTTATCGTCTTCTTCCAAGAATACGTATTCAAGATGAGGAGGAAGATCTTTCAACTAGAGGATTGGTGGTTCCTCGATTGAAGATTTGGGTTCGATACTCATAACCTCCACCAGCGGAGGAAATGGGAAATCGTTAAGAAAATCCTTGATAATCGAGGTCCTCATCGTTGTCGAGGTCTTCGTTACAAGTACGAGGAACATCCCATTCTTCCAACGTGAAACCACCTCCTTCAAATGGAGTGAAGGATGGTGTCGAATTATCAAGAATAGGATCGAGCATAGTGGGATTGCCACTATTTTCTTCATCACCAAAACCTAAAAAGTCTTGTGAAAATTCCTCGCAAACGACATCGATCATATCAACATGATTTATAGTCGCGACGGAATAAACATGAGAAAGTTGAGAGTTTTGAGTTTCATTTATAACATGTTCCTCGTCGTTGAAACGTAAGGTGATTTTTCTAGCATGCACATCAATCAACGCCATTGACGTATCCAAAAACGAACGACCTAAAATAAGAGGAACTTGAGGATCCGTGGGAATATCGACTACGATAAAGTCTACCAGGAAATAGAACTTTCCCACATTCACAAAAACGTCTTCGGCCAATCCACATGCGGGAATCGTAGAATGATCGGCCATTTCGATAGACATTAGTGAAGGAGTAAGATTAGGAAGATTGAGCGACTTGAAGATTTCAAGAGGCATCAAATTAATACTAGCACGAAGATCGGCCAAGGCATAACATTCTTGCATATCTTGAATAGCATATGGAATAAAAAATTTACCGGGATCACCGACTTTTTTAGGTATGCGGTTAAGATAAAACGATGAACAACTAGACAATTGTTGCAATTTCTCCTTGTTGTTTAACATACTCTTAAAGTTAGCGGCAAATCGAGGCATCATGACTAAAGCATCGGCAAAACTTATATTAAAATGCAAATCACGAAACATTTTCATAAAAAGCTCAAAATGGTAATTTTCACGCTCTTGCAATTTCTCCTTACGAAGTCTCGATGGGTAAGGCAAGGGTAGTGTGGGTTGGGACATAGGCATAGCCTTTTGAATCTCGGGTTCCAATGATGGTAATGGGTCAACCGGTAGGTGTGGTTTGAGCGGTAATTCATGGGATTGGGATATGCTCCACTTCGACCACCACCTCGTGTTCTTCCTCAATTTCCTCCACCGTTGGAGTAATTGGTTGAGGAGTCGGTTCCTTAAAGGTCTTACCACTACGTGTGGTAATCACTTTCATCTCTCCCTTCGGGTTTGACACGGTGTTACTAGGAAGACCACCCGAAGTAGAGGCTCTACTCATCATGATAGCATCTAAAAGTCTATTTTCCGTATTTTTACGTTCCTCCCTATCATGCTCTTTCTCTGCTTTTGCATTTTGCTCCAACCTAAGTAAGGTTTGTTCAATATTATGTTGACCTTGTTCCATTTTTTGTTGGTTTTGTTGGATTCTAACCACATTCCCTTCCAATTTGTTACTTTGAGTTTCAATCTTAGTCCTTAGGATACTAACATCATTTGCCATGTTTGTGTACCTATAATCATTAGCCTTAAAATAGTTTAAAATCTCCGGTGGAAGGTATTTTGAAAATGCATTTGAAAGCCCTTAGTTAACATTTTGGAAATCACGATTTTGATTTTGATATTGAACTTGACTACTAGTCCCTTGATTCCCATTGTTGTAACTGTTACCCTTATAGTTGTTCTTGTAACCACTTGACTGTTTCAATAATTGTTAGCATTTTGATTTGGTGCAAAACTCGGTGGAGTCAATTGATTAGTGCGGGTAACTTGACCGTTTTGGTTATAAGTTCCCGTGGCGGCGTAGGCACTCGAAGTGTTACCACCATTGGTAATGCACTCGGAGTAATCGTGAGCTCCACCACAATACATACAAGAAACCTCAACCGCTTTAGCCGTAGCGGGAGTGGGTTGTTCACCAACTTTAAACTCAATTAACAATCCTTTAAGCTTATCAAAAATCTTATTTTCCAAATTAGCCTCGATTTAGCAAGCATCAATGGTTTGTGAAAATGAAGGCGAAGGCGAAGACGAAGCCTCATGAACACTTGATGTGCTACGAGGACTATAGACGTTAGACCTATTCTTAATGGTCAACAACGCTTCCTCGACCGTTTTACACAAAAAAATAACCACCCGCAACGGCATTGAGATAATCTCGCTCATGATCGTTCAATCCATTGTAAAACGTCTCAATTTGATGCAAGTCGGAAAATGCGTGATTAGGACACTCATGTAACATTTCCTTAAACCGATTCCAAGACGTCGAAAAACTCTCATTATACTCTTGTGAAAATATTGAAATGTTGTTTTTCAAGTGCGGAGTCTTAGAAGGCGGGAAAAATTTGTTCACGAACTTCGAAACGAGATCCTTCCACGTCAATATAGAATTGGGTGGCTCTTTCTCTAACCAAATTTTAGCGGGCCCCGCTAATGAATACGGAAAAAGCATCATCTTAATCGAGTCGTTAGAGACGTCCTTAAACTTACAAGTGGCGATAAGACGATTGAATTGGCGGATATGGTTGTGAGGGTTGTCCTTTTCGTCACCACGAAATTTGTTGTTTTGAATCATGGACAACAAACCCGTCTTAACTTCAAAATTCTCCGCAAGGATGGCGGGACAATATCCTCTCCATAACCCTCGGTGGGTGCTTGAAGTAACTCCATTATAGTACGATTAACCATGGTTGCTTCTTGTTCTACGATGGGTTCGTCAATAGGAGATTCTTCACTAGAAGGTGTTCCTTCCTTTCGGTTTCTACGTTTACATGCACGTCTTGCTTGGTTACGAGTTTGCATAAACGTCACGTACAACGTGGGGATGAGCAAAGAAGATTCTTTTGGGTGATTTTTACTTTTTTCAATTTTTTTTTGTTTTTGATTGTTTTTACCTTTTTTGGATTTTGGTGATGTATTACGTAGACACAAATCTACAAATCTCTCCTCAAACAAATCTCTCGATTAAAGGAGCCTCAAGGAATGAAAACGATCACGTTAAGTGAACGCCTTCAATGGCTTTAGAACGTTGGTGGAACACCAAAACGTTCAAGAGGTTTTAATCTTTTGAAACCAAGAAAATATAGAGATACGTAGATAATACTTTGGTTGGCAAACCCTCGATTAGCCCTTTTTCTCTTAACACGCACAAGCAAGCGGGGGAAACAAGGCGGCACTAAGAACTTAAGAACCTTTTTCCCTTAGGTCGTGAAATACAACCGCCTTATACCCACCTTATAGTTTGTGTTAATTAAAATCAAGCTTCACGAAAGTAATTATCTATTTTGCCTTTTTTTCTTTGTTTGAGATTCGAATACAATGATTGATTGATGAAATCCCAAATCAAGGTTGTGTTTTCACACTTTTGGAGTACTTGTGAATTTATTGTGATACGTATACAATATAGTAATAATATTCACACAAAAAACAAAAACCGATAATACGTGTGCTTAGAGTTCTAAAACACACAATTACTATTTATGGTTAATATAAAAACAAAATTTGTTCAAATCAAAACACAACACGCCTCCCCGGCAACGGCGCCAAAATGATAATTGTATTTTTACACTTGTATAGGAAAACGAGGTAATTAGGGTAAGTACGACGGTTAAGGAAAACCGTGCACAAATGACCCATGTTGTGAGTTCGTTCTCAAGTAGGCTTGTGTGTTGTATTAAGAGATGATTAAATGTTTCTGATTAATATTGTGAAGAAAGAAAAGAGAAAATGATAACGGTTACGATTCTACATTAAACTACGACGAGTGACGTAAACGTAAAAACCGTAAAACGTGACGAAATTTAAAATTTAATCTAAAAATTTATTAAAAATAAAAAACAAATCTAAAATAATATAAATAAGAATACAAATTTGACAAAAATATTTTAAAACTTATTTCCAATTTAATATTCAATTTTCAATGCTATTTAAAGCCTTAAAATTCAATAAAAATAAAAATAAACCCAAAATATGATTTTATCAAATGAGAATCTTACCTATATAATATAAAAGCTAAAAAGTATTTTTCTTGATTTTTTGAAACTATTTTCTATTTTTAAATGACTAAAAACACTTTTTAAACTAAAATAATGATTAAAAATAATAAAATAATACTAAAATTAATTTTAATTTTCTAAAAATCCTATTTTATGATACTAAACAGTAGAAAAATGAAAAAGTTTGAGAAAAGTTATTTTTACCACTAAAAGACAAAAAGCAGTTTAATAAATACTAATTTAACTTAAAATAATTCTAGAAAATGATCAAATAAAGTTAAACATGAAGATTCTTTTGTAAAAATCTTAAAATACTTAACTTAAAACAAGAAAATTGAAAAAATAGAATTTCAAGACTTTTTAGCACTAAATGACAAAAACAGAATAATAAAAATCTAATTTAGATTCAAAATAATGCAAATAGTAAACTAATCATATAATTAAAATTTCTTTTTCTAAAATTACTAAAATAATTCAAAGATTATGAGAAAAATTTAAAATCTGAAAAGCTAGGGTTTTAAGGCACTAAAGACAAAAATCCAATAAGCTAAAAGTGACTGGTGGTCAACTTTTGTTTTGTAGTGTAGCAGTAGTTACACTTGCACTAACAGTGGGAAGTTTTTCCCACTACTTAGTCAAAAAAGGTGTCTGGTGCCCTTTTGAGCTTAGGAAAGCTTGTTACTTGATAATTCTTTGAAACAAAGGCACCCCTACACTCAGTGGAGTGTAGGGAGTCAGATTAAACAAGAAAAAGCACAAGTATAAGCACAAAATTTCACACAAAAAGGCAATTAATAGTTACTGTGATGGTGTAGGGGTCTGTGAGACTACTTGCTAGTCTATTTGGAAAATAAATGAGATTCAATCCACCTAATCTCTCACAAAACTCTTTCAAACAACAAGTAACTTATCAAAACCCCTAGATGACCAGATTTGCCAATGGATTCCAAGGTTTGGTGACAAAATATACTAAAACCAACTGATTAAAAGACTGCTGAATTTTTATGCTTTTTTAACAAATTTTAAGACATACAAACACCTATTACTTGTTAACCATTTTAAACCATGCTATAAACTAACAGAGTTACACTAAAACAAGATTGTTCAAACAAAGTGGTGACTTATGTGTTACCCAAAACACATTTATCAGTACTACCAAACACCCCTTAAACTTTTTGAAAACAAAATTTTCAAAGACAAAACATGTAAGTCAACCTTAAATCACATGAAATACACACAAATCATGCATCAACCTTAAATGAACAGAAATCAAGCAAGCCTATCAATTAAACACTAAACATTAACCAAACTCCACAAATTTCACAAACCTTTGACTGAAATGTAAAAGGTAAGAAACTTACCTCCAAGGTGCACATCCACACCTTGGAGTGTTTGAGCTTAAGTGGAAAGAGTGCACTAGCTTCCTTACACCCCTGCTAAGAAAAGAAAACATACAAATGATAACAGAATATGGAAATATCAAAGAAAAATGAGCACTAATTCGTTAAACTTTGGGACTTAAGGGAAAGGTTTGAACAAGCCGTATGCTTGTCTCATGTATGTGATTTCCAACAAGGATTACACACATATGAGATCCGAACACAAGTGATTGAACCAAAGATTTTTCAAAAACAAATTAAGTTAAAAAAACTTGTAAACTTCACTTCTTGGAAACTTTTAAACACAAAACCAAACCACAAAACCAGTGAATTTCTCACTTGCACTTGATATTCAACAAGAATATCAGGTGCATATGATCAAAACAACAATGATTTATATAGCCAAAAACTTTACTCAAAAACTTGCTTTCCTACTGAAACCTTGAAACTTTTTAGAACCCGACTAAAACTAAACTGAATCAGAGAGAACTTGAACAAAATAAATAAAGTGGCACTTGTTTTTCATCATCAATTCAACACCATTTCATTCCATACGAAACTGGATTTACAAGATTGTTAAAACGGAAAAAGAAGAACAGGAAAATATGAAACCCTATTGTGCCTTATATGTTGGCTACAATTGTTCTAGAATGAAAAAGAAACATGAAACCCTAATATGCTGAATTTCCTAGAATGCCCTCATTTTTGAATTTGGTCATTAGCTTGAATTTGATAGCTAGCTTAACCCATGTGATGCCAGGTGTACAACGTATTTTGAGACGTTGGATGATAAGTAGGGAGCACGTATTATCATCACAGCCAACGAATCTCTGCACCCTCTTTGTTTGCTTGTTGAAAGTGGGTCAGGGTACCCATGTGGGATGGTATGGGGTGTGAGGGTGATGTTTTTGGAAGTTGGGAAGGGTTAGGGGAAGGTTAATTAGGGTCTGGAGGAGATGAACATAAACCCCCTTGATTCGTGTTAATTATAGATTAGGGTTTATGATATTTAAGAATCGTGAACAGTGGCTATATTGATCTGATTTGGGGTTTTGAGATGTGTTAGGCGCCCAAATTAAGTTTATTTTAATACGTTTAATTCTTATTTAATAAACTTAATTTGGAGATAGTGGGTGCTGACTAGCAATGTGAGGTGGAGTTGTTGGTGACGTGTTGTGATATGAGTGGTGGATGGGATGATGTAGCTGGGTGTGATAGGTGGTATATGTTTGGATGTTTGATGGTTATGGTCCCTTAGCTTCCAAAAAATGTGTATATGAAGATTCCAACAGCCAACTCGTTTCAATTCTCTCAATTTGGCCATAAATTATTTACCAAAGTATTTTCAAGGGTGTTTTTTGTATTTTCTTGATATTTGAAGGGTGATTCTTGGTATTTCTTCATTCTTCAAGGTCTTCACTTGTTTTCTTGTCTTCATGGAGGACTAAAAGTGACAAGTCTTCAAATATGAGGGACCAATCTTGCCAATTCTTCAAAGTTAAGGGTCCTTTTTGTAAATTTGACAAACTTTAGGGACCAAACTTGTAATTATGAATAAACAAGGGTTTAAAGTGTCAATTCTTCAATAATGAAGGACAAATCTTGTACAATCTTCAATTCTTCAAGGACTTTTCTTGGAAAATCAACTCTAGGGTCTGGTTCATTGTGCGGCTTCTTTTCTCGTGTTCGTTTTTGCTTGTTTCTTGTGATCTTTTGTCATTTTCTCGATATCCGTACCTAAAATACACATTGAACAAACACATGCATATATGTGGCACTTTTTGTGATATTTTAACCATTTTAAGCCCGATTTGGACGATGAGACTATGTATAAAAACAGTCTCATCATATCCATGTCTAGCAAGGTGACCAAATGTATATACAAGTGAATGATGTTTAAAGCTTCCCCAGGGAAGGAAGTAATACACCAAATGTGGTATGGTTACACGTGTGCGAGTACACGTGTAAATAAACTCGAGGAGTGAGAGAGGAGCTCTCGGTCGACTTTTGAGAGAGAAGAGATTTTATCTCTTGAGGTTTAATAAGTAATATCCACAAGAAAATATAATATATGTACTAAGAATTTGGTGGCACACCACTCACTACAATCACCTTTGAAAGACCCACAAGGAAGCGGAGAAACGAGGCGGCGCGTAGCACTTAAGAGCCTGCTTCTTTAGAATGTGTAATACACTCGCCTTATACCCCCCACACAGTAGCCTCTTTCTCAAGATCAAGTAGATTGTAGTATTTATCTATTGTGCCTTAATTAAATTTGATCGATACATGTACTTAGGACCAGAACGCCCCCAAATACGGTGTATTGCCTCGGCAATACTTATGGAAGTAGGTATATTAAGTGTTCGTATCTACGTATATGTATTTACATATAATAATATAGAGAAAATATTGTTGTATTTATTTTATTTTTTTTAAGAAAATACTATATGTACGTAAAAACGATTGAAAACCAATATATACAATATATTTTTGGTGTAGTCTTTTAGGAAAAAGATTAATTTTTTGTTTTTATTTTTTTTGGTTCAATTCTCTAGGAAAAGAATTGATTTTGTGGTTTTTTTAATTTTTATATTTTTATCTTTTTGATTTTTTTTTATGTTTTTGATTTATACTACGTAAATGAAACGTTAACAAAGTGAACGGATCCCAAAATCTAATACATCTCACTCGAAACCGTTAATCTTCTCCAAAAGAAACGGCAACGGCGTGTTGATCCCAAACATAGATCGATTAGCTTTGTGTTAACGAGATTGAATCAAGTTTAACACGTAGAGAAATTTTGTTGTTATGAACAATCCAAGTGTTATGCAGAATTAACACTTAGAATAAAGAACAAGTAAAACAATTAACCAAACTTTCACTTTTGATTGATAATCGAACTTGTTTACAATGAAAGTTTAATACTGAATAATGTGTATAAACTAGAAACCCTACGACCTCCTTTTATAACATAAGGAGTCGTGTACAAAGGATAACCTATCAACTATTATAGGTAAAGATAAATATAGAAAATACAATATTGAATATATCTTTACTTCAAATAATAAACGTGTTGACTAAGTATTCCTATCAGTGGTTGGACTTCTTCTTGTCAGCGCTTGAATATATCTTGTCAATGCTTGATCTGCTAGCGCTTGATTTCTTCTTATCAGCGTCCAATTTACTATTGTCAGCGTTTGAGTGACTTAGCTCATTTTATTCCCAACAATCGTCCCCTAAACTTGATATCTACTATAGTAATCAAGTTTCTGCATAAAAACTAAGTACAAAGAGGATTCTTACAAATACAAATTACTTGTTAATTAGATATTAAACAAATCTAATTAAATATTTGCCAACATCACTAGTATAATCCATTTCTAGCTGTGTAGACACCATCTTCTTCAAAACATCCTTGGATATAGGATATTGAGCATCCACAAGAAGATACTTTGAAAATATGATAGTGCTTAGATGGTAAACACCAGCTGCTGAATGTAGACGCCACTGTAGTCCACTGATATCATCCAGATCCAACCATATTGGATCTGCTTCATCTGGTTGAATCATCCTTTTGAACAATGTCTAGATATTTATTCCATTGACTGAAGTAGGTGCTTCAGCCTCATACTTGGTCTTCATCAAATTCCAAAGATCTACCAAGTCTTCTCTATCCAGGCTTGCAAAGAATGAGATCAAAGAAGTAAAAGTATGTACATTCTTGCCATATCTGGTGATCATCCAGAACCCAGTTTCATCTTCTTCATAGTTAACTATTGGTTTTCTGAAATCCAAAGGTAATACCTCTGCAACATCTGAAGCCTCCAATGGTGAAAGCTTAATGCTCTTTCTGATTACTGCTTCACTAGGATTCAATTGATCAAGAACTGGAAATTCAATGAGAACTCCCTTCTTCACTAGTCTTGGTGCAATAGAAGCCCTCTGGATCTGCATATTCTCTTCAATCTCTTCTCTCCTTTCAGCTGAGAGAAGCCTCATAGTATTCTCCTCACAAATTCTTACCTAAATTGGATAAACATGATGTTCTAATTCTTCAAAAGAGAGCCTTCTCAATCTATCATAAGTACATCCACCTTGATGACAACATGAAGTACAACTCCCTTCTATCCTTCTTGAGTTCAGAAAGCACCTTGCTAGCCTTGTGCTTCAAAATTACCTTGCAATCTTCCTGAACTCTCAGCAATATCTCCAAACCCCAAATTTTTCCAGTTATAGACATATTTGGCTTCTCTTCAACCTTAGACTCCCATGCAGAATACATTTCCCTCACTTTTGGCATGTCAAAGTCTACTTTCATTTTCAATTCTCTTAGCCTCTCCTTGGCTAAGTCATCTTCACCATATTCCAATCTTTCTAGCTCTTCTAGAATCATCACACTAGAATCTAAGCTCTTATCTTCATCACTACCATCCTTAGCTTTCTCTGTGGTAGTCCAATCTTATCCTTGCAATTGAGTAGCCAAAACATGATCAAAGTGTACCTGTGCTGCATTCTTTGGTATCTCAACTTCAACTAAAATCGATTTACCCTTGTCTTTTGCTCCAATCGCTGGTAAAGTGGTTGTTGGCACCTGAGTAGCTACATCCCTAATGATAACTGGTGGTTGGGATACACCAATCATTCATGTGGGTCTGTCAGCGCTTGCTTTGCTCTTGTCAGCGCTCAAACTCTGAATGTCAGCGGCTGACTTTGTAGCTTGTTCCATCATCTCTAAAAATGACAACTTCTTTGGAGTGAGCACTAAAACATCAAGAATAGGCTTCTCCTTCAAACTGGTCAAGGCTTCAGCTATTTCCACCTGTGTACTACCAAAAGAACCACCTTCTTCTTCCTGTGAGCCCTTGTCACTCAAATTGAATGGCTCTATTGGTGCATCCTCCTCCCCTTTGTAAGAATCCTCCCCTGATGAAAGGACTCTTGTCTGCCTTCTCCTAGCATTGGCAGCCTCCAAAACAACTAGCCTCTCCCTCAATTGCTTGAGTTCAAGGCCGTGACATGTAACAACTTGTAAAAAGGTCTGCATTTTGCTTTTGCAAGCTAATGCAAACTGCCGTCAATTCTAAAAGGGTATAAGAGTCCAATCTGCCCTCCTCTATGATGGGAATGTGACCTTCCAAAAGAGATTCATTGGGCATGGATGGGGTCTTAATGATGTTGGGACTGTCTTGACCTGCATCTAAGCTAGAGTTAATAGTCCCAGCCCTACCCATGTCACCAACCACACTTGTGGTGGTGGTTCTCTCTGCTACATGGTTAGGACTACTAGAGGAGAACAATCCAGCAGTCCTTTGGCATTTTTCCAACCTAAAATCGGGTTGTGAAGAAGAGTAAGTGGATTGAGGGTCTGTTTGGGTGTGAGGGGGTGTTTGGGTATGTGGTAAACTGGTGTCAACGTTTGGATTGGATGTGTCAGCGCCCACATTTTGAGTGTCAGCGCTTGATGGTTGAGGGTCAATATCCATATGCTGGGGTGATGGAGGGTGTTCTGGTAATGGGTCTGGTTGTGGTTGAGGTTGAGGGTTTGCTGCTTCCTCAATGACAGCAAGCATGGCTGGGGTGAGTGGTAAGTCTCTGTATGGTGGTGTATTCATATTACCAAAAACCGTTTTCTTTTGAACAGGAATCGTATAAAAATTTTCATGATCCCTATTGCAGTATCCTTGTATGTCAAAAACCATTTGTAAAAACCTAGGATAAGCAAGAGTCATCTTGTTACCCTTATTGTGACACATGCCATCAAAAATCATTTTTGAAAAATTATAGTTTTGCCCAGTTGCAATACACCCAATGACACTCCCAATTGAACGGTTGCTTTCATTGTGTGAGGAGCATTTGGGACTCAAACATTGTAGGATGACATGTATATGGAACTTCCAAGCTGGGGGAAATTGTTGTTTGGTATATTTATTTAAATGGCCTACTGGAGGCAAAGCATAACCCAAAGCTTGGAGTCCTAGCTCTAGCTCTATGAGGGGAAGGGTGCTTATGACATCAACATCATCAAGATGCAAAGCTTGGCGAACCAAAGCTTCAGTAACCACCCATGGAACCTCATAAACTGTAGCAGTCAATGTAATGACTTCATTAACTGTTGAAGAACTAACAGTGTTCCAAAACTGTTTAATGTGTGTGATAGGGACAAGAGGAGTATGTGAAAGTGCATACCTTAATAGAGACGCATTCAAATACCCAATCATCTGAGTGTATTGGGGAAACAGAGTATTATCAGCTTCCAAGTAAGCCAATGATGGGTCACTGTTTACTGACCCTGAAGCAACTCTAGGATTTGAATATAAAATCCCCCTAAGTGTTTCATGCTCAGCAGTAAGGCCAGTCTGCTGAAGGATGACCAGAGAAACAAAGTTCCTACTAAATACTTTAAAGCTAAAGAAAGTTCAGCACTCCCCTTCCAGTTAACTTAGAAGACAATGGGGTCTTCGCTTCAAATACTAGGCGGTCTAGTTACTGAAGAACAAGGACTGAAGAAGGGCTTTCAGTTCAGTTTGGCTTGACAATACCAAACTAAATAATGTCGATCTCCTCTAGGATACTGAAGACTCTTTAGTATTCTGATGGTTTGCATTAGGTGGGAAAAGATAACTTTAAGTCAAAGTAGGTTGCTTGTATACTTAGATATAAGTACAACCTTTATCTTTTCTAGAATAGTTTAATATGTACTTTGTACTATTTATCCAGCATGGGCATCAACCACCCACTGGATAAACCCATGCATTGAAACATGCAAAATGCAAACCCTAGTTTACACTGCCTATATAAGGAGTGTACATTGGGAGAGAAAGGGTTAACCAATACAAGAGCTTAAACTCTGGAAAACCTTTCTCTCTCGATACCAACTAAACCATATAGCCAAGATGCATATGAACGTTTATATTGGAGCTTAGACTTTAACTTTGGTTAGATGCTTAAGTAGAGGAGATCACAACCCATTGTCATTCAACCACTTTGTTATTCCGCAAACCAAGTCGGTTATAAATTCCTTATTTTATTCTAATAAAAGTCTATACGTAGAAAAGTATATTGGTATTGTTTTTTTAATCTTTCATAGTTCTTATCTATTATTAAAATAACACACTTGAGTCGAAGTAAAGAGTTATTACTTCAGTTAATAAGTAATAACCAATTACAAGGGACCAACGTATCAGAGCAGTTTGATTAGCTAAACTCTTATTTTATTAAACCGCTCATTTAAAATTTTCAGATCAAGATCCAAAATTGCTCAAGTTAAACCACAAACCCTAGAATATAGGGGTGGCCAACTCAATGCTGCTCCTGTACTAGAGGTAGCCAATTTTACAAATTGGAAGAAGAGGTTTCTTGTCCACATGGTTGGAATTGAACCTCAATTCCTTGGAATCATTGAAAATGGTCATTTTGTTCCCATGGTTGGGGACAATAGAAAACCTGAAGCACAATGGACTGCTGATGAGAGAAAAGCTGCTAACCTAGATCAGCGTCTCAAAAGTCTCACCATTTATGTGCTCCCAGATGACCAAATGAATTCTGTTCTAAATTGTAAAACAACCAAAGCTACATGGGAGGATCATATTCTTTACCATGAGGGACCCTCTGATGTAAAAGAAACCAAAATCATGGATTTAAAGCTTCAATACAACACCTTCAAGCACAAGGAAGGGGAAACCCTCACACAGACATTCACCAGATACAAAGCACTAATGAATGAACTTGTGAATGATGGTGTTGAGCTTTCAAAACTTAAAATCAACATAGTTTTTGTTAATGCATTGCCAAAGAAGTGGCTCAGTTTCTGCCAAAACTTGAGAAATGCTAATCACATTAAAGATTGTGATCTAGCCTCTCTTTTTGGGAAACTTAAATATGAAGAAAACCTAGTTGATAGGCTTTATTAAGGCTCAAGCAAGAGTAAAGCATTAACCATTACAACACCCTTGTACATAGCTTTCTTCAGTGAGGCTGTCATTCAAGACTACCAAGATAGTCCTGGTGATGAGGAAGACACTAGATCTAGTGAGGAATATCTGAATGACCTCAAAGAGGAATTTCATGAAAGGTCACTTCTGGCCAAGTCTAGAAGGTTCTTTAAGATAGGAGGCAAGTTCTCTAGCTCCACAAAAGCTTCAGTTGACACTGAATGCTACAAATGTGGGAAGACTGGTCACTATGCTAGGGATTGTTATTCAAAAACATCTCTCCCTCCATATTCCTCACCAGCTCAATCAAGACCATCTGGTCAATCATCATTTCAACCAAAACAAATTGCTTCTACTTCATTTCAGCAAAACAGGGTTGGACTCAGACCAACAAAAGACTTTGAGGCCAAGTACAGAGAAATTAAGGCAAGATTGGCCCTAATGAGTACTGAAAGCTCCTCATCCAAGGCTCCCAAGCAAGACCAAAAAAAAGGGTTTGTTGCTGAAGCCTATGAATGGGATGAAGAAGATGTTTCTTCAGATGATGATGAAATGGTTAATGTTAAAGTGCTGATGGCACTTGCTGATGATGATGGGGCTAATTCAAATGTAGTGGCCAGAGAAAGTGCCAGAAATGCTGAATGGGTCAATGTCACAATCAAAAAGTGTGATCTTAGGAAGCCTATTTGGTACCTAGATAGTGGCTGCTCAAGGCATATGACTGGCACCAAAAGTTATCTACACAAGTATAAGGAGGAACAAGGTCCTAAAGTTGTTTTTGGTGATAACTCATCAGCTACTACTGAAGGATTTGGTTCAGTAAAACACAATGGTATAGTTTTCTCAAGGGTAACATATGTCAATGGATTGAAGCACAACCTCATCAGCATAAGTCAACTTTGTGATGCAAAGTATCTTGTGTTGTTTGATGACAAAAAAGGTACAATCTTCAACTCCAATCATGAAATTGTGATGATTGCTCCAAGAATCAAAGATGTTTATGTCATGAACATGAACTCTACTCAGGAGACATGCTTCTTTGCTAAAGCCTCCAATATTACCAATTGGCTTTGCATAAGAGGCTCACACATCTCAATTTCAAAACAGTAACTCTGCTGGCAAAACAAAATCTTGTTATTGGTCTTCCTTCACTTGTCTATTCCAAGGACAAACCATGCTCAGCATGTGAAAAAGGGAAGCACCATAGGGCCAGTTTCAAAACAAAGCAAACTTTCTAAATCAAAGAAAGTCTTCATTTGCTTCACATGGAATTATTTGGCCCAGTATCAGCTAGGGCCATTGATATGAGCTATTTTAGTCATATCAATTGTATCTTAAAACAATCGATAAATGCTTAAAACATATGAAAATGCCTTGTATATGTGTTTGTTTCTTGTTTTAATGTGTGTAGGTACCAAGTTCGCAAAAATCAGCAAAAACCGGCACGAGTTTGAAGAAAAAGATTGAAGAAGCCAATTTCGAGCTCTTTGCTAGTGGATTTAATCTTTTTGAAGATATTGGGCTTTGTGGGTCCCACATTTGGGGAAATGGGCCCAAAAGCCCATTTGAGGAAATGTAATTTGTCACTTTTGGGTCAAAGCCCAATAGGCCCACAACACTACAATAAACGGATGAATTAAGTCAATTGTTGGGTCCTAATTTATTCCAAGCCCAAAACAATTTTTAATAAATAAAAGAAGCCCAAGTTGAACCCATTAGGGTTTACAAACGTATTTGCGTTTGTTAATTAACTTCAATCAAATATTCCATTTACTCACTTACGCTTTAAATAAATCCCACACACACGTTTTATTCACACAATAATAAAGCAATCGTTACTCCCTATGCTCTCCATCTTTCTATCACGTCCCATTTACCCCAACCCTAAAAAACCTGTGAAATTACTGTTCCCAATAAACCCTAATTCACCCAAACCTCAAGTAATTTTGGGGATTTATTTCCCCCATGCAAAATTTTTGATGTGATCGTGATAGTATATGTGATAATTAAGATACGTTATAGGGTAAATTAGAAAATTACCTTTAGGAAAAAGTAATAGACTAATATTACCAATGACGAATTCAATTAAACACGTGATGACCCAAGTTCGTTGTATACGAAGATCGAGTGAATTTGAGACGTTTCGTTTTGTTTTGGACAATTGATTTGAATTGGTTTTCGGTTTTTAAACTAGAAATTAATTCTACCAATTTTAAACTATTTAAAATTATCCTAAAGTGCATGAATCGATAATCCCCCAAAATTATTTTAATCTAAACACTTAAAATTAAAAACTATTTAAAATTTAAACTATTTAAAAATCTATAAGAAATTAATCTATTAAAATAACTTTAAACTATTGTTAGAAATCTATTTAAACTTTTTTAAACTAATTAAATTTAGTTATACTAAATCTTTTTTTTAACTAATTTTATTTAAATCTAAAGATATAAAAATCTATTTAATAAAATAAACTAATTAAACTTTTAAATTAATAAAAACATTTTTTTTAAATTGATTATTATTTCAAATCTGAAAGTTTACTTTAATAAAAAAATGTTAATTAAAATTTATTTTAAAAACGTAAATTTACTTAAAACAACTTAAAAGCAAAATCTGACAAACTAAATTCTACTATATTAATTATACTAAAGGAAATTAAACCCAAAAGAGCTCTTAGCTTAGTTGGCAAACACGAAGGCCTGTGACTAGGAGGTCACAGGTTCGAGTCCTAGGAAGGACAAAATATTGCTATCATTTTTTTGTTGCTGCGAAAATTAACCCCAAGTCATAGGAATAACTTATGTAAAGCTTATTTTCTTTAAGCTGATAGGAATCAGCTTATGGGCATATCAAATCAGGTGGATCTGATAGCTAATAACTAGAATAATAACAAAGCAACAATATTCAAATAGCCAACCAATAAAATATGCAGAAGAAAAAATAAACCAGTTAAATCATAAGCAAGATTAAAAGAACTTATCACACAAATCTGCTAAAATAACTCTTATAAATTGAAGACTCAATACTTCAAATCGGCATACTCATATTGATCAACTCATGAAAATAAACTAACTCAAATGCAACAAATCTAAATAAGTAAAAAGCAGGCAATATAGCATCTTCAAACAAAAACACACTGCTCAAATTAACAGTTACATTCATACAGCTATATCTACCAAACTTACAGACTACCTGAATCGACATCAGTAATCAAACTGATATATCTAAACAGATTTGCTGGACTTTCAGATTTACTAGGACCATAAGCAAACATCAAATATCAAAGCATATGGAATCAAGGCAGTACCTATTCAATAATCAGTAATTACTTTAAACTATATCAGTCTAATACTTCATATCTGAATCAAATTTAACTCAATAGTGTCTCAGAGCAGTTAAACAAAAACATTTAGATATCAAAAGCTAAAACTTAACAGATTACACCATTACTCAAATACACAAGTCCATTGAACACAAAAGCGGATTTAAATATCAGATAAACATATCATCATTTAACAAAATCTACACAGATTTATTCAAACAAAAAGTCTAAGCAGATTAATAAATTCGACAGACAATCAAATTAGACTAACACTTATTAAAATAAGCAAATTAATACACATTAATATTAAAAAGGAAAGACATAGAACCTTTTGGAGATTCCTTTGAGAAGAAGGAGAGTGCTGAGCTTCCTTAAGAACCCGAATCTTCACCACCAGTACTCATCACCACCTTCGATCGAACGAGTAACAGTAACTCGTCCTAACTCAAATTGGTATCATCAAACGAACTGACTGTTTGTTTTAATCAAACCATTGGGTTTAATTTTTGATCCAAATCTCACTTTAAATTAATCAATCAAAGCTATGGTATAAACTTTGATCAATTAATATTTATATAATATCAAAAATAGATTATAACAAGAATAATTGGTAAAAGCAGTAAAGTAAATAAGACTTTTGCAACTCAAATCACTTTTATTAATTTCAGTAAAAGATTACAAAACTATTAAAAATGAAATACAAATTATTCTAAACCTATTTTAACATTATAACACTAAAGAGAAAAATGGAATGAATATTACAAGTAATTTGAGGGTTTTTATATCCATCCCAAGGCTTGTTGAGGGAGAATATTCGGATCTTCCAAAGCATATTCCACCTTCAGTTTTAGCCCTTAGATCATTGATTCTTCTTTCTCTCTATTGTTTATTCTCATCGTATGGCTGAAAATCACACACTAGCACATGGATTGCCAACGTGGCATCCGTTTGTGCTAGTTGTGTTTCTTTGATGCTTCTTGATTGGTGGAGTGGGGAAAATGAGGTGTAATCTCCAATAATTCGCTGCCACGTACCCTTGTTCTACCACTCTTCTCTTCCTAAAACTTGGGGGATTTATTTCCCCCATGCTTGAATCGCATGTGGGAGTAAAAACCCCAAAATTACTTGAGGTTTGGGTGAATTAGGGTTTATTGGGAACAGTAATTTTACAGGTTTTTTAGGGTTGGGGTAAATGGGACGTGAGAGAAAGATGGAGAGCATAGGGAGTAACGATTGCTTTATTATTGTGTGAATAAAACGTGTGTGTGGGATTTATTTAAAGCGTGAGTGAGTAAATGGAATATTTGACTGAAGTTAATAAACAAACGCAAATACGTTTGTAAACCCTAATGGTTTCAACTTGGGCTTCGTTTATTTATTAAAAATTGTTTTGGGCTTGGAATAAATTAGGACCCAACAATTGACTTAATTCATCCGTTTATTGTAGTGTTTTGGGCCTATTGGGCTTTGACCCAAAAGTGACAAATTACATTTCCTCAAATGGGCTTTTGGGCCATTTCCCCAAATGTGGGACCCACAAAGCCCAATATCTTCAAAAAAATTAAATCCACTAGCAACGAGCTCGAAATTGGCTTCTTCAATCTTTTTCTTCAAACTCGTGCCGGTTTTTGCCGATTTTCGCGAACTTGGTACCTACACACATTAAAACAAGAAATAAACACATATATAAGGAATTTTCATATGTTTTAAGCATTTATCGATTGTTTTAAGATACAATTGATATGACTAAAATAGCTCATATCAAACTCCCCCTTGCTAAGCAATTGCCGTGTCCTCACGCAATGATAAAATTAAACATTAACTACACCATTATTCAACTTTTGACATTTTATTTTGCAAAGACATAATGTATTGCTTTCATTATTTGAAAAATAACTTTAAAGATCATAAAACTCAAATAGATTCATCGTCCCCGACTTTTCACTTTTCCATGCCAAGTGCAAAAACAAGATCATTGTCAATCATAAGCCCCAAAATTAAACCAACTCATACAAGTAATTTGTGTTAAACTCAATCTCCTATTATTCCTAATTGTATCTCTAGATTTTATTTGTCATTCACCCAAAGGCTTATTTGACTTTATTTGATATTTATTAGTCCAAAAATGAAGGCAAGAACGGTGTAAACTCAACACTCAAAACCTAACCTCGAATTCAAAAACCGTTGTTACTAAAGAAAGCCCACATCAAGGATAACTTAACACGATTTAGGGATAAATCCCGGACCCGAAATTTGGCTAATATGGCTACTTAAAAGCAACAATAAAAACCTCCAAAGTCAATTATGACCTTATAAATGGAGTTAGCAACAATTACACCATAACACCTTGTGGCTCTTTAAGATGCAATTGTGCTCCTTATTTGAAATCCACACCCTAAGGCTCCTTGGACAAAAATAAGGGAATTGACTTCACCATCCTACCTTACGGATCATGATGATGAAACAATTTTTATTCAACACGCCCCTTGACATACACCCTAAGGCTCTAATGACAAGGTTAGTGCTACATGACTCCCACCCGAAGGCTCCTAGAGAACATGTTTTAATTTATTCTTCTTTATTAATATGATATTTATAGTAAGCCAAATTTACGCAATCCCATGATCAGAAGTCCATGACGCTGACACCCTTAATGTGTTCTCACTTTAAGTACAAGGGAAGAAAAAGAAGGAGTTACGAGTTAAGATATCAAGCCTAAACCGCTAAAAACTTCGTTTATTAAGCAATTATTATTCAAGTGTGGAAAGTAAATACGAGGAGATTAAATCAAACACAAAAATACTTGCACAAAGAAGAATTTAACCTTAGAAACTTATGATTAAACTCTATCATCTCTTGTTCTCCATATTGTAAAATTTCAAAAATGTGAAATCAATGGATACTTAGCCTATTAAATCAAAGTTTTAGGTTTTCAAGTCATCTATAGGATCTTGCATCTTCTTGTTCTACTTCGAATTCATTTGGGACTCTTTCAGGGGATATAGGTGACCTAAGTGGAGATGATGATGATGATGAGGAGGTTGAAAACATTTATGATGAATCTGCTAATCTTCTTAATTCTCAATCAGGGGCAAGCACTCCTGCCACGAATGTTTTAAATGTTTAGTATAGCCTCATGGAATATAAGGGGTCTGAACCAATCCCCTAAAAGAATAGAGGTTCGTTAGGTTATTAACGAAAATAATTTGAGTGTTTGTGCTATCTTGGAGTCTCATGTTGATGCTTCGGGTGTTTATGATATGTGTCGTAAGATTCTTAGCAGATGGAAGTGGACGTCAAATGGTGGCTTGTGTCCTAAAGGGACTCGTATAATTCTTGGCTGGAATGATGATAATGTGGATGTTATGGTGTTGTCTCAAACAAGTCAAGTTATTCATTGTCAGGTTAAAACGCGTATGGATAACCGTACTTTGTTCTGCTCTTTCGTTTATGCTGATAACTACTATATCCATCGGCGTGTTCTCTGGAATAATTTGGTTGCTCATGCTACTTTTATGCAGGATAAGCCATGGGCTGTTATGGGTGATTTTAATGTTACTCTTAATATTGAGGATCACTCATGTGGTGGCTACACTCCTAATATTGCCATGCGGGAATTCAAGGAGTGTGTTAATTTTATGCAAGTTATGGATGTTAATGCTACAGGTTTACATTTTACTTGGAATGAGAAACCACAGGGTGATGATGGTATTCTCAAAAAGATTGATCGGATTATGTCTAACATTAAGTTTCTTGATGAGTTTCTAGGCTGTTTTGCGATATTCCAACCTTACAGGATTTCTGACCATTCTCCTTGTGTGTTACGAATCCCTACAATTAGCAAACCTAAGCCTAAACCTTTTAAATTCAGTAATTTTCTTGTGCATAAGGAGGTTTTTCATGCAGTGGTAGCTAACGGATGGTTGGCTAATGTTCATGGTTGTGCTATGTTTAGGCTTGTTAAACGCTTAAATGGTTTAAAGGCTCCGTTTCGTAAGCTGCTGTTTGAACAGGGTAATCTTCATGATCGTGTTGCTAGACTACGTGTGGAATTAGATGCTGTTCAACAAGCCCTTGATAGAGAACCATCCAATGTGTTGTTGAAAGAAGAGCATGCTCATTATCTAGTCGCTTTTAAGGAAGCTTCTCTTGATGAGGAACGCTTCTTACGTCAGAAATCTAAAATTGAATGGCTTGATGCAGGTGATTCAAATACGGCTTATTTTCATAACTCGGTTAAGAGTAGGGCAGCTCGTAATCGTATTGAAATGGTTCGTGATTCTCATAATGTGCTTCATGATGGAGATGCTGTGCCTGGTGCTTTCGTTGCTCATTACGAGCAATTTCTTGGTCAGGCAAGTGTTTCAGGTTCTTTTAATACGTCTGATTTGTTTGTTCGAAAGCTTGGTGCTCAGAAATCTGCCCATATGGTTAGAGTCATCTCTGATTCTGAAATTAAGAGTGCGTTATTCTCCATGAGTGATGATAAAGCGCCTGGGCCGGATGGTTTTACTGCTGCGTTTTTTAAGAAGTCTTGGGATATTGTGGGTGATGAGTTTACATGTGCTATTCGGGAGTTTTTCTCTAATGGAAAACTTCTTAAAGAGGTTAATCATACTATTATTGCTCTTATCCCTAAGGTGTCTGTTCCAAATAAGATTACTGATTATCGCCCCATCTCTTGTTGTAATGTTATTTTCAAATGCATTAGTAAAATAATTGCTAACCGTATTAAAGGGGATTTGGGCGATTTGGTTAATATTAATCAATCTGCTTTTGTTCCGGGGCGTAGGATCTCGGATAACATCTTATTGACGCAGGAGCTAATGAGGAATTATCACAGAAAGTTTGGTCCTCCAAGATGTGCTTTTAAGGTGGATATTCAGAAAGCTTACGATACGGTGGATTGGCAGTTTCTGCGTAACATTCTGATTGGTTTTGGATTCCACCATTTAATGGTTGATTGGATTATGACGTGTGTTTCTACTACTTCATATTCCATTTGCATAAATGGTAATTTATATGGCTGGTTTCAAGGAAAAAGAGGTCTCCGGCAAGGTGATCCGTTGTCTCCATATCTTTTCACGTTGATCATGGAGATCCTCTTACTTATGTTGCAGCGGAGGGTTCTAAATGTAGAGGTTTTTTATTTTCACAACCGTTGTGAGCAACAGCGTATTATCAACCTCTGTTTTGCAGATGATCTCTTCTTGTTTGCTAGGGGTCACTTGGACTCTGTGCAGGTTATTATGGATGCGTTGGAGGAATTTAAGATAGCTTCAGGTTTGGTTCCAAGTATCCCTAAGAGCACAGTTTTCTTCTGTAATGTGGCTACTGCTGTTAAGAATAGTATTTTACATATCATGCCATTTGCTGAAGGCGAGTTACCTGTCCGATATCTTGGTGTCCCTCTCATTTCGTCCAGGCTTCTATATAGGGATTGTAAAGTACTTGTTGAAAAACTTGAAAGTAGAGTTAATGATTGGCGCAATAAATTTCTTTCTTTAGAAGGAAGACTCCAATTAGTTCGTTCAGTTCTTTCATCAATGCATATCTACTGGGCGTCTGTCTTTGTCTTACCTGTTCGGATTATTCATGATTTGGAACAGCTTATGAGAGGCTTCTTATGGTGTCAAGGTGAAATGAAGAAAGGTAAGGCTAAAGTTGCTTGGGACTCTGTTGTACCCTATTTTATGAAGGTGGACTTGGTATTCGTAAGCTCTCTGATTTTAATACTGCTTTAATGGTTTCTCATATCTGGTGTATTCTTACTCGTAAAGAGTCTTTATGGGTTAAATGGATCTATTCTTACAAGTTAAAGGATCGAAGTTTCTGGGACGTTCCATGTATAGGTGATATGAGTTGGGGCTGGAGAAAACTTCTACAGATTAGACCACGCATTCGTCAAGTTATTTGGTACAAGATTAATAATGGTAGATTGGCTTCTATGTGGTTTGACAAATGGGCAGATTTATGTCCGTTAAGGGACGTTCTTTCGTTTCGAAGTATTACAAGATCGGGGCTCTCTCTATCTAATAAGGTAAGGGATCTTATTACTGATGGTATTTGGCAGTGGCCGCAGGATTGGTATGCTAGATTTCCGAATATTGTCTCTATCCCGGTCCCTGTTATTAATGATGCTTAGGATGATGATTTGATGTGGCGGGATATAAATGAGGTTTTACATCATTTTTCAGTTTCTTTAGCTTGGGACTCCATTCGGGATAGGGCTTTGATGGTTGATTGGTTTCATGCTGTTTGGTTTGCTCATTGTATTCCTCGTCACTCTATCCACTTATGGTTAGTGGTTAGAAGAAAATTGAAGACACAAGATCGGCTTAGGCAATGGGATGTTGGCCCTTTGGTGGATCTAAGCCTTCTACGATGTCCGTTGTGTAAATTGGTGTCGGATTCTCATGACCATCTTTTCTTTGAATGTTCTTATTCTATGCAGGTTTGGTTTAAGGTTCGGGGCCTATGTGATATGGATAACATCCCCCCTCGGAACGATGATATTTTAGCCTATGTTATTCCAATTTCTAAGGGAAAGTCTTGTCCTAGAATCCTTGCCCGTCTTGTGTTGGCTGCTACTGCGTACTTTATATGGATGGAACGTAATTCAAGACTTTTCAAGAAAAAGCTGTTGGCTGCTGATCAGATTGTTCAGCTTATTTGTGATACTATTCGGTTGAAGTTGATTTCTTTTCGTTTTAAGAAGTTGTCTGCCAGGTCGAGTTTGCTGCTTCACAAATGGAGGGTGCCGAGCTCTAGAGTTCTTCATGATGGGAGTGCCGGGTGAGGGTTGTACTCTTTTTTCCTTGTCCAAGGTTTTTCCCACTGGGTTTTCTTTGGCAAGGTTTTTTAAGGAGGCAGGCTCATTTGGATATCATTTGCTCCTTTCGTGCTGTTGGTGGAAGCTAAAGACAATGTGTGACTTCATGTTTGCATCTTGGTTTCTTTCTAGTTTACCTGCATTATAGTTCTAGATTAGTTTGTGGTTATGCCATAACATAATCACGTGTTAACATGCTGCCTGTAGCATGCGGTTAATGTGGTATCTTAGCCACATTCCTTTGTACTTCAACGCTTTTTTGGTTAATATATTTACCGGGGAAACCCTTTACCAAAAAAAAAGACCTTCGCGTTTTAAAGCTCCCTATATAAAAGCCTAGCAAAACTTAATTCAAATACGTTAAGGAAAAGCTAAGGTTAAAAACCGAGTCGAGTCAAAAACTATTTTAATTTTCACCAACGGAAAGCCTACATTTGTGTCAAAAGCACTTATTTTATTTATTGAAAACTTGAAAATAACACAAAAAATTAAATTTTTTATGAAAAATGAGAAAAATTACGTTTGGACACGACAAAAGCAATTGCAAGCGATTATATCGATTGACTCCCCCATGCTAAAACCGAACATTGTCCTCAATGTTTCTTAGCTCAAGAGTAACACCCCCTTGCTAAAACACGAAGAGTCTAATGCAAAATCCTAGCATGGAAAGAGCACGCAAATCTATAAGCCATTTTATTAATTATGCCTCAAGATAAAACGTTAGTCAATAAAAATTAAGGGATATAGAGTGTGCCCCTTTTCGGAATTCAAAGAACGGAAGATCAAGTGGACCGGCAAAAACCGAACACGAGAGTCTTCAAATATTAGGGTCATACCTAAGATTCACAACACAACAAAACACGAGCACGAGCTTGAAAGATCAAGCCTTATTAGTTGTTAGAAAATAGAAAGAAGATAGAATGTATGGGACTCCCCCACAAGGCACCTCATTTTTGTTCACCGAGTCATGAGCTCGACTCGATCCCCGCATTCATTGTTCCTTAGGGAAAATGGTGAAAACCGACATATTGTAATAGAATCCAACATAAAGCACGATGCCGGGGTCAAAGATCTCATCCTCGTTGTCGGATGACAAACGATAGGATAAAACTCCAACACAAATCTCCAAAAAGAGATGGTGGTCACAAAAAATAGTATGGATGTAGCATGCTCCTCGAAATAAACTCGCACCAAGATGATTAAAAAGTCTTTCAATTATTGCATCGGTGAAAGGCCGAGATTTCCCTAAATCAACGATTCTGGGGTCGAATACCTCGTCTTCGGTGGAGAAAGGAATAGACAACACGGTGTCGTCCCTCCATGCTAATCCTAAATCATATAAGGCACATGGTAATGGTGTGGTAAAAGTCTCAACACTAATGGTTTCAACTTGCATGACTTTGTTGACCTTGTCACTCTTAGTAATGTGAACAAAGGGGTCATGGTACTCAAAATGAGTCGCATGAAAAACCCGCACATTAAGATCAAAGCGAGTGAGAAGGATAATTGGAGCAAAAGTAATTTCTCCCTCCGGGTCAACATTATCATCATCATAAATCGGGTGATCAAGCCAAGAATCTTCATCACCGTCATTAGACTCTTCCTCAAATTCCGAAGGAATGTCTATATAAAGAAACTCATCAACCTCCTTCATGAGAAGCTCATCATCACAAAGGTTGTGAGATGTAGGAGGTATGATGCTCTCAAAATCCTCTTGAAACAATGGATTATTGTTCATTGAAACTTCAAAGAGAGGATTTGAGTAAATCACAAAAGTGTCATCAATCTTGTCATCACAAGAAATATCCGACAAAGTATCAAGTGTATCACACTCGGATACAAGATCATCATTCTCATTTGAAGGAAATTCATCGGTGAATTCCTCGAGAATGGTAGGTAAAACACAAGAATCACGCTCGATCTCGAGATCGGTAACGTCTTCACTTCCCCGTGGAAGTGGATCAATGATAGCAAAAAGTTCATCGATGAACTTATCACATGAATAGTCACTAACCTCACTTGGTGTGAAGTTAGGAATCAAAGGCTCTTCGATAGAAGATTGTGCCTTAGGAACATCAATATGATCCTTAGAAGAGAGTGAAAATGAGTCCATTTTCAAAGATTGTTCAATTAAAGCAATATCACTCTCGGGATCAAAATTCTCACTAACAAACTCACTAACATCAAAAGGCTCACTTAGGTATTCATCAATTTGTTTTTCAATCATATCATCCTCGTGTGGATTGAGTGTAGATGAGGAAAGGTTACAACATGTTTAAACAAAGCAAGCTTCTTCATTTGAATTAACCTTTTCATTTTCACAAAATGGAGTTTCCAAAATTGGAAAAACACCTTTATCAAAGAGAGATTTCTTATTACTTTCAATTGTTTCAACCAGTTTTACACTTTCAACTTTCTTAGAAGCAAATCTTGGAATCTTTTCCGGTTTAAAAACAATGCTTTTATCTCTATAAAACAATTTAATTTCCTCTTTCCTCATATCAATTGAATTTGAGCCGTGCACAAAAATGGTCGTCCTAAAATAATAGGCACACGAGGATTGGTCTCATAATCAACTACAGCAAAATCGGCTAAGTACAAGAAATTTCCCACTTTCATAATGACATTTTCCGCTATACCAACCGGTCGAGTGGTGGTTCCATTAGCAAGCTCAATGATCATACGAGTGGTACTAAGTGGTGCATAGTCAATAGTCTTCCAAATGGCTAGGGGCATTATGTTAATGCTAGCTCCTAGATCGGCTAGGCCTTTGCAAACCCCAAGCTCATTGAAAACACAAGGTATCAAGAATTGACCCAGATCTTTATACTTCTCGGGCAAGAAATCAAAGAAAACCGAGGTACTAATCACATTCAAAGTAGCCTTAGTGACTTCTAGAAAAGTTTCCTTAGGTGGAGGACTAAACTCAATCACTTCAACTTCATCTAAATTTTCACAATCATCATAAACGGTTATGGCCTTAAGCTCTCCCTTCGGGTTTGGAATGGTATTACTAGGTAAGCAACCCGAAGAAGTAGATGGTTTAGACATAAATCCCTCAAACATCGAAAGCAATTTATTTTGACTTTGTTCCAAACTTTGGTGCATACGATTTTGACTTTGTTCTAACCTTTGTTGATTAAGCTCAATCTTGTTATTTTGCCCTTTAATCGTATTTTGAAAATCGAGTCTCAAAGTATTAATTTTCCCTTGAATGTTATTTTGTAAAGCTTTCATATTTGCCTCATTTGATTTAATGTAGCTTGACAAATCATTTTGATTATTGCTTTGAAAACCTTGATTGTTTTGATTAGCATTAAACCCATTTCCTTGATTATAATTCCCTTGGTTACCACGGTTAAAATTATTCCCATTGTTCCCATTGTTGTACCTATTTTGAACTGGTGGAAAACCCGGTGGAGCAACATGATTTTGACGAGGAACTTGACCGTTGGAGCCATAAGTTCCCGTCGCGGCAAAAGCACTAGCTTGATCAAACCCCGTGGTTGAACAAGCATAATTAGGATGTGCTCCACCACATGATACACAAACATTCTCAACCATATTAATCGATCCATGAGGATTCTTCCTAAGCTCATTCAAAATCGTGTCAATCTTAGAGTCCAATCTAGCAATCTCGGGATTTAATGAATTCACATTGGAAGCACTCGGTGTGTTTTGTGAATATTGTGCTCTAGACTTATCCTCAATTATTCTACACGCGTCTCTCGGAGTTTTTCTTAAAAGATTACCACCCGCGGCGGCATTTAAAGAATCTTGTTCAATCATATTAAGCCCATTATAAAAAGTATTTATTTGAGGCAATTCCGAGAAACCGTGGTGTGGACATTGTCTTAACAAACCTTTAAATCTTTCCCAAGCTACCCCAAACGATTCATGCACTTTTTGTTCAAATTTAGTGATTTCGTTCTTAAAGTGTGTTGTCTTAGATGGTGGAAAGAAGTAATCCATAAACTTAGACACTAAATCATCCCATGTTAAGATCGAACCCGGTGGTTCTTTCTCATACCAAAGCTTAGCATTACCCTCGAGCGAGAACGGAAAAAGCATGAGCTTAATCGCGTCATTCGACACATCTCTAAACTTGAGAGTCGAGGTAATTCGAAGAAAATTCCGAATGTGAGAATGCGGGCTATCGGTCTCATTGCCATGAAATTGGTTGGCACGAATGAGCGACAAAAGACCCGTCTTAATCTCAAAATGATCCGCCAAAATAGCCGGCACAACGATTGCTTCCCCATACCCTTCGGTGGGTGTACGGAGCAATTCCTCCATTGTTCGGTTATCGGCCATCTATTCAACAATAGGTGGAAGCTCGAGTTCCACTATTCGTTGTTGACGATTTCTATTTCTACGAGGAATATTTTCAAGTCTATTAAAATCAATTACAAGACGAGAAGAACGTAATTGCATACACTACAAAGACGAGAATTTAGAGGATTGAAGAAAAGAAATTAGACAAGAAGAAGATTATTTTTGGTATTTTATTTGGTATTGCTCAATCAATAATGATCGATAAAAACAAGGAATAAGGATAACTACTATGGAAGTAAATTACCCTCGGTCGACTTTGAAACGATAGGTGAAAACCTAAACGTCTCGAGGTTCAATAAGTAAACTACAAAAATAAGATTTATTACTACTTGAGTCGGCAAACCAATAATAGGTTGTCCCTCTCAATATACGCACAAGCAAGCGGGGAAACGAGGTGGCACAAAGCACTTAAAAACCTTTTTCCTTAGACGGCTTTTTATAGCACGTCGCCTTATACCCACCTTATAGTTTGTATAAATCGAGTTCAAACTTCTTATTAGTATTTATCTATTTTGCCTTTTATTTTTGTTTTGGATTCGACTACAATAGCTAGGTGATGAAATCCCAACTAAGGTCTTATTTGAAAAGTATGTAAATTTATTGTGCTACGTAATACAATATATTATTCACAAAAAACGAGAAAAACGATACATACTATATAATAGAAAAATAAAAAAACTTTCCGAGGACGGAAAGGGTCTTCAAATCAACGATCAACAAATCTCCACAAAGACGAATCGTACACAAGATCCCCGGCAGCGGCGCCAAAATTTTTGATGTGATCGTGATAGTATATGTGATAATTAAGATACGTTATAGGGTAAATTAGAAAATTACCTTTAGGAAAAAGTAATAGACTAATATTACCAATGACGAATTCAATTAAACACGTGATGAACCAAGTTCGTTGTACACGAAAATCGAGTGAATTTAAGACGTTTCGTTTTGTTTTGGACATTTGATTTGAATTGGTTTTCGTTTTTTAAACTAGAAATTAATTCTACCAATTTTAAACTATTTAAAATTATCCTAAGTGCATGAATCGATAATCCCCCAAAATTATTTTGATCTAAACACTTAAAATTAAAAACTATTTAAAATTTAAACTATTTAAAAATCTATAAGAAATTAATCTATTAAAATAACTTTAAACTATTGTTAGAAATCTATTTAAACTTTTTTAAACTAATTAAATTTACTTTTACTAAATCTCTTTTTTTTTTAAAAACTAATTTTTTTTTAAATCTAAAGTTATAAAAATCTATTTAGTAAAATAAACTAATTAAACTTTTAAATTAATAAAAACATTTTTTTTTAAAACTGATTATTATTTCAAATCTGAAAGTTTACGTTAATAAAAAAAACGTTAATTAAAATTTATTTTAAAAACGTAAATTTACTTAAAACAACTTAAAAGCAAAACCTGCCAAATTCTACTATATTAATTATACTAAAGGAAATTAAACCCAAAAGAGCTCTTAGCTTAGTTGGCAAACACGCAAGGCCTGTGACCAGGAGGTCACAGGTTTGAGTCCTATGAAGGACAAAATATTGCTATTATTTTTTTGTTGCTGCGAAAATTAACCCCAAGTCATAGGAATGACTTATGTAAAGCTTATTTTCTTTAAGCTGATAGGAATCAGCTTATGGGCATATCAAATCAGGTGGATCTGATAGCTAATAACTAGAATAATAACAAAGCAACAATATTCAAATAGCCAACCAATAAAATATGCAGAAGGAAAAAATAAACCAGTTAAATCATAAGCAAGATTAAAAGAACTTATCACACAAATCTGCTAAAATAACTCTTATAAATTGAAGACTCAATACTTCAAATCAGCATACTCATATTGATCAACTCATGAAAATAAACTAACTCAAATGCAACAAATCTAAATAAGTAAAAAGCAGGCAATATAGCATCTTCAAACTAAAACACACTGCTCAAATTAACAGTTACATTCATACAGCTATATCTACCAAACTTACAGACTACCTGAATCGACATCAATAATCAAACTGATATATCTAAACAGATTTGCTGGACTTGCAGATTTACTAGGACCATAAGCAAACATCAAATATCAAAGCATATGGAATCAAGGCATTACATATTCAATAATCAGTAATTACTTTAAACTATATCAGTCTAATACTTCATATATGAATCAAATTTAACTCAATAGTGTCTCAGAGCAGTTAAACAAAAACATTTAGATATCAAAAGCTAAAACTTAACAGATTATACCATTACTCAAATACACAAGTCCATTGAACACAAAAGCGAATTTAAATATCAGACAAACAAATCATCATTTAACAAAATCTACACAGATTTATTCAAACAAAAAGTCTAAGCAGATTAATAAATTCGACAGACAATCAAATTAGACTAACACTTATTAAAATAAGCAAATTAATACACATTAATATTAAAAAGGAAAGACATAGAACCTTTTGGAGATTCCTTTGAGAAGAAGGAGAGCGCTGAGCTTCCTTAAGAACCCGAATCTTCACCACCAGTACTCATCACCACCTTCGATCAAACGAGTAACAGTAACTCGTCCTAACTCAAATTGGTATCATCAAACGAACTGACTGTTTGTTTTAATCAAACCATTGGGTTTAATTTTTGATCCAAATCTCACTTTAAATTAATCAATCAAAGCTATGGTATAAACTTTGATCAATTAATATTTATATAATATCAAAAATAGATTATAACAAGAATAATTGGTAAAAGTAGTAAAGTAAATAAGACTTTTGCAACTCAAATCACTTTTATTAATTTCAGTAAAAGATTACAAAACTATTAAAAATGAAATACAAATTATTCTAAACCTATTTTAACATTATAACACTAAAGAGAAAAATGGAATGAATATTACAAGTAATTTGAGGGTTTTTATAGCCATCCCAAGGCTTGTTGAGGGAGAATATCCGGATCTTCCAAAGCATATTCCACCTTCAGTTTTAGCCCTTAGATCATTGATTCTTCTTTCTCTCTCTTGTTTATTCTCATCGTATGGCTGAAAATCACACACTAGCACACGGATTGCCAACGTGGCATCCGTTTGTGCTAGTTGTGTTTCTTTGATGCCTCTTGATTGGTGGAGTGGGGAAAATGAGGTGAATCGCGCGTGGGAGTAAAAGCCCCAAAATTACTTGAGGTTTGGGTGAATTAGGGTTTATTGGGAACAGTAATTTTACAGGTTTTTTAGGGTTGGGGTAAATGGGACGTGAGAGAAAGATGGAGAGCATAGGGAGTAACGATTGCTTTATTATTGTGTGAATAAAACGTGTGTGTGGGATTTATTGAAAGCGTGAGTGAGTAAATGGAATATTTGACTGAAGTTAATAAACAAACGCAAATACGTTTGTAAACCCTAATGGGTTCAACTTGGGATTCGTTTATTTATTAAAAATTGTTTTGGGCTTGGAATAAATTAGGACCCAACATATGACTTAATTCATCCGTTTATTGTAGTGTTTTGGGCCTATTGGGCTTTAACCCAAAAGTGACAAATTACATTCCTTAAATGGGATTTTGGGCCCATTTCCCCAAATGTGGGACCCATAAAGCCCAATATCTTCAAAAAGATTAAATCCACTAGCAACGAGCTCGAAATTGGCTTCTTCAATCTTTTTCTTCAAACTCGTGCCGGTTTTTGCCGATTTTCGCGAACTCGGTACCTACACACATTAAAACAAGAAACAAACACATATACAAGGCATTTTCATATGTTTTAGGCATTTATCGATTGATTTAAGATACAATTGATATGACTAAAATAGCTCATATCAGCCATTTGTCATAAAAAATATACACTTGTCATTATTGATGAGTACTCTAGGTACACCTGGGTATATTTTCTGACAAAGAAAAGCCATGCACCGGATGCCATTATGTCTTTCATCAAAGAGTTGAAAATCAAAATGACAATCATGTCAAACAACTCAGAACTACAATGGCACTGAATTCAGAAATCACGCACTGATCAAATTCTGTGATGACAAAGGAATTTCCCAAAAAATTTCATCTCCTTACACACCTGAACAAAACGGTATGGCTGAAAGAAGGAACAGAACTTTAATTGAAGCAGCAAGGAGAATGCTTGCTGGATCTGCTCTCTCTAAGCATTTTTGGACTGATGCTGTAGCCACTGCTTGCTACACTTAACATAGATCCATCATTGTGAAGAGACAGATAAAGACTCCCTATGAAGTCTTCGGGGGGAGAATTCCAAACATTTCATTCTTACATGTGTTTGGGTGTCCAGTATTCATTCACAATCACAAGGATCACCTTGGAAAGTTTGATGAAAAATCTGATGATGGTTACTTCCTTGTATACTCTCTAGTATCTAAAGCATACATAGTCTTCAACACAAGAAGACAATGTATTGAAGAAACCTATCACATCACCTTCAATGAAAGTTTTGAAGCTCTCACTTTTACAAATCCATCAAATGATGAACTTCATATTCATGAATCTCGTAATTATCCATCTGATGAATTTCAACATTATGAGCCTTCTCAAAAATATCAAACAAGCAACTCAGTCCCTCATATTGATCCATTTGAAGATATGACAAGTCCTACAAAAGGAAATCCCTCAGTATCACATATTGATGGTTGTCAATCAAATAATGATCAGCCTCAAAATGATCAAAGTTATCAGCAACACAAATGACCAAAATGGTCAGTCTCAAAACAATCAGCATGCTGACACACATGATCAAAATGATCAATCATATGCAGCTGCTGATGAACAATCTGAGCCCCTTGCTCAAAGCTCTCCCACCATCTCTAGGGAATTAGGTCTTGGATATGTTGCTTCTGACCAAGAAGGAAGCCCTCCATTGATTGAACCTTTTTCCACTGAATATCCTTCAGTAGGCACTAGAGATAACCAAAGTCCAAGTCCATGCCATGGACTTCCAAGCTCTTGCTCTAATCATGATACTAGTGCCTATTCTCCAGCTCCACAAAAATCTTGGACTAAAAATAGTCACATACAGCTGGTGAACATAATAGGAAATCCTGGTGATGGTAGAGTCACTAAATCTATGGCAAAGAAACTGAGTGCTGCTTCATTTGGAGAATACCTCTATGCAAACTTTCTCTCAGAAATTAAACCTACAAAGGTTTCTGAAGCACTCGCACACCCTGGATGGGTGGATTCCATGGAAGAGGAACTAAATCAATTTGAAAGAAAAAAAGTCTAGAAATTGGTTCCTCTTCCATATAGGGTAAATCAACCACTGACACCAAATGGGTTTACAAGCTCAAAAGAGATGAAACCAATGCAGTGACCAAAAATAAAGCTAGGCTGGTGGCTCAAGGATTCAATCAAGAGCCTGGTGTTGATTTTGATCAAACCTTTGCTCCAGTTGCACGTATGGAAGCCATACGAACCTTCTTTGCTTATGCCACGTACATGAACTTCATCATCTATCAAATGGATGTCAAAAGTGCATTCCTAAATGGTGACCTAAAAGAAGAAGTTTATGTTACTCAGCCTCCTGGCTTTGAGAGTAGTAAATACCCAAATCATGTCTACAAGCTTTACAAAGTTTTTGTATGGACAGAAGCAAGCTCCAAGAGCATTGTATGAAACTCTCTCAACATTTCTCATTGAACATAAATTTGTTAGAGGAAAAATAGATAGCACCTTGTTTATCTATAAATCTAAAACTGACACCATTCTAGTAAAAATTTATGTGGATGACATAATCTTTGGTTCTACAAGCTTGAAACTTTGCAAAAAAATTTGCCAAGCTTATGACCAGCAAGTTTGAGATGAGTATGATGGGAGAACTCACATACTTCCTTGGTATTCAGATTAAACAATCTGACCAAGGCATCTCCATCAATCAAGAAAAATATGTCAAGGATCTGCTGAAGAAGTATGATATCAATTGTGCTTCAGTGAAGACTCCAATGGGACCCTCTAACAACTTAGGACCTGGTCTCAATGGACAATCAATCAATGAGACTCAGTATAGAGGTATGATTAGGTCACTCATATACTTAACTACAAGCATGCCTGACATTAAATTCTCTACATGCCTTTGTACAAGATACCAAGCAGATCCAAAGGAATCACACCTTACTGCTGTAAAGAGAACCTTCAGATACGTAAAAGGTACACCAAGTCTAGGTCTTTGGTACCCCAAATCCTCAGGTTTTGACCTAAAGGGGTATTCAGATTCTGACAATGCTAGATGCGATTTGAACAGAAAAAGCACTTTTGGTGCCTACCAATTGCTAGGTGGCAAACTTGTGTTTTGGAGTGCTAAAAAGCAACAAACAGTTTCCATGTCTTCAGTAGAAGCTGAATATGTCGCAGCTGCTGGATGTTGTGCCAATGTTCTTTGGATGAAAAGCCAACTGGCTGATTATGACATAGAATATGAAAAGGTACCAATCTTTTGTAATAACACTAGTGCTATTCCAATATCCAACAATCCAGTCCTCCACTCAAGAACAAAACACATTGATATCAGATATCACTTTATCAGAGATCACATTATGAAAGGGGACATTGAACTTGTGACACCCCGGGTCGGGTCAATTGCAGCGGAAATAATGTTTAGAATGTCACATGGGTGGATCGATAGCAAATAGTACATAGAGCATAGGATAAGAGATTATGCAACATATATTACATGAACAGTGTACAAATCTAATAAAAATTGTTTAAACATGATAAAAATAAATTGTTTATTTTTCCCAAGTAGAAACCCCTGATGAGTCCTACAATGCAGACTACTATGATGCTTGAGTCCATGCACACACCACGTACTAGCTTCATTTTTCTAAGAAAAACATGCTTAGAGGGTCAACATAAAGTTGGTGAATTTATAGGTTTAATAAAATAAGTTTTGACATTAAATGATCATGATAGTAGCAATGCACAAATCATTCATACTAAAAAGGTAATTACATTCCCTATTGCTCAAAACTGAAGCTTAACTTTCCATAGTTCTCAACAGATGAGAGCCCGGTGCCTTACAAAAAGGCTCCCAAACCCATTTCCAACATGGTATACATCTGTTGTCCCAGCCAAGGCACAGTGAGCGCTACTCACCCAGATGGGGATCGTCAATCCCAAATAGATCTATTTATAAAATTTGGGAAATTACAATGATTTAACAGTTTCTACAATAGGCAATCATAATCAAAGTTTATACCATCCAGTTTATGTCCAATAAAATAAGTTGCATGTTCTCTCCCCTGTAGAGGAAAAGTTTATTAATATTTTGTGTGGGGCTGTAAACTCACCTTGGAGTTTGTAATGGTTGTGCAAATAAAAGGAACCCAAGTAATGCTCACGTCACAATCTACTGCCTAATTAAATAGTACAGTCTCAATAAATAATACAAGAAAACGTATGTGTATGCTTGTACAGTTTTTAATCAGTTTATTAATGTTACAGTGTTTATTTAAATGACTGTAGTGCAAGTATTAATAACCTTCATTCAAACTTGTAAATAAATTACTTGTTTAAGTAAAAATGTTTTACTTACAATTTTTGTATAAGTATACTTGTATGTAATGTATATATATAGTTTATATAAATTATTTTATAAAATAAAATATAATCATTTTATTTAACTTAAAGTCCCCAAAAGTTTCCAACATTTACAAATAATTTATAAATCACAAGTGTAAGAAATTACAGTTTAATCCTTATGGTTTAGGTTTTATTTAAGTTTTACTAAATCAAAAAGGAATAAGGGTTTAGGGCTTATTTAAGTTTCGGATAAATGCAAAACTAGTCCCTCCATATTTTTATTAAAGTAAAACTTTTGGATTTTACACTTTTGGTACCTAGGGCTTGTTATACTTTCTGGTTATGGCAGGAATAGTCCCTCTAGTTATAATTAGGTTTTATAACTTTCATTAATTGGCAAAAACAGTCCCTAGGGCTTCTATAAGTTTCGGCTTATTAGAAAATGGTCCTTAGGGTTATAAAATGACAAAACAACTTTAGGGAATTTACAAAAATGGCCCTTAGGGTTTAATATGTCACGGATGATATTTATTAAGCCCTAGACTTTTAGATATTTACCATATTAGTCCTTGTGCTTAATGGTTTATCAAAACAAGTTTCAAATGTCATGGTTTTAGTCCCTAAGTTTCATAAATTATCATTTTTAGTCCAAAAGTTTTTATAAGTTATATTTTTGTTATAAAAACTTTATTTAAAGATCTAAAATTTTAAATGGGCTCATTAAATGAACCAAAAGAACTAATGGGCTATCTAGTGGGCCTAAACATATTTGAAGTCCAATAATATAATAACATTAGTTAAATGGGCTTTTAAAACATTAAATGGGCTTAAACATATTTTCAAGTCCACTAATATACTAAGATTAGTTAAATGGGCTTTCAAAACATTAAATGGTCTTAATAGGCTTTTGAATATATACGGCTATATTCTATGGGCCTATTGGGCCTATTTAAGTTTGAGGCTATGGTTGCATGGGCTTGATTAGTCCATTAAACATCTTCTTAAGGTATAATATTTATGCACTTTTACAAGCTTAATATTAGTTTGATAAAATTAAGTCATGATCTCCAAAATGAGGAGTAAAACCCACGGAAATATTTTATTTGGTGTTTTTAATGAGATCTAAATTAGTTTCAAGTTGCATGTAAGTTAGAAGCCCTAAAATGAGCTCATAACTCACGACTATATTTATTTATATCATATAAAGATAAGTTTAACTTGTTATGTGGTTACATGTAATTATAAAAGTCCCATACATGAGATCTAAGTTATATACAAGTCTAAAAATAAATTATAAGTCCACAAATATATATATATATATATATATATATATATATATATATATATATATATATATATATATATATATATATATATATATATATATATATATGTATATATATATATATATAGCCCACGACTATATTTTAAATCTTGGTATCCCAAGATGATACTTAAGCTTGTCATGTGTTAAAAATTATTTATAAACTACGAACATAAATATCTAGATTTATTACATGTTTCCAATGTTCATTATTAGTCCAAAAATGTAACATACAGCCCACGGCTTTATTATTTTTCCCATGAGTTCTAATCATAAGATTTATACTTATTACATGATTATTAAATTAAGTTAAAGTCTTAACACAAGATCTAGGTCTAACATGAGCATGCATGTTCATTAGAAATCCATCCATTCATGTTTATAGCTCACGGCTATATTTTACACACAAGATGTTTTCATGATTTTTAGTAGTTCATTTTAGATAGGTAAACACATATTCCAACCATTAATACTTGTTACATAAATCATTGATGTGTACATAAACAAGCCGTGACCTTTAAGGTCATGGTTTTCTAGTTTGTGAATTACAAAATATTATCCATAAGATTTATGTTTATAGGTTTACCCAAAATCCCAAAAATGGGACTTATAGCGCACGACTAATAATAAATCCATAGAAGGGTTTATATGATTTTACCAAGTTTAAAATAGGTAAATAGTCATAGATTTCTTATCAAAAAGTTTTTAAGCATGTCTCATGGTATTCCAAAAATATGTCGTGACCTATGTGGTCATGGTTTTACCAAATCTTGATTTTTAAACAAGTTCATTATATGTGTTCATTAGGTAGATCATAACGACCTAATTATACATATTCAACCTATCATTATAATGCCACTTTGTAGTATAAATAAGAGCTTCCAATACTTAATATGTTGTGTTTTATATGTAAATATAAAGTTTGAAGGAGCAAAGTGAAGATATACAAAGAAGGGGCCTCAATATGCAATAAAGCCAAAGTTATTAAAAGAAGATTATGAATCGCCCAGAAATGCGGCGCACATTCTCGTCTCCAAAGCACGGCGCACTTTCGGAGAAGTGCGGCGCACATTTGACCCTAGACAGCACTATATATAGAGGCCATTTCCACTCATTTTACACACACCTCTCTCTCTCTCAATACTCCATAGCTCGAGTATTTTAGCCCTTTTAGTAAATTTTCAGTATTATCCACTTTTGGGAGATACTTGTAACGAGAGTATTCCACTCTTTTATTCTTGGAGGAACGATACAATCGTGACACTTGTTTACTCGTTTATCCAATCCAATCTAAGTATGATGTTCTCTTACTCTTTTCAAATTGTTACTTTGATAACTATGTTAGGCTAAGTTATTTGTGACTATATGGGTATGTGACTATAATTAGTGATGATGCTATGATATGATCCTTTATAAATGAATCTTTGGTTGGAGAAACGCAAATTGTTATAATAAGTTTTCTAGAACTTGTCCATGGTCATGAATCTTTGGTTGGAGAAATCCGCTTAGAAACTTGAAAAAATATTGAACTTGTTGGAAACTTGTTTTGAGCTTAGTCGCTTAAATAAACATAAGTCTTGAATCAACACAAGTAAATTGTGTAAACGCCGTTTTGACAAAAAAGGATTATCATGATTTACCTACATAAACATATCTCGATCATTATTATCATCATCAAGAACTTATACGAACTATCCCATATTAGTCATACTTGTTATTATTGATATTAATTCAACTATTTATTTCTTCAGTTATTATCTTGATTACCAAAACGAAACTAAGTCTCAGCGAACGATCCTGGCTTACCACTACAAATCTATATTACGAACGAAAGGGTATACTTGCCCGTGTTTGTCTTCTAGTCCCTTGTTTTGTCTAAACCCTGTAATATAAATTTAAGACTTGCAAACGAACATCAAGTTTTTGGCGCCGTCTCCGGGGACTAATAATCCTGTTTTGTAACCAAATTCATATAATCCTTGAAGAAATTGAACCATTGCTACTCATTTTAAACCAAATTTTTTTTTTGTAGTACAGAAAGTACGCCGCACAAACCAAAAAGTGCGTCGCACTTCCTGTAGCGAACCAAAGTGCGCAACACAAACCCAAAAGTGCGCCACACATTTTTACTAAAAACAGCAAATACCTTGTTGGATGCACACCCGTTCATCTGGAACACCACCAATATCACCATTACCTGAACCTAAACGTATCCTTAACCGAAGGCTACGTAGACTACATCGTCGTGTACCTTTAGCTAGGAGACACGAGCAACCTCAACCTCGCATAATTAACCAAACTTTTGACAATCTTTCAAAAATCCTATTTCTCACCAAACTCATCAACCGTTCCGATCCAATGTCGGACACCGATGATGAACCAATGTGGTCAGCCGACAGAGTTGTCACACCAACTCCTGGCTCCACAATCATTTTACCTGAAATTGCAAACGATTTTGCATTCAAAGGGAACCACTAAACCCTTGTAAAAAATAACTAATTTGATGGTCGAATCAAAACCGATCCTGACAAACACATCCACGAATTCAGCGGAATTTGTAAAATGTTCAACTATGGAGAAGGACAAGCCGAAGCCGTCCAACTCATGATGTTTCCATCATCCCTGACTGGAGAAGCCAAGTCATGGCTCGACGAACTTAATGAAGGAACCATTCGAACATGGGAAGGTCTTAGAACTGCTTTCATTAGCCGATTCTTTCCTCCTGTCCTATTTGAAAAACTCCTCGGAGAAATCCGAAGCTTTTCTCAACAAGATCGAGAAACTCTCACTGACGCATGGTTAAGAATGAAAGAACTACTCAGAAACTGCCATGGGAATGGACTTAAAAAAGAATGAATAATCAAGATTTTCTATCATGGTCTTGACGATGCTACCCAAGATGCATTGAACACCGCAGCGGGCGAAATTTTCCTTTACAAAACCCCTAACCAAGCTTACCAATTATTGGACGACAAAGTCCTACTTAAGCTTGATTGGTCCAAAAACCACAAAAACAAAAACTCACGAAAAACCGTAGCTTTTGCCGAAGGAAGCAACAACCCAACCGACATCGAGAAAATTATGGCTCGAATGGATGCCATGTCTCTTAAGATTGAAGAGATAAAACACAAAACCTGCAAACACTGTGGAGGAAACCATCCTTCTAGTGAATGTGATGACGATGACACACCCATGAGAAGTAAGAAGAAGCCATTTCATGAATACCTTTTGCCGAACTCGATTTTATAATGATTATCGTTATCGCGATCGCGATAATTGGAGATCAAATGATAAACCAAGTTATGATCGAGACGAAAAGAAACCCACTCGAACCGAAGACAAAAACAACCTTGAAACCAAAATCGACAACTTATAGAATCTCAAAGAAAAACCAACATTTTTGTTCGAGAAACATTCACTGACTTCAAAACCAAGTTCGAAACCACGACCAAAAATCACCAAGCTTCCATTCAAAACCTTGAAGCTAAATTTGATCTTTTGGCCGATAAACAATCGAATTGAGCTTCTGTTTCTTTACCAAGCAATACCAACCCAAATCCTAAGAACAACAACAAATATCAATCCCCACAAGCTCGTAACGAGCATGTGAATGCCGTATTCACGCGGAGCGATTTATCTTACGAATCACCTACCAAACCTACTCAAGTTACACCAATCGAAATTCCATTCGATAGTGATAATGAGGATGAAGCCCAACCAACCCATACCAAACCAACTGAAAACCCAACACCCAAACCATATAAACCAAAAGTACCATATTTTTATAACGCTTACGCAAGCAAAAGATGCAAGCTAAGTATGGTAAATTCCTCGACTTAATACAAGAAGTTCGAATTAACATGCCTTTAGTCGATGTTCTGGCTGGAATGCCAAATTATGGCAAATTTATCAAAGAACTTATCAAGAGCAAGCATAAGTTTGAAGAAGTTTCTTCAACTTTTCTAAACGATGAATGTTCTGCCATTGTCCAAAACAAAGTACCACCAAAACTAGGAGATCCTGGAAGTTTCCTAATCCCATGTACTTTTCCTCACTCATACTCTTGTAACGCCTTGGCCAATCTTGGCTCAAGTATAAACCTCATGCCATACTCTTTGTATGTTAAACTCTCTAAAAACGTTTTAAAAGCCACAAAAATGAGCGTTCGACTAGCGGACTGTTCTTTCCAATACCCAATGGGGATCACGGAAAACATGCTCACAGAAGTTGAAATTTTTTTTTCCTGTTGACTTTGTAATCTTAGAAATGGAAGAAGATAGCAAGGTACCACTTATCCTTGGTAGACCCTTCTTACACAAAGCTGATGCTATAATTAGAGTAAAGAAAAAATAACTCAACCTTGGAGTTGGGGAAGATAGAATCTCTTTTTCTATCGACGAAGCAATGAAACACTCATACTCTAATGACGATACTTGTTTTAATATCGATGTCATTGAAGAAATCGTTGAAGCCGATTTCGACGCTCTTCTTGATGAAGGAAGCAAAATTTTGCATTCTCTCGAAGGAACCATCCTCGAAGAAGATCTTTTTGCTGAATTTGATGCCTTCATAGCCGACCATACCGATGATGAACCAATCGAAAAAATCGAAGAAGAAATCGAAACCCTATTTGAAACCATAACTTTCGAAACCGATTTCAAAGTTAAGAAATCTGTCGAAGAACCTCCTACAGATTTAGAACTTAAACCTCTTCCTGAACATCTGGAATATTCGTTTCTTCTCGAAGAAAAATTACTCCCTGTAATTATTTCATCCCAACTTTCAGAAGAACACAAAGACGATCTAGTTGACATTCTCAAGAAGCATAAACAAGCCTTTGCTTGGAAAACTTCTGACATTCCTGACATATGTCCATCGTTCTTTAAACACAAAATCCAACTTTTGGATAACAAGAAACCAATTGTTGAAAAACAACGAAGATTAAATCCTAACATGAAAGATGTTGTTAAAAAAGAAATCCTTAAACGCTTTGACTCTGGAATAATCCACCCAATCACCGATACTCCATGGGTTAGTCCTATTCATTGTGTACCTAAAAAGGGAGGTATCATTGTAGTAACTAACGAATACGACGAATTAGTACCAACACGAACCATCACCGGATGGCGAGTTTGTATTGATTATCGAAAACTAAATGATGCAACCGAGAAATATCATTTTCCTTTACCCTTTATGGATCAAATGCGACTCGCAGGAAATAAATACTTTTGTTTCCTCGATGGTTTTTCTGGATACTTTCAAATCTAATCGACCCTATGGATCAAGAGGAAACTATGTTACTTGTCCATTTGGAACTTACGCTTATAGGCGCATGCCTTTTGGCCTATGCAATGCACCTGCTACTTTTCAGAGGTGTATGATTGCAATCTTTCACGATATGATTGAAGAATCAGTCGAAGTCTACATGGACGATCTCTCTGTCTTTGGAAATTCTTTCGGCACATGTCTAAACAATCTCGATAAAATGTTAGCACGATGCGAAGAAGCAAATCTTGTGCTAAACTGGGAAAAATGTCACTTTATGGTTAAAGAAGGAATTGTGCTTGGACACAAAGTGCTGGAGTCGACCTTGAAGTTGAAAAAGCAAAAATAGACGTGATCGCAAAACTCCCACCACCTACTAATGTTAAAGGCATTAGAAGTTTCTTAGGTCATGCCGGTTTTTACCGACGATTTATCAAAGACTTTACGAAAATCGCAAGACCTTTAACTCAACTTCTAGAGAAAGAAAGAACGTTCGAATTAACAACGAATATTTTTCAGCATTCAAAATACTTAAAGAAAAACTTACATGCACACCCATTATTACAAGCCCCAATTGGAACCTTCCATTTGTGCTTATGTGCGATGCAAGTGAACATGCCCTTGGAGCCGTCCTTGGACAAAAAGATGGTAAACAATTTCATCCCATCTATTTTGCAAGTAGAACTCTTAACGCAACCCAACAAAATTATACAATTACGGAAAAAGAACTCATGGTTGTAGTTACGCGTTTGACAAATTTCTATCATACCTCATATTGTCAAAAACGATAGTTTACACCGATCATTCAGCTTTAAAATACTTGTTCAAAAAGCAAGATGCCAAACCTCGTCTAATACGATGGATATTGCTTTTACAAGAATTTGATTTGGAAATTAAAGATAAAAAAGGAGCTGAAAATGTTGCTGTCGATCATTTATCTCGCATAGTGAATGATGATTCTAGCGATGATGAAATCGATGATTTTCCCGATGAGCATATAATGCAAGTAAGTACTATCAATACACCATGGTTCGCAGACTTTGTAAACTATTTGGCTGTAGGTATTTTACGAAAGGGAATGACACACCAACAAAAGAAAAGATTTTTCTCTAAACTAAAAAAAATACTTTTGGGACGATCCTTACTTATTTAGAATCTGGTCCGATGGAATAATCCGACGTTGTATTTCCGGATTTGAATCTAGAAAAATTCTCGATGAATGTCACTAAAGACCGACCGGAGGACATTACGCCGCGAACACCACCGCTAAAAAGTGTTCGACGTTGGCGTTTATTGGCCAACGATTATTCGTGAAGCTCATACCTTAGTACGACTATGCGAAGCATGCCAAAGGACTGGAAATATTTATAAAAGAGACGAAATGCCTCTAAATAACGTCCAAGTCTGCGAAATCTTTGACGTGTGGGGTATCGACTTCATGGAACCATTTCCTAAATCTTACAAATGTGAATACATTTTAGTCGCCGTCGACTATGTATCGAAATGGGCCAAAGCGCAAGCTTTACAAACAAACGATGCAAGAGTTGTTATCTCATTCTTACAGAAATTATTCTGTCGTTTTGGAATGCCAAAAGCACTAATAAGCGACAAAGGAACTCATTTTTGTAACAAACTCATGGAAAATATTATGAAAAGATATGGAGTGAACCACCGATTTTCCACATCTTACCACCCTCAAACGAGTGGCCAAGTTGAAAACACTAATAGAGCTTTCAAATGTATACTCGAAAAGACCGTTCAAAACAACCCTGCTTGTTGGTCTAAAAAATTAGAAGATGCTCTATGGGCCTTTCGTACCGCATTCAAAACACCAACTGGAACCACACCGTACAAACTGTTGTATGGAAAGACATGCCATCTGCCAATAGCAATTGAACACCGTGCATAATGGGCACTTAAAAATGCAACCCAGATCTTATTGCAGCCGGAGAAAAACGTAACTTTCAACTTCACGAGTTAGATGAATTTCGACATCACGCTTATGAAAGTTCACGATTATATAAAGAACGAACCAAAGTTTTGCATGATCGTAAATTACGACAAAGAAAAGAATTCAAAAAAGGAAAAAAAGTACTTCTCTTTATCTCGAAATATAAATTCAAGCAGCCTAAGCTTACTTCGAGATGGACTGGACCCTATCTAGTGAAACACCAATATCCATCTAGATATATTGAATTATACGGTCAAAACAATAGCACCTTTATAGTCAATGGACATAGACTTAAGCTCTACCATGAAGAAGAACACTGTAATGAAATCGAAGGAGAAGAAATTCGTTTCTTCTTAAAATAGACCCGAGTAGCCGAGTCTGGCTAAAGACTCTAAACTTAGCGCTATTCGGAAGGCAATCCGTATTTTATCCCCACCTTTGAACTTAAGTGTGGAGGGGACCTGTAAATAAATAAAACCGTCCTTGTATATATTGCATGTGTTTTTTTTGTTTTGTTTTATAGTATGCAGGAAAATAGCAAATTGGAGCTCTAAGCTGGATTCATCTCTCGAAGTCTCGCGATTTTCTACTAAGCCCCGGGAAGTTCTCGTTTCCCTTTGCATTTTTCATACTTTTAATCTTTTATCAGTTATTACATCGAGGACGATGTTCAACTTAAGTGTGGAGGAGGTGACAAATAGAAAAAATGAAATAATAAAAAAATAATAAATTTCTCCACATGAAAATCTTTTTGAAAAATAATAAAAATATATATGTTTTGTAAATAAATAAGTTTTTAGCAAAGAAAAATTCTCATTGATTGACATTATAATTTAGCACAAAATCCATTTCCCAAATATGTGAGAAAAACTTAGCCTTATATTTCTCTATTTTGTGTGAATGCTAATAATCTAGTATGCTTCAGAATTTGTGCTTGATCATCATTTACTAAACCACAGTGAGGTTAATTTATAGATATTTTCGAAAGGAACCGAAATAAAATCACCCTTATATCATTTTAGCTAAGCTACACTGGCTTACTAAAATATGTGGCACTCGTAGGCATATGTTATATTATCCATTATGCCAATATCCTTATATGTTATGCCTAACCACTTGTCAAGTTATAAAGTTTATGATGCTCTCTTAAAAAAAAGTATAAAAAGAAAGAAAAATATGTAGTCAAGTATTCTAGTTCTATGACTTTGACAAAGGCATATACTTTTTGATCCTACACCCACATCATTTATCACATTTTGCTTCTTTGAAAATTTATCTTGTGCTCACGCTACAACGGTTATGTTTATGTATCTTCTACAAACCTATAGTAGCTATCTATTTTATGACCGAGCTAATTGAGTGTTACCTTACATTTACCATTTTGTGAGTGACATTTGTGTGAACTTAATATCCAAACACTATCCATGTGAGGTGCTGAAATTACTTTGTCATTTGCTTTTGCTATCCATAAAAATTAAATCATTTTCCTATCATACTTCACAACACTTAAAAGCATTTTTAAAATTGAATTTGTTTTCTCGCTTTGATTGCTTGAGGGCAAGCAATAGCTAAGTGTGGAGGAATTTGATAACGACCTAATTATACATATTCAACCTATCATTATAATACCACTTTGTAGTATAAATAAGAGCTTTCGATACTTAATATGTTGTGTTTTATATGCAGATATAAAGTTTGAAGGAGCAAAGTTAAGATATACAAAGAAGGGGCCTCAATATGCAATAAAGCCAAAGTTATTAAAAGAAGATTCTGAATCGCCTAGAAGTGCGGCGCACAAACATAGAAGTGCAACGCACATTCTCGTCTCCAAAATGCGGCGCACTTTCGGAGAAGTGCGGCGCACATTTGACCACAGACAACACTATAAATAGAGGCCATTTCCACTCATTTTACACACACCTCTCTCTCAATACTCCATAGCTCGAGTATTTGAGCCCTTTTAGTAAATTTTCAGTATTATCCACTTTTGGGAGATACTTGTAACGAGAGTATTCCACTCTTCGATTCTTGGAGGAACGATACAATCATGACACTTGTGTACTCGTTTATTTTTTTTTTTGGGTAAAAGGGATTCAACCCCGGTAAAATATATTACACCAAAAAACATTGAAGTACAATCGGATGTAGGTGAATCCTAACATCACGGCCCGTTACATGGGCTATAATCAGCACAAAAACATTGTGCGAGAACCAAAAATCCTACATAAGAATGACATGCCATCCCTATGACTACCAACGTTAACAACCTTTCCGTCTAAATATAAGAATGAAATATTGTACGTACTAGATATGTTAACCATACAGGAGACTTCTTGGATCTACCAAGTCAGCTCCTACCTCCACGATAGACACCACATTATTCATCCGAAGCTAAGTACCCGACACGACGCGTACTATAGGAATTCACGAATAACACTGGTTGATAACACCTGCCAACCCGTGTACTATCAGTATCAGTGTCTAAACGACACATATAAGAACTTGCAGACTCACAAGTCCAACTTCCCAAATGGTTAAACCACATCAGGGTGTAGAATGGACACCCTTTTTACCCAAAAAACAACCTCCTTTGCCCTTCTAAATACATCCCCGTGAAGACACAAACACCTCGGCAAAGAACCTGCATAACACCAATCGTAGTACCACTCCCCTTAACCCACAACAGAAAAAGAACCAGTCGTGTAACCTTACAAAAGTTACGGATGCCCTATACGCAGCATACCTGCACAGCCAAAAGTACACCCATAAACGTGCCTTAGAACACCCAACGTCATGCTGACCAGATACAGGAAGCATTCAAATTCGGATCAGTCATCAATGCTCTTAATACTGAAACCCTTACATATGAATCATAATGCGAAACCCTAACCTAGGGTTTATAGGGTGACCAAGTATTACCAGAGACAAAAACAACAACATATATACAATGCTATCATTACGTTAGGAAAAAACACACCACCACCCAAAAATAGCGAGATCAGAAAAAATGGAACATTTACACGTAAAAAAACCCTAAAATGAGTTTTCTTGATCGCACCATATATAACCAATGCTCGAATCATTAGCACAAGCAGATTCAAACATAGTCGGCATCAAATATAACACCCATTAGGATGTAACCATCAGATCCCAAACCAAAACACCCAACAGATAAGCATGGAAAAGACGAATCTAAACCCAAGACCACCACCGTGATACCCACCAGAGATTTACAAGAAAAACAAAACCCTAGAAAATTAGGGTTTTCGGTTAATCACGGCTGATAACAGCGACAACCGTAAAAAATAAGAAATAAGATTACCCCGCCCCTCCCTAGTAAAGTGTACTCGTTTATTCAATCAAATCTAAGTATGATGTTCTCTTACTCTTTTCCAATTGTTACTTTGATTACTATGTTAGGTAAAGTTATTCGTGACTATATGGGTATGTGACAATAATTAGTGATGATGCTATGATATGATCCTTTATAAATGATTTCAAGCTAATCTTGTAGAACCATTTTACCTCCTAGTTCTACAAACCATATTTTATCTAAGTTGATTTGTTACGATAGTTTGGCGTTGAGAAACGCAAATTGTTATAATAAGTTTTCTAGAACTTGTCTATGGTCATGAATCTTTGGTTGGAGAAATCCGCTTAGAAACTTGAAAAAATATTGAACTTGTTGGCAACTTGTTTTGAGCTTAGTCGCTTAAATAAACATAAGTCTTGAATCAACCCAAGTAAATTGTGTAAACGGCGTTTTGACGAAAAAGGATTATCACGCTTTACCTACATAAACATATCTCGGTCATTATTATCATCATCACGAACTTATACGAACTATCCCATATTAGTCATACTTGTTATTATTGATATTACTGCAACTATTTATTTCTTCAATTATTATCTTGATTACCAAAACGAAACTAAGTCTCAGCGAACGATCCTGCCTTACCACTACAAAGCTATATTATGAACGAAAGGGTATACTTGCCCGTGTTTGTCTTCTAGTCCCTTGTTTTGTCTAAACCTTGTAATATAAATTTACGACTTGCAAACGAACATCAGTGGATGATTGTGCATGCAAGTAAAATGAAGAAAGCATAATAAGTGATACCTTCTTGTTATTGTTACCAATGAACGATCTAGGGAACAATGGAGATTAGTGTTCTAATCTTGATGAAGATGAAAACCCTAAACAATCTAAATCGTGACCTAGATAGGTTTGGCTAGGGTTTATATGGGTTTATATGATAATCAAATTGGTAAATATACTACCAAATGATTAGTAGTAAAGATGAAGACAAGGATCTTGTGGGTTTAATGTGTTTTCTTGGATGTATATGGCTTCTAGCCGTATGATTTGAGAGAGAAAGAGATGAGAGAAAGTGAGATTTGGTTTTTCATGTGAGGATAAGAATGAGATGTGTGTGTTTCGGCTTAAAGAAGAGAGAGGAGGAAAATGGCATGATTTGCCTTGGTAAGAGACATCTTGCCAAGTGTTGGCTTTGCCAAAATCAAGGCATCCCTTCCCCTTCCACCTTGTGGTTGCCGTGTAAGTCTTACCAAGGAGAGGAGTGGGCTTGGGCTTGTCATGTGTTGTGGGTTTAAACATACACGACTAGATATATATAGTGTAACATTCTTTTCAATTTTTGTTTAGTGTTATGTACACACATGAAGGTTAGGTATTTTATTACTTGTTCTTCCATATCTAAGTACAAGGTTTAGGTGATGTAACTATTTGCAACCAAAAAAAAATGCAAAAGTATATGTACACAATGGACATTTTCACATATCTTATAAAATTACAACATATGAGAGAATGTTCTAGTATCATTGGGTAAAACTTTATTACATTTTATCATGGTGAAATCATAGATTTTACGGCACCACCCTGTTATTTTAGCTTTGTCCTTAAAGCTATTAAAAACGTTGTCATCTATTAAGTGTATACATGTCATATATCTAAAAGTTCGTCTTAGACATGCTCAGAAACGAATGGTGCCAACAATGTAAAGAGATCGTTGTCCGGATCGCTCTGTACATCTGATTGAGCAGTATTTGGATGCTGCTACCACTACGGATGGACAGAAAGAAATGCAAACAGATCTTTATCCTGGTCGCACTATACATCCGATTGAGCAGTATTTGGATGCTGCTACCACTACGGATGGGCAGAAAGCAATGCAAAGAGATCTTTATCCAGATCATTCTATAAATCCGATTGAGCAGTATTTAGATGCTGCTACCACTACGGATGGACAGAAGCAATGCAAAGAGATCTTTATTCGGATAACACTATACATCCGATTGAGCAGTATTTGGATGCTGCTACCACTACAGATGGATAGAAGGCAATGCAAAGAGATCTTTATCCAGATCGCTCTATACATCTGATTGAGCAGTATTTGGATGTTGCTACCACTACGGATGGACAGAAAGCAATGCAAAGAGATCTTTATCCGGGTCGCACTATACATCCGATTGAGTAGTATTTGGATGCTTCTACAACTACGGATGGGAAGAAAGAAATGCAAAGAGATCTTTATCCGGATCGCTCTATACATCCGATTGAGCAGTATTTGGATGATGCTACCACTACGGATGGACAGAAGCAATGCAAAGAGATCTTTATCCGGATCGCACTATACATCCGATTGAGCAGTATTTGGATGCTACTACCACTACGGATGAGCTTACGAGGGCTTTTTCAACGGGGTCATGGTCACATCCTTCTAAGAGCTGGGAGAGGACCAATGGTGTTGTGGCTTTGGTTAGGAGGGCATATCCACTGCAAATGGTTTCTGGTATGAGGAGGACACGCCAGCATGTTTTATATGCTGGGGAAGCTAGGAAAGCTGGGAGAGCTAGGGATGCACTATTCCTGCATCCTTCTCACTGGTGAAAGATATGTTATATCTCCACACCCGATGGTGAAAATTGTGGGAGAAAAAAAAATTTCAACTAGTACCCCTCCTGTGTCAACAACTATACGCGAAAGACTTGATGATATACTTCAAGCCTGTGGGATGAAAACATTAGCTTATGGAATTAAAGCTCTACTCAGCGGAAACGGTTAAGATTATTGTTGGTGGTGATTGGGTAGGAAGTTGCAAAGAATCTGCTTCATTCACAGCGGGGCTGGGCAAAAGAGGCGCAGAAAAGAAGTACCTCAAATGGTTGAAAATAAAAGAAGATACCAAGAATAAAGAAGTGCGCATCTTGCGGGATGCTGAAGAGGGTCGTGCATCCACTATTAATGGTTCAAAATTTGCACAAATTTTGACTTCTAAAGAAAGGAAGTCATTCATCTCAAAGCTTGTTGGATGATGGTATTGTTGAACTAATTAGACCCGAAGAAGGAAAAAGGATTATCCAAAAGCAAGGGGGCATTCAACATTTCACTTTGAGGGATGTCGAACGTAGCCCTACAAAATACACCCATTATGAGTTGGACATGTCTTTTAGGTTTAAGGTTGCCTAATATGGCAAACATAACCTTACAAAATACACCCATTGTGAGTTGGACATGTCTTTTAGGTTTAAGGTTGCCTAAGATGGCAAACATAACCCTACAAAATACACCCATTGTGAGCTGGACGTGTCTTTTAGGTTTAATGTTGCCTAAGATGGCAAACATAACCCTACAAAATACACCCATTGTGAGTTGGACATGTCTTTTAGGTTCAAGGTTTCCTAAGATGGCAAACAAAACCCTACAAAATACCCCCATTGTGAGTTAGACATGGCTTTTAGGTTTAAGGTTTGCCTACCTCATCACTTTAGGGAAAAGCGGGCTAGAAAAATGGGACATCCGTTTACCAAATATTTCTGGACTTTGGTGCAGGAGATGACACTAAGCCTAGTGTTGATTATGTCTGGGTTACCATCCCCTCGTATAATCAAAGTTTCATTTCCCCAAGGTATATGAACCAATTTTTCATCACACTCGATAATTGCACGATATTTTGCTAACCAATCCATGCCAATAATGACATCGAAGCTACCAAGGCTTATCGGGATCAGATCGGTGTTGAAAGGGTGATTTGAAAGATTTAAGGTATAACCTCGATTGATGGCATCAACCTTCACAATTTTTCCGTCGGCTAATTCTATAGTATAGTGGGGGTCAAAAACTGATGGACTCCCAATATATTACTAAACTCAGTAGATATAAAGCTTCGGTCTGCTCCTGTGTCAAATAAGACAGATGCATATCGTAGGCTACGTGGAAATGTACCGGTAACGATGTTGGAATCCGGGTTGGCTTTGGCATTGCCCACCATGTACACTCGTAATGAGGTTCCCTTGTCGTCCTTTTTCTGGTCGGCCAACTTGGGACAATCTACTCTCACATGTCCAGGGGCTCCACATTCATAACACACTACGTTTATCCTCGGACCACTATTGCTTCCTCCTGTGGGGTTTCGGTTTCCCTGTTGTTCGCTCCCGCTCCCACGGGCATTGGATCTGCCTTTGTTGTTGTTCCCAGGGTTGTTGTTGGGTCGATCTGTGGTAGCAGCATTGGCTTGACATGCACGAGCAAAATGGCCTTGTTGACCACACTTGTACAATCCATGACACTGGCCTCCAACAACATGGTGATAGTTGCACATTGTACATTTAGGCTTAGAGCCTATGTAGTTCCTGGTGCTGGCTGTGGGAGTTGTACCATAAACTTACCCAACGTCCTGTCTCTTGGGAGGCTACTGATGCTGGCTACGGGCGCCTTCATCCGAATTTCTCTTGTTCTCCGTTTGCATTTTCGACAGGTTACGGGCTCTTTTATTGATCAGTTCGGTTGCAAATTCCATAGCACTTTTGATAGTAGTGGGTCGTGATGCACGTACGCTGTCATGAATAGCGTCAGGGAGTCCACTGACATACTTCTCAATCTTTTCTTCTTTTTGAGGGAACATTATGGTACACATCAGAATCAACTCTTGAAATCTTTGGTTGTACCAAATGATGTCGTTGTTCTTGCACTTAAGATCCCACAGTTCAATCTCCAATTTCTTCATTTCGCCTCTTGGGCAGTACTTTTCAGCCATTTGTTCCTTAAGGTTGGCCCAGGTGAGAGTATAAGCAGCATCATGTCCAAGGGTAGCAACAACAGAGTTCCACTAGGTAAGGGAACTCTCAAATAGCGTCCAGGTGGCGAATTTGACTTTGTTCTCATTAGCACAGTCACTGATGCAGAATACAGTCTCCAACCTTTCAAACCATTGCATTAGTTACACAACTCCTTCCTTTCCTCGGTAGTATGAGGGTTTGCATTTCAGGAAGTCAGGTTAAGAGCAACCCCTGTTGGTGTTTTTTCTGTGTACATTGAGGTTTTGACCATCGTTTATATTCCGGTCAGCGTCTCTGGCTGCCATGGCGGCTTTGATGCCCTCATTTATCATCTCCTTGAGTTGGGTGGTAGTAACATTTTGAGTAGCCTCGGTATGGTCGGTGTTAGTGGAATTTGAGGTTGTTGCATCGTTGGGATTTGATCGAGTAGCCATTTGTCTATATTCATACACAAAATGAGATTATTAGTTTAAGTGTTAGTATAGTTTTTATATTAATCGCACGGGGAAATTTCATGCATAGATTGCATAACAAATTGGATAACCTGTCAAGATTTCATAATACAATACAGTGCATAACAGATATAACAAAATAAAATGATTACATTCCATTTCCATAAGAAATTAATCATTCATCTAGCATAACAAATCCTAGACAGAGGCTTGACTAGCCTTGTCCTGGGTAGTGGTACACGTAGTCTTAAGTACATCATATCCAAAAACATCTGTTCGAAAAAAGTATAGTACAAGGATGGATCACAACAATTGGAAAAATAAAATTACAAAAAGTCCTATACCATGATAGCTGGGGTACAACCCATAAGCTTATAATGATGTAAAAGAAGTCTAGTACATCTACTCTAATCCTGCCTAGCAGGTTTGCTGGATGAGGCTGGTGCTGGTGGGGCTGGTGAAGCTGCAGGTGCTCTCCTGGTACTCCGCAATGCCTGGACCGCCAATCGGGTCTCCTTGAGCAGACAGAGTGCAATCAGTAGCTGAGATCGGAGTCTGTCAATGACTCTTTAGAGATAGGCAGTCTCTGCAGTCACTCCATCATGTCGTATGGCTGCAAGGTCAAAGAAGGTAGACAAAGACTGCTCCTGTGCAGTGAGAGCACCATGGGTCTGGTACTGAAAACTCTCCAAAGTATGAATGCGCTGATGGAGACGGTAGTTCTCCTCCAGCAACGACTGTAATGCCTCATTAGTCATGGCCCAAACACCTTTAGCTGCCTGGGCACCTACCCACATAGTCTGAGAGAGAGAATCTATACGCTCATGCACGGGGGTGTAGCCCAACTGGCCTGCTGTCAACAGGCTGTGAATCTCCGTCATGTCCTGCTCTTGGCGTACGGCCAGAGCGGCTATCTGGGCTTGGACCGTATCAGCATGTCCCGTCCCGGAACCCTCGTCGACCTCGAAAGTGGAGTCGGGAGCAGCTTCATACCTTCTCTTACGAGAAAGTAGAGACCTAGGAAAATAGCCCTATGGTGATGACGGAAGTGCTAGAGACGGTAGGTCAGGAGTCACCTGGTCCTCCTTCATAGTAGTGGGGACCAATGTAGCTGAGGATAGAGCAGTGGGAGAGTCATCAAGGAGTGCAGCTCCAATAGTCTGGCTGTCCTCTGAATCTGAGGCCGACAGGCATCCACAGTGCACGGATCGTGGTGACAGAGAGATAGCTGGAACGGGGGCTACCTCTGGTAAAATTGTAACACCCCCAAATATTCATAATTTACTTCAGCGGAAGAGTCGTTGGTGTTACAGGATAGCACATTACCCAAATCATAGACAACGCATAAAAATTTGCGTCGTTTAATAATAAAGCATTTTCCATAAAAATTTTGTACAATTCATTATCGTAGGCCATATAATAGGCCAAATACATTTAATACGAATCTTTGTTGCAAATCATAATATAGGCTTTTTCCCTCAAAACCATTATACGAACCATTCTCGTAAAAACATCATACAATACGTTTTATAATGTTGTATGGAGTTTAATAAAAAAAAGTTATATGAAAATGGTTATGTAAAACCAAAACAAGAACATAATATCAATAATAAGACCCCGTATTGCTAGCCAAGCAATATATTATAATTCAATCCGTATATCAGTGTTTTCAATATTGGATTATTATAAGCCGCATGAAATTGTTACTTTCTATAACATATATCGGGTAGCTAACTCGTAATTCCTTTGCCCATCTAAAACAGTGTGTCGTCATAATAATCACGCTTATATAAATCTTCTCATACATAAATTCGCTTACCAATAAATGTGGCACGACGGGGATCAACCGTCAAGGCGCGAACTGGGGTGATCTTCCCCAAATAGTACTATTATATGCATAAGCGTCTACCAAATCCGGGTAGTTCACATATCATGCTAATGGGCCTTTTAGTGACATAACCTAACTATGATAATCCATTTCATTTCATTCATTGGGTCATATAATCATTCGGGTCCATATCAATAAGCATACAATCGGGACAACTGGTGTCCTATTTTTATTAAAACTAGCATGTTATCTTCCCCGCGGGTTTGTAAAATATTTCATAAAACATTTAAAAGAGTGCGAGGCTATGAACTCACATTGGTGTGGGAAGGCGGGTTATCGGCAATTAGGATGTATGGTACGTGCATCGATCACGGGAAACCTAGACAAATAAAACTCGGTCTTAGGCTATGCCCAATAACTTTATAAAAGTTGTTATGTATATGTGATGATGTCGTAACATGATGATCATGTGGGGGTTTCCTTCATTATACAACATTACTAGTTGTTTAGTATTAGTTAACTTAGGCTTATCATACTAGTTACACTAGTTTTAGCCCATTTACATATTAAGGCCTAATAAGCCCATTAAGAGTCCAATATCATTTTACTAGTCCATTATCTTTTTAAGACCAGGCCCATACTCATATGTTGGGCCCAAGTGGGTTAAGCCCATGAGTAAGTCCATTAGTGTTAAGCCAAACTAGTTGGGCTAATGGTCCAATAAGGCTACTTTGACCCATTATGGTCCATAAGTTATAAAGCTCGGGTTTATCGGTTTTTACTTGTAAAATTTGTTTACATATCAGTATATGAGTTATAAAAATGTTGCATTAGACGGGTCCGACCGTCTAAGTTTTATTTCGGAAAACGTTAATCTTTCGGTTTTAGCCAAAAAGACGTAAAACTTATATATAGTTTGTAGTTTTATAAAACATTTGAGTTTTACTTTTATAAGATATCATGTTTATTTATTTTATTATACAAACTCATTTTATAATAGTTATTATTAGTTAGTGGCTTTTATATACTTATTTTATAATAGTATTTACCTTGAGTGCTCTTTTTATATTATATAGTTTATTAACAAATCTGATTACTAAAGTCAAGTCCATCATTTTTGCCATATCTTGAGTTTTACAAGGAGATAGAACCTCAAATTAGAACATCATAAATCAAATGATGTGTGCTACAAATAACTCTTATATAGCCACTGCTCAATCATCCTCTAAGTATTTATAATAATTCGTCCAAAACAGACTATACAGATTTGTAACCCAAAAGTGTTTTGTCCATATCTTGCTCATTTTAATGAGTCCATTGAGTGGCCAACTCTCCACATATGTAAAAATATTTATCTATCTGTATATTTAATAATCTTAGCCATTTAACCAAGAGACCATATTGGTTCTTACTGTTTTATACAGCAATTACAACTAGTCATGATTTTAACATGTTTACTTGTAGATTTTAACCTTTTTTATCCTAATCTAGTAACACAAAATCCCCACACAATATATTGATCATCATTTATCATCATATACATATACGTTTTTGAAGAAAATACATGAATATATATTCAAAACAATAGGATGATAGAAAGAAATTGATCTCTATACCAATCAATATGATGGAAAGGATGAGATTTTGGATGAGCAAGACTGGTTCCTCGATTGAAGATTTGGGTTCGATACTCATAACCTCCTTAGGCGGAGGAAATAGGAAATCGTTAATAAAATCCTTGATAATCGAGAAGTCCTCATCGTTTTCGAGGTCTTCGTTACAAGTACGAGGAACATCAAATTCTTCCAACGTAAAACAACCACCTTCAAATGGAGTAAAGGATGGTGTCAAATTATTAAGAATAAGATCGAGCATAGTGGGATTGCTACTATTTTCATCATCACCAAAACCTAAAAATTATTGTGAAAATTCCTCGCAAACGACGTCGATCATATCAACGAGGTTTATAGTTGTGACGGAATAAACATGAGAAAGTTGAGAGTTTTGAGTTGCGTTTATAACAAGTTCCTCGTCGTTGAAACGTAACGTGATTTTTCTAGCATGCACATCAATCAACGCCATTGACGTATCCAAAAACGAACGTCCTAAAATAAGAGAAACTCGAGGATCCGTGGGAATATCGACAACGATAAAGTCCACCGGATAATAGAACTTTCCCACTTTCACAAAAACGTCTTCGGCGAATCCACATGCGGGAATTGTGGAATGATCGGCCAATTCGATAGACATTAGTGAAGGAGTAAGATTAGGAAGATTGAGCGACTTGAAGATTGCAAGTGGCATCAAGTTAATACTAGCACCAAGATCAGCCAAGGCATAGCATTCTTCCATATCTTGAATAGCACATGGAATCAAGAATTTACCGGGATCACCGACTTTTTTAGGCATGCGATTAAGATAAACCGATGAACAACTAGACAATTGTTGCAATTTCTCCCTGTTGTTCAACATACTCTTAAAGTTAGCGGCAAATCGAGGCATCATGACCAAAGCGTCGGCAAAACTTATGTTAAAATACAAATCATGAAACATTTTCATAAAAAACTCAAATTGGTAATTCTCACGTTCTTGTCGTTTCTCCTTACGAAGTCTCGATGGGTAAGGCAAAGGTGGTGTGGGTTGAGGCATAGGCATAACCTTTGGAATCTCGGGTTCCAATGATGGCAATGGGTCAACCGTAGGTGTGGTTTGAGCGGTACTTTGTGGGATTGGGATATGCTCCTCTTCGACCACCACCTCGGATTCTTCCTCAATTTCCTCCACCGTTGGAGTAATTGGTCGAGGAGTCGGTTCCTTAAAGATCTTACCACTACGCGTGGTAATCACTTTCATCTCTCCCTTAGGGTTCGATATGGTGTTACTAGGAAGACTATTCGAAGAAGACGGTTTATATATTATAGCCTCAAAATAGATGAAATTTTATCCTCAAACATAGATTGCCTCTTATCGGCCTTAAACATCTCTTGTTTTTTCTCATATTGGCCTTGTTCCATCTTTTGTTGGTTTTGTTGTAACCTTTGCACATTACTCTCCATTTTGTTTGTAAGAGACTTAAGTTCATTTGCTAACTCGTTTTTCAACTCATTTTTCAAGTCATTCTTAAACTCGGATCTTAGGCTAATGATCTCCCTTTGTATATTATCAAACCTAGCATCATTACCATTTGCATATTCAACAAATTCATTTGGAAGATCTTTAAAGTTTTGCAAACCTTTGTTGTTGTTTTGAAAATCACGATTTTTTATTTTTATTGTGCACTTGATTATTAGCCCCTTGATTCCCATAGTTGTTATTACCCTTGTAATTGTTCCTTTGATTTCCTTGGTAACCAACTTGATTGTATCGATAATTGTTAGCATTTTGATTTGATGCAAAACCCTATGGAGTCAATTGATTAGTGCGGGTAACTTGACCGTTTTGGTTATAAGTTCCCGTGGCCGCGTAGGCACTCAAAGTGTTACCACCGTTGGTAATGCACTCGGAGAAATCATGACCTCAACCACAATACATACAAGAAACCTCAACCGCTTTAGCCTAACGGGAGTGGGTTGTTCACCAACTTTAAACTCAATCAAAAGTCCCTTAAGATTATCAAATATTTTGTTCTCCAAATTTGCCTCAATTTGGCAAGCATCGATGGAACGTAACAATGAAGGTGAAGACGAATCCTAGCTAACACTCGATGTGCTACAGGGACTATAGACCTTGGACCTATTCTCGATAATCAATAACGCTTCCTCAACCGTTTTACACAAAAAATTACCACCCGCGGCAGCATTAAGATAGTCACGCTCATGATCGTTCAAGCCATTGTAAAACGTGTCAATTTGATGCAAGTCAGAAAAACCATGATGAGGACACTCATGTAACATTTCCTTAAACAGATTCCAAGCCGTAGAAAAACTCTCATTAAACTCTTGTGAAAACTTTTAAATCTCGGTCTTTCAAATGCGTAGTCTTAGAGGGCGGGAAAAATTGGTTCACGAACTTCGAAACAAGATCCTTCTACGTCAATATAGAACTGGGTGGCTCTTTCTCTAACCAAATTTAGCGGGCCCTGCTAAGGAATACGGAAAAAGCATCATCTTAATCGATTCGTTCGAGACATCCTTAAACTTGCAAGTTACGGTAAGACGATTGAATTAGCGGATATGGTTGTGAGGGTTGTCCTTTTCATCACCACGGAATTTGTTGTCTTGGATCATCGACAACAAACCCGTCTTATCTTCAAAATTCTCCGCAAGGATAGCGGGAATCACAATAGCCTCTCCATAACCCTCGGTGGGGTGTTTGAAGTAACTCCATCATAGTACTATTATCCATGGTTGCTTCTTGTTCTACGATGGGTTTGTCAATAGGAGATTTTTCACTAGAAGGCGTTCCTTCCTTTCGGTTTCTACTTTTACGTGCACGTCTCGCTTGGTTGCGAGTTTGCATAAACGTCACGTACAACGTGGGGATGAGCAAAGAAGATTCTTTTGGGTGTTTTTAACTCTTTCCAATTTTATTTTTTTGTGTTTTTGATTGTTTTTACTTTTTTTGGATTTTTGTGATGTATTTCGTATACAAAAATCTATAAATCTCTCCTCAAATCAAATCTCTCAATTAAAGGAGCCTCGAGGAATGAAAATGATCACGTGAAGTGAACGCCTTCGATGACTTTAGAAGTTGGTGGAACACCAAAACGTTCAAGAGGGTTTAATCTTTTGAAACCAAGAAAATATATAGATACGTAGATAAAACTTTGGTTGGCAAACCCTCGATTAGCCCCTTTTCTCTTAACACGCACAAGCAGGCGGGGGAAACGAGGCGGCACTAAGCACTTAAGAGCCTTTTTCCCTTAGGTCGTGAAATACAACCGCCTTATACCCACCTTATATTTTGTGTTAATTAAAATCAAGCTTCACGAAAGTAATTATCTATTTTGCCTTTTTTATTTGTTTGAGATTCGAATACAATGATTGAGTTTTGAAATCCCAAATCAAGGTTGTGTTTTCACACTTTTGGAGTATTTGTGAATTTATTGTGATACGTATAAAATATAGTAATAATATTCACACAAAACACGAAAACCGATAATACGTATGATTAGAGTGCTAATCACACAAATAGTTATTATGGCTAATATAAAAACAAAATTTGTTCAAATCAAAACACAACACGCCACCCCGGCAGCGGCGCCAAAATGATATTGAGTAAAATTACACTTTTGTTTAGGAAAACAAAGAGCGTAATTAGGGTAAGTAAAACGGTTTAGGAAAATCGTGCACAAATGACCCAATGAGTGAGTTCGTTCTCAAGGAGGCTAGTGTGTTGTGTTAAAACTTGATTGAATGTTTGTGATTATGATTATGGAGAAAGAAAAGAGAAAGAGAATGACGGTTACGGTTAAAATTACACTAAGACGAAAGTCGCAAACGTAAAACCGTAAAATGTGACAAAATTAAAAAATTATCCTAAAAATTCCTAGAAAATTGCAATAAATCCTAAAAAATGTAATTAGAGTTAACAAAAAATCGAAAATCACTCAAACCTTTTATTTAATCAAATAATAATTTTTTATTGCTAATTGAAGCCCAAAAAATCAAATTAATTAACAAAAAGCCCAAAATGAGATTTTTCAATTTGTAAACCTCTAAAATAACTTAATTAAACTAAAAAATATTTTTGAAAAATTTAAAATTAGATATAAACTATTTAAAAATGATTAAAAACTATAAAAATAATAAAATAATCCAAAAAATTAATTAAACGACAAGAAAATTAATCTAAAAGTTTTAAAAATCCTAACTTAATGTATTTGACCTAGGAAAAATGAAAAAGTTGCAAAAATTTTAAAAACAATTTTTAATAATAAAAATAATAATAAAATATTAATAAAAATCCAAAAATTATAAAAAATTCTAAAAACTTGCAAACTAGTTTAATTTAACTTAAATAAACAGAAAATGAAAGTGAAATTACAAAAATACCCTTAATGGGCCTCCAAATAGGCTAAAAGGCCAAACATTAGCTTAATGGGCTTTTTAAGGCCCAATAATAAAAAGTTGTCCAAATAAGCTCAAAACTTCCAGTGTATCTTAAAATTCAATTTTAAACACAAAACTCTAAAGGCCCAAAATCTAAAAGTGAGCTTATCACAACTTAATAAGCAAACAGCTTATTCTTAATGGGCTTTTTGGACCATTAAGCCATAAGCTAATGCCATAAGCTGAAATTTGACACACATCCTTCTCTTGACCTTATAAAGCAGTTCGTAAAAAGAATTTTTGAATAAGCCCAAGAAATAAGCCTAAAATAAGCAAAAGCTCTCTACACAAAACGACAAAATTGTTGTTTTCGAGTTCTAGGCTGTTTCAAGTGCTGATTCTTTTTGCAAAATGTTTCAAATCACTAAACTAAGCTTAATAATCTAAAATGTTTCCAAAAAGCACACTGAATAAGCTGGAAAAATCAAATAAGCACTTCTGATAATGTCAACTAAGTTGATTTTTTGGTTAAACCTAAAAGTCAAAGTCTCAAATGCTCCAGTATAGTCAAATGGGTCAAATAAGGAAGATTGATTACAAAAACAAAGTTATTGTAAGTCTAAATAAGCTATTATAGCTTATTGATAAGCTGACTGACAATTAACACTAGCAGTGGCTAGAAACAGTGGGAAAAGGTTCACACTGCTTGACTTTCTTGATTGTTTGTCTTTAGTGGACTTTTGTTGGAATTAAAGGACAAAAATGCACCCTTATAACCATGGGTTATAAGGAGTCAATATCCATAAAAAATCACATAAACAACAGGCCAATTAGTACAGTTAAATCAAAATGTGCCCTGAAACCACACAGACATAAACATTAAGCAGTTTTGAACAAATAAGCAGATTAAGCAAGAATAAGCCAACCAAATTGAACCAAATGCATACACAAGCTATAATAAACTCAAATAAGCATAAATAAACTTGTTTCATACGCTGGTTTAAAGATTAGACCAAGATTCAAGCTTATGAATATTACTGATGAACACAAAGATGAACACAAGAGACCTTTGCTGATATACTTGACCACAAGCCCAATTTTAAACCCTCAAATCTATTAATAAGCTTACACAAACTTTGTTTAAGCACCTTTTAACCCTAAACATGCATACACTCTAAGTGTTTCCAAGATTTCAAGTCAAAATAGGCAAAATCATAGAAGTTATAGCATAATTTCAAATTTGATGTTACAAAGCTCAAAACTTGCATATATCAGCACACAATCACTTAATAAACAGATACCAACACTTAACACCCTTAAATCCTAACTCAAAATCAACTAAGAACCTTAATGCAGTAGACCCCAACACCCCTTTCACTTTTTAATCCAAGATTTATCAAAGAAAATGTGTTAAACAGGTTTACCCAAGCCTAATCTAGCATCATACCAACAATATCAACCAGTATTAACAAGATTCAAGCCACAAGAACACCTCAAACAACAACAGATCACAAAATCACTTAAAACCACTTTTCAATAGATTTTTGGTAAAAAGGGTTCAAACCTCATGAATGTACATCCACAGTCACGAATTGTTAAGCTTATGTGCCTAGCTAAACAAGGCACAAGCTTCCAATAGCTGCTAAGAACAGCAAGGTTAGAAATAACAAATTAATAAAGGAAAAATGGAAAATGACCAAGACCTTTTCAAGCTTGTACCCCACCCCTTGATCCTTCCCAAACCACAAACCTCACAACACCTTGATAAACGCTTTATCAGGGTCTTATGATCAGCTTATAGCCCAAAAAGTTCAAGTGTTTGAACAAGACTTAGAAAAAAATAGGTTTTTAGAAAACTTTTGCAAACTTGCATAAAACTCAATCCAATCTTTGAAACTTCAAACATAAACTCATAACATATAAACAATAACAGAATAAGTAAATTGGAACTTGGAATTCGTCACAAACTTTCACACTTTTTCATTCACTTGAAATAAGGTGTTACAAAGTTTTGACCTAGGAATCCAAGAACAAGAACTAATGTTGCATACTAGGGCCTTTATATAGGCTACATGAGACTAGAAAATTGAAAAGAAAACATGAAACCCTAGTGTATAGAAGTCCCAAAATGCCCTTTGAATTTTGAATTTTGCTTGATCATGTGAAGTTCTCTTGGTGTTTTGTTGATGCTAGCTGGGTGTAATCTGATCAAAGGGTCCAAAATAAGCTTATGTTGTAAGCTATGTTGTGGGTGGTTGATTCTCTGTATGAATTTTGTCTTCTTCCCCAAAAACGTGTTGCAGGGGTGTGTCATGTAAGCTTGGTGAGTGATGATGTGGCAGGATTAGGAGTTGGGTTTTGTTTATGACATCATTAATCATAAATCTGGAGGTGATGGAGGTCTAATTGTTGCTTAAACTCAAACCCCTAATTTGTGTTCATGTTGTAAATAGTGGAGTTTAATCTGGATTTGTGTTTGTATTTGTGTTTAGTGCGTGTTTATTAATAACTAATTAAGTTAGTAATAAACTCGGCTGAGTGGATTGGTGAGGTGGCAATAGGAGTGTTGGGATTGGTTGAATGGAGATAGTGGGACACATGGTGGGTGTTGGTTGGTTAAGGTAACTATTGTTGTCTGCCAGCTTTGGTCCCTTACTTCTTTTCTTCCTTTCATTTTTGGTTTAAACATGCACAAATCAGATTCCTTTGTAAATAAACTTTTGTTTTTCATACTTTTGCCACAAAAAGTTTTGCAAAGGGATTTCAAGGACTTGTTTTGCCATTTCATGATATTTGAAGGACCAAACTTGACATGTCTTCAATCTTCAAGGTCTTCACTTGTTCTTAGTCTTCATGGAGGACTAAAAGTGACAAGTCTTCAAATATGAGGGACCATTCTTGCCAATTCTACAAAGTTGAGGGTCCTTTTTGTAATTTTGACAAACCTTAAGGACCAAACTTGTAATTATGAATATACAAGGGTTTAAGGTGTCAATTCTTCAATAATGAAGGACCCTTCTTGTACAATCTTCAATGCTTTAAGGACTTTTCTTGGAAACTCAACTCTAGGGCCCCGTTCATTGTGCGGCTTCGTTTCCCGTGTTCGTTTTTGCTTGTTTCTTGTGATCTTTTGCCATTTTCTCAATATCCGTACCTAAAATACACATTGAACAAACACAAGCATATATTTGGCACTTTTTATGATATTTTATGCATTTAAGCCCGTTTTGGACGATGAGACTATGTATAAAAGCAGTCTCATCAATTGCATTTACATTAGCTCTTGGATTAGTTTGTGTATTTGAAGGTAACGCACCTTGTGGTCTTTGATTGAGAAGCATCATAAACCTCTTGTTTGTTTCCTCATGCATTTCCCTCATTTTTTTCTCATTTGCTTGAAACCTCCTTTCATTCTCTTGATTCATTTTGTGAAGAAGCTCAATGGTGTTAAAATCATGTGGCACATTCCCTTGAAAGCCTTGTTGTTGGAAAGGTGGAGGTTGATTGTAAAACCCTTGGTTTTGAAAGTTGTTTCCATGAAAGTTATTTCCTTGGTTGTGAAAGGTATTGGGTGCTCTATAATTGTTTTGCCCTTGGTAATTTCCCCATGGCCCTTGATTTCTTTGAAGCAATTAAGGAGGGTTTGTTTGATTTTGGGTAGGTGGATGGGGTGGGAAGCTGGGTGGAGCAAGGTTATTTGATTTTTAAGAGAGATGGTTAGGGTTGATGTTAGGTTTGAACTGCTCTCTTTGTTAATCTTGATAAGCATAACATTCACCTTGGTAATTTTGAACCTTGTCACATTGTAGGTAAGACTGAGGTCCTCCACATATCTTAGAACTTATGGTAATAACATTCACATCATTGGAAGAGTTGTTCAAAGAAACTTTCATAAGGGCTTGGATCATCTCTTGATTCATCTTTTGATTCTTTTCCATTACTTGAAGTATCTCATTATGACTCTTGAGGAGTTGAGTATCAATGTATGTGTGAGAACTTTCTTGCACAACATGGACCCTCTCATCTCTTTGGTTATTTGTTTGCACCATGGATTTAGTCTCAATAATGTCCCATGCCTCTTGTGTGGATTTGGAAAGAATGTTCCCACCCGCGGAGGAGTTGAGGGAATCTTGATGATGTGGTCTTAATCCATTGTAAAAGGTGTTGATTTGATGAACTTGGTTAAATCCATGATTGGGGATTTTTCTCAATAACTCCTTGAAGTCTTCCCAATCCTCACTAAAGGTTTGATCATTCTATTGTTGAAAACCAATAATTAGGTTTCTCAAAGTAGTGGTTCTTGATGGAGGAAAGAACTTGTTCACAAACTTCTTCCTTAAGTCCTCCCAAGTGAAGATACTCATAGATTGTTGCCAATCTAACCAATTTATAGCATTACCCTCTAAGGAGAATGGGAATAGGATCAACTTAATGGCATCAGGAGGAACCCATTATACTTAAGTGTAATGCATAGTGACAAGAACCTCTTGATATGGTCGTAGGGGTCATCCATGGGTCTCCCTAAGAATGGGATAGAAGAAACCAAAGTGATCATATGTGTATTAAGCTCAAAAGTGTTTGCGGGTATCTCGGGTATAACAATGGAATCGGTATTTTCCTCCATATTTGATTGGAGGATCTCCATCAATGGTCTATTATCAACGACGGTCATGGCTTCTTGTGAGTTGATCAAAGCACGATGCTCGGGATCGGCTTGATGGACGATGTTGTTCTTGTTCTTTTGCTTCCTTTTGGGAGGAAGGGGTTGTACACCAAAAGGTATATGTGCACGCGCTCGAGTGCGCATGCAACTCAACTCGAAGAGTGAGAGAGGAGCTCTTGATCGACTTTGGAAAAGAAGGGATTATCCTTTCCGAGGTTCAATAAGTAATATCCACAAGAAAATATAATATATGTAAGTAATACTTGGGTGGCACACCACTCACCACTATCACTCTTGAAAGACCCACAAGGAAGCGGAGAAACGAGGCGGCGCGTAGCACTTAAGAGCCTGCTTCTTTAGAATGTGAAATACACTCGCCTTATACCCCCCACACAGTGGCCTCTTTCTCAAGATCAAGTAGATTATGGTATTTATCTATTGTTCCTTAATTAACTTTGATCGATACACGTACTTAGGACCGTAACGCCCCCAAGCACGGTGTATTGCCTCGGCAATACTTATGGAAGTATGTGTATTGAGTGTTCGTATCCGTATATGTATTTACATATAATAAAATAGAGAAAATATGTTTATATTTATTGGTGTTTTTAAGAAAATACTATATGTATGTAAAAACGATGAAAACCGATATATACAATATTTTTTTGTTGTAATCTTTTAGGAAAAAGATTACTTTTTGAATTTTTTATTTTTTGGGTTCAATTCTTTAGGAAAAGAATTGATTTTGTGGTTTTTTAGCTTTTATATTTTTATCTTTTTGATTTTTTTTTCTTTTGTATTTATGATACGTAAAAGGAACGCTCACAAGGTGAACGGATCCCAAAATCCAATCGAAATCGACAATCAATCGTCAATCGTAACGTCATGAACCGGCAGCGGCGCCATTTAATATTATATATTTTCAAGTTCGTATTTCCCAACTCACAACAAATTGAAAGTCCAATTAATATCATGTTTTTAATTGTTTTTGGTTTTGATAAAGGATTTGGTATCTATGTCTAATTTAACAAATCACATAAAAATGGTAAAAATAGTATAACTATGTAACCGTACTAATCTAAAGCATATTGTACTTACAAGCAATTAAGCACAAAGTACAAGTAAAACAAACTAATAACCAACTAACTAATTTTCTAACAAGAATAACAAAAATATAACTTGTAACACCCCCAAATTTACACAATTCAATACAGCGGAAGACTCGTTGGTGTTACGGGATAGCACATTACTCACATCATAGACAACGCATAAAAATCGCGTCGTTTATTAATAAAGCATTTCCATTCATAAGTATCAAATTTACATAGGTCCCAAGTCATTGTATTTTATACAGGTTTTACAAAGCATTTGAATGGAAATTACTATTTAAGTGCGGGCCATGAATTCTTGTTGTCTTCCCGAGAATTACCTTCAAGTACCTGAGATAAAACATGTTAAAAGAAAAGGTCAGCGATAACGCCGAGTGAATTCATAGAGTTTAATGAAAACCATTAATATATCATCGGTATATATTTATTACCGAAAATCATTTTGTACAAATCTTTGTAGTAGGCCATGAAATAGCCAATGTCATTTTATACAAATCCTTCTCAAAAATCATAATATAGGCTTTCGCCTTCAAAATCATTATACGAACCATTGTCGTTAAAACATCATACAATACGTTTTATAACGTTGTATAAAGCTGAATAAAAATCGTTATATGAATATGGTTATGTAAAACCAAAACACGAACATAAAATCAATAATAAGACCCCGTATTGCTAGTCAGGCAATATATCGTAATTCGGTGCTTATAGCAGTATTTCGTTAATTGGATTATTATAAGCCGCATGACATTGTTACCTTACTAAACCAAACAACGGGTAGCTAGCCCAAAACTCATTTGCCCATCTAAATTAGCGTGTCGTCACAATAATCACGCTTGTGTAAATCTTCTCCTACATAAATTCGCTTACCAATCAATGTGGCACGACGGGGATCAACCGTCAAGGCGCGAACTGGGGTGATCGTCCCCAAATAGTACTATTATATGCATAAGCGTCTACCAAATCCCGGTAGTTCACAATTCATGCTAATGGGACTTTTAGTGACATAACCTATCTTTAATAATCCATTTCATTTCATCTATCGGGTCATTTAATCATTCATCGGGTCATACAATCATTCGGGTCCAAATCAATAAACAAACAATCGGGACAAATGGTGTCCTATTTTAGTAAAACTAACATGTTATCTCCCTCGCGGGTTTATAAAATATTTCATAAAAACATTTAAAAGAGTAAGAGGCTATGAACTCACGTTGATGTGGGAAAGCGGGTTATCGGCAATTCGGATGTACGGTACGTGCTTCAATCACGGAAACCTAGACAAATAATAGTTGTCTTAGACTCTTGTCCAATGACTTTATAAAAATAACAATTATGTATACATATGATGATTTTATATATATGATGATGATCAAGTGGGTTTATACATCTTTACTCATTCATTATAGTGTCTATGTGTTGGAAATTTTCAAGACTAGTTACACTAGTTCAACTTGTTTACATTTTGAAGCCCAATGGGCCTATTACAAGCCCAATACTATTCATTAGCCCAATTATACTTTTATTATCAGTATTATACTTTATATATTGGGCCCAAATGAGTTAAGCCCAATAAATAAGTTTATAAGTGTTTTACCAAATTAGTCAGGTTTATTGTCCATTAAGGCTACTTTGGCCCGTTAATGTCTATAGGTTGTAAAGCTCGGGTTTTATCGGTTTTTACTTGTTATATATGTTTATATATCAGTATGTGTGTTTATAAAAGTTTACATTAGACGGGTCTAGCCGTCTAAGTTTTATTTAACAAAAACGTTAATCTTTCGGTTTTAGCCAAAAAGACGTAAAACTTAGTATATTTTTTTGGTAATGGGTTACCCCGGTAAATAGATTAACCAAAAAAACAATGAAGTACATATGGAATGTGGCTAAGGTACCACATTAACCTCAAGCTAAACAGCTTGATAAACACCTAAATCTAGTGCTTATGACAAGCCATAAACACTTACAAAACACCCAATACCCAACAAGATGAACTAGCTAATAGCTTCCATGAAGGGTTTTCCACCTTCATTTGTTTTAGGGAATAAATTGGTTGTTTCATCATAAACCATTTCAACCTCATCATCTTCATCATCATGATCTAATACAGAGTAAGTATTTGATGTAGATAGCCCAACACCTGATGATGACGTATCAGTAGACTTCAACTTGGGCAAAGAAACACTCTTCGCACTAGTCACTCCCTTCATCGGGTTACTAATTGTAGCTTTAGGAACAAATTTTACATTCGGCTGAACCGATGAACCAGTAAACTTACCACCCTTGAAAGATTTCGTCATCTTTCTCTTTCTTTTAGTCACCGTTTGAAACCATCATTATTCTCAACAACAAGAGTAGTACCAGAAGTAGATGGACCAGTACTAGCAGTAGGAACTATAGGAGAAGCAACCACCTTATTAGAGCATTGATCAATAGAGTGACCAAAAGTATTACACTCAGCACATCTAGGAGGTCTCCATTCATATTCAACACGGATAGTTTCCTTTATAAAACCCTCCCCCGAAAGAGAAGGGACACCAATGGTAACAACATCCACAAAATCGGCCTCAGCATTAACCTCAATTAAGCATCTGGCAAAACTACTCCGACCCCATGACTCCTTACACATAGAACTAGTATAGGAATCAAGCATCACAGGGTTTCCAATAAAAGAAGCAATCAAACTAATTCCTTCTTCTTCAAAGACTTGAATAGGCACATCATGTAATTTTACCCAGACAGGAATACGAGTCAATTCTTCTTTAATCAACCTAGTATCCATCAACCATTTTTTGAGAATGATCGGAGATTTACGAATCAACCACGGGCCCTCCTCTAAAACTGCTTCCAAACCAGCAAGTGACTTGAATTTGAAAAAGAAAAAACCCTTTGAGTTCATCATGATCCGTGTCAACCCATGTTTCACCCAATTGTTTCTAACATAATAATCCACAACCGGGAAAGCCATTCTCTTTCCAATAAAGTAACCATATAGAGTATGTTCAAGACGATGACTGACCTTCTGAACCACTTTACGAGGAATAGAGACGTTTACACCATCAAAAACATCTTCTGACACCAATTGACGAAAACTACCATTATCAACAGACTGCTCCGCTCCAGTTGCAATAGAAACAAGCGTATCCATTTTATTAGAAAATTCAGTGGTAATATCCTCGATCGACTGTACATAATCATTACTTGCACCATTCGAACCATCCCCCTTGATCCTCACCTCAATATCATATGCACACAATAAAGTATAGATCTCCTTCAATCGTTCACTGGTTATTAACGAACAGATATCAAATTTCGCCAACTTGAAATTGTGCTTGAACTCACAGACTTCAGCCACCGTGTGCAGTGGTACCCCAAAAACCTGACCAATCACATCAATTGTACAAGGCTGCGTATTATTGAGAAATACAGCCTTTTCTCTCAGATCCATCTTAGCATATTCGTTCACCTCCATATCGTGCAAAACGAACACCTAAACCAGCGAAAATAATAAAGGACCCTAATCCGATCAAAACAAACCCTAATAACCAATAACAGTGGACACTAATAAAAAAACAAACGAACCCTAGAAAGAAAATACTGAATGGAATTAATGCTAAGGAGTGTTGGCAGTTTACAACACACGAATCCCTAACAAACATCCAAAACAGAATAAAAGCAATAAATGAGTCGGTAGCAATTGGATTAAAAAACAACCTAATTCAACGATCCCTTAAAAAGCACGATTCTCAACAATCTTAAAAAAACCGATTAATACAGCAAGGAATATGATTACAAGGAGTAAATCATATAAAAAACTATATCACCGACTTAAAAAAGAATAAGAAATCGAATCAAGGAACTAGAGGGGTCGTACGCCTTGGCCACCATTGGAGCCCTTTTGTAAGTGCTTGTGTGTGTTTTTTCGTAAAACTTAGTATATAGTTTTTATAACTTATAAAACTTACCAAACTACCATTTTTATATAATGTCAATTTATTTATCCTTATGCATTTTTATATAAATGATATATATAAGTTAGTGGGTTTTAATTTACATTATACTATATTTATTTGAGTGCTTATATAATAATATTAAACTTTAATTTCACAAAATCAGTCCTAAAAATCTAGTTTACTAAAATGATCATATCTAGCGTTATACATGGATATAGAACCCCAAATTTTTATCACAGAAACTACATGATATGTGCTTCATTTTATTCCTTTATAGCTACTGATGAATCAACCTCTAAGTAGTTTATAAAATTCGTCCAAAACAGTGTACTCAGATTTGCACTCTAAACTTGTTTTGATCATATCTCACTCATTTTTATGATTCCATTGCATGGCCAACTCTCACATGTGTACAAGTCTCAATACTCACTGTATATCAATTCATCTATACCATTTTATCAGTTCATCATATGGTTATTTACTGTTTTTATACAGCCTACTAAATTAAGCAAGATTAACCACTTTTACATATAGTTTTTCATCTTTTTACCCATGTTTATCAACACTAAATCCCCATTTAATATTTTTATCATCATATATTCATCATATACATATACAATAAGAAAGAAAATACAAGATTACATAATGAAAATAACAAGAGGATGGGAAGAACAATCTTTATACCACCAATATTAGGTAGGTTGTGATCAAGACATGGATTTTGATCACACAACTTGTGATAAATCAACACCAATCTTCAAGGCCACCATTACTTATAAACTTTATGTAGAAATCAGCCATTTATCTTCATAAAATCTCCTTTGTGAATGTTATGATCACCTCCAATCAACAAGTCTTCAAAGGGTTTCCATCTTATGCAAGTTAAACATAAGATTCATGGTAGAAAATTTGATGAATATGGTGGTGGTGGTGGTGGAAGTGGACGGCACAAATAGTGGGTGAGAGAGAAGTGTGTAGTTTTGCATGTTGTAAATGAGAGCTAGTGGTATGTGTGAACTAGTTTTGATGGTTTGGTGGAAAGTTGGCTTACTTTGTAAGCTTAGCTTACAAGTGTAAGCATTTAGCTACCACTTTGACACATCAAATGGTGTGGTGGCAAGCTTAAACCGTCCCATATTGGGGGTGGGGAAAAACTTTTTTTGTCTCATCCCCAATTATTTACGGGTACTACTCGATTCTAGTTTCCTCGATTGGCGTGCCCTCGGGTCGTTTTACGGAAAACCTTTTTATAAATTATGAATCAACGACACAAAACTAATCTAATAAAAATTGTCTCATCAAAAACGGAGTTTAAAAACGTAAATACGTAATCCTAAGGTTTCCGGTTTAGTCGTAAAGGACGTTTAATTATTCACGTAAGTTCTAATCTCTTCTCGTAAATTTGTGAGTTTATGAACCAACACAAATTTAAAATCCTAACATAATATTCGCGGATAAATTTTATTTTCTGAAGTGTCGGACTGTCACCAAAACGGTGTATGTAAACGTAAGCACGTAACGTAGAATCCTCCGGTTTAGACGTAGTCGGTGCTACTTCAAGACGTAAAACCAAATTTCTTCCCAAAAATAAGTGAGTTGATAATATAACATTAAAATAATGTTTTTAAATAATATCTGAGAATAAAATATCAACCATAAAATGACGGATTGTCACAGCATTTACCCCTAAACAGGATCTGTGTCCTCAAAGATCATCTTATCTTACTACTCGCTTCTTATAGAGTTAAATCCATGTGGGTATTTCCTCCACATTCGGTCTTTTCTCACAAGTGTAATTCATTACAATATGCGAGTTTCATCAAACATAACTACGGGAATAAGATCAGGCTTAATGTTGACTTACTTTCTCTATCCATGATGTTCACGGGTTTTTGATGAATGCCACTTTTCGCCGATCTAAACATTACTAAGAAACAATCAGATTTTCACTTGATAGACATTTTATCAAGTTCGATATACGAAACATAATTCACGCAGCTCTTGAAGTCCTAGGGTAGATCCAGCTTATATGCCTTTCAAACCAATCTTTTACATCATCTCCATGGTCCCATACAACGGGGACTTATATCCCATGATCTTTCAGATCATCAATTCATTTTTCCATAGTTAAAATTTTTGGCATAACTTCGCTACCCATCTGGCACTTCAAGATCTACATTTCATATTTACATGACCTCCTGCCCACTACCGGCAGTCAATAATCAGATCCTAATTTCAACAATCATTTCAGGTCTCGCGGGTCGAGTATTTTGTAAGCTTAGGTTCGCCATCATAGGAAACCTTAAACCTAAAAGACATGTCCAACTCACAATGGGTGTATGTCGGGTGTCTTCATCCCAACTCCTGCTTACAGATGCTCCAATATTTATCCTAACAAGATTCGATCTCGATCCTAATACGATAATTATCAAGGATAATCTCTCCAAATGAAAACGATTATACGGTCTATTACCAAAGGTCAATCATTCAAACATAGAACAACACTTATAGTATTTTGTATCGTTTCTTTACCTCGTCCCTTCGATTGGGGTGGTACACAGTACTCTCATCAAGATTCGTTCTCAATGACTTCTGAGAAAATCTCTAGAAATTCGATGCGAAGCGAGGATCTTGATAGAGATGATCGATACAGGCACACCATGTTTACACAACTCCTTTAAATACAAAAGAGTCAATTTCTTCATCAAGAATCTATCATTAACAGGAATGATATTAGCAGATTTGGTCAGTCTGTCGATGATGACCCAAATCGAATCAAATTCAGATGATGACCTTTGCAATAGCTAGACGTTTACTAATGTATGAGGCGATGTCTGCCTTCATAATTTGCCATTAGTATAACTTCTTCAGATAAAGATACTTTAAATCAGAAATGACATGAATAGAATACTTAAACCTATGAGATTCCAACATAACTGAATCTCGAAATCCTCCATATTTCGGCCACCATATGCGGCCTTTTAATCATTTAACGCTATCGGCTTCTCAATTCTAATAGTTCACATTGGCCGCGAACCCCTTTTTATTATCTATATTATCCCTTTTTTACCAGCATCAGTTATATTTTAAATTGCTCGACAAATTATTTTGCACAGTCATTATTAAGGAACACGTCCTAATTGATTCTTTATCCTTTCTATATTATGTGTTAGTATCTATATTCACCTTTCCTGATGAAATAATTATCATGTCTACAATTTACTCAAAAAAAATTTCTTCATATTTTCTAAGTTTTAGTTTAGTCTCAACTATCATTTTATTAGTTTTGCTCAATCCGACGTTTAAAGCGTCAATAATTACTACAAGTAATTAAATAATAAATATTTATTTTTTATGAAGCGTAAACGCAAAAAGTTTTTAAATTTTCTCAGTTTGTCCAATTATATAAAAATGTTCCAAATGAGTTCGAATTTAGTTAACATGATCTTTATTTATTTATCGAAAATAATTAAAATAATTAATAAGATCCGTAAATGCTCGAAAAATCTTTGGTTATACTTTTGTCAAAATTTTCTTAGTTTAAAAAGCGTAAATTATCGTTTCAAATTTCAAGTCAGGGTTTAAATGGTTTCCTCAATCCCTCTTAGGTTGTCTTGAGGTATACACGAACATTTACCCCTAAACAGGAGTTTAGTTAAATGTTCTGGGTATAAAGGAATAATCCCTCAAAAGTTCTTTTTGATAAAACATTTGTCAAAACACATTTGCACTTTCTTTTTGGTAAAACCCAAAGTCTTAAAAGGGCTCTAAATTTTTGAAGAGTCAATATAGATTCCATTATCTTATTAATCACACGGTCAAATAATGTAAAGGATTAAGTCTTTAATCACATGTTAAATACTCAAGGTACAAGTTTTTATTGTTCGGCCAATTTAGGGCAATCTATAAATAATTACTAACTCCTTCTTATACTTATAAACAAACAAATGGTCCTTAAGATCACAAGCATGAATTTATCAATTTACAGCCTACACACGTGATTCACCCAATTTATGAATGCTACATGTGTATTAGTTAATCCAAACGACATCACGGGAAACTCATAATGTTCATTACAAGTTTTGGATGTAGTGATTGGAATAGATAATCTTCTTTGCGGACGCGAAGTTGATGATAACCATGCCATGGATCCAATCTTTAAAACATACGCTAGAACCTTGTAAATGATCGAACAAATCTTCCATTTCGAGTCATGGATATCGTTTTCGATTGTCAATTTACTCAGTTCACAGTAATCTATAAATATAAGGAATGATAACACCATAGCTCTACATGATGACGAGCTCGGTAGAATAAAATCTTTCTCCGACAACTCTCTCAGTTGTACGGTAATTCCTTTAGATGGTGCTGACGTACAGTGCACGCGCCACAGGTGCAGCACCGAGAATATAATCAATACCAAATTCAACTTGCCTTAATGGCGAAAGTCTAGGTAATTTACCAACAAATACCTCCTAAAGTTTCAGATAACGGAAACATCTTTTAATACATTTACTTTAAGTCTTTCTAGATTATAATATCTATGACTAATTCACAACCATCTACGGTATAGTTTCAAGTCTAAATGCAGGATATGGTCATCCATCAAGAATTATTTAGATCACTTTTGATAATCAACATCTTATCATTTAGGGGAATTCTACTCGAGTTCCCATCGACTAAGACAATGTCGTCATGTCTTAATCAATCAATCCATTCTAATGGCACTACCAACTTTTCAGTTTCATTGCCGTCGATAAGATGTGAACTCCTCAAAAGACTAATAATAACTCATAATCCTTCACAGTTCAAGGATATATGGAGACACAACTACCATTAAAAGAGTAAGGTCAACGCATAATCTATGCGAGAGAATTTCAAGTCAGATACAGACGAAAACATTTAACGAATATGAATATATCCCATGTTTTCATAATTTTAGTACGCATTCGAAAGCTCCTCGGATCGTTACCCAGGTCATTCAAATGAAATCAAATCAAAGTAATGATAGGAACGTCGATACATCCAATCGGGTATCAACACTCGGTAATCGGATACTTTTTAGAAGAATCTCACCACGGGAGAATTGGACAAGAAGGGAATATCAATTGTCAAATAAGACAAGTTCCACAGATGAGTAAATTCGATTCAGAAGAATAAATGGTACGGGCACATATGTAGGTGTCCCTAACATTATGTCCCTATTTTTCACTTCTTGCAGATCTCATAAAATTTAATCTTTCACAATCTTCAAAGAAAATGTAGTGTTTATTAATCAGTTTTATGGTGACTACTAATCAGCCTTGCATGGTCCATTCCAAATTGTATGTAAGCGCGCAACTATATACAATTTCAAGATTAACGATGCAATACTCAGTTCGTCAAAATTTTATCATCATGTTTATGATAAAAACATTTTCATGCTTAATTCTTAAATAAGAATCAAAAATAAATTTACAAAGATTTTCTTTGTTATGGAAAAAATTAAGTTTTCCAAGGTATTTCATAATCAACTTTATTTCACTAATGATTATTTATAAGTCTCACTTTAAATAATCCATATAGTGATGAAAATTCAATTTTCTCAAAGGATATTGTTTTATCTTTATAAAAACAATGAGTGATCTGCAAAAGAGTGATGAAAAGTTGTTTACCAAGAACTAACTATGATATGATAGGAAATGAGCTTAGCCAATTAATCATGAGGTTCATGACCTCGATGGCACTCAAAAGAGAATAATTCACAACGTAACTCAAATCGAGATGAGTACTTGTTCAATGATTGCATCACTAATGAAAACATTAGGATGAAGCAATAAAAGATAGATAACATCGATACATGTAGGATTTAGCAATCAAATGTAGTCTTTTTCATTAATCACAAACAAATCAAAATTGTACCGTAACACATTACGTGTCACTATGTCATACAATTCTCAGAACTCATCCTACCAACTGATGTCTCAGTTAAGTTAGGGATTTTTAAAAGATACCACAATGAATACTAATCTACAAGAGTCATGGGGGTTCCACCTGTCCCGGAAGATCCATCGGTCCCTATTCAGAAGAAGATTTCTTCAATTTATTTCCTGGACACTGAGCATCCTCATTATTGGACAATGGCCTAGGAACAACCCTTAACACGAATCAACAATCAATTAAAACCTTATAATTCAATCACATAACTTAACGACTTCCTCTTAACAATCTCATATTCCATACGGTTTAAATTTTTTTTTTTTACTTTATTCAAGTTTCAATCAACTTATACTCAATGCGATATCCTACCTCATTTTCCAATACTTTCAATCTTAGTCTTAGACCTTAAAAGGGCAATAAAAGCTCGATATTATCAACACTTAATTTCCAATCCTATATCTCTTACAACAATAGTTATCAAATGAGTCACTAGTATGAAATGACTCGATCATTCAATTAGACTTCTCGAAAAGGTACTAGTGACATGAGGCTTTTGGGTAAAGGTTCCAATGACAGCCTCAAGTGCAACATTCACCCTTTCGATTTCAAATTTAAGAATTGGGTGACAACGAATCAGATGACATCTTTCTAGGTGGTAACATTTTGTCAAACTCCACTCTATAAGGAAAGATCGTCATGACATCGATATCAGTTTTAATTTCGCCAATTCTTTTTCAAGATCACAATAAACTACTATCTACATTTCTACGAATATCAACCATTTTGTTGGGATCATAAATATCCACAACTTGGTTTAGATCTGGAATAGCTAGAATTCCTACGAGAATAGCTTCGATTAATTTACTAGGGGATTTAGGGTTCCTTGTGACAATCTACGTCGTATAAATACCTCGTATAAATATTAAAACAATCATCAAACAATCATGTAATCAAATTACATCATATATATATATATATATATATATATATATATATAATCCAAGTTATATATATATTAAAATAACACTTCTCAGTTTGGCCTTGTCGGTAACTCGGGAATTCTTCGGCACCGTTATAGTCAAAAGATTTTTAGACATTTTGTGAAAAATGTTTATAGTTAAAAGATTTTGAAATGTTTTATTCAAAACCTTGGTTTTAAAAATCTTTCGTTCTCTATAACGAGAGCTCTGGTACCAAACTGTAACACCCCCAAATTTACACAATTCAATACAGCGGAAGACTCGTTGGTGTTACGGGATAGCACATACTCACATCATAGACAACGCATAAAAATCACGTCGTTTATTAATAAAGCATTTCCATTCATAAACATCAAATTTACATAGGTCCCAAGTAATTGTATTTTATACAGGTTTTACAAAGCATTTGAATGGAAATTACTATTTAAGTGCGGTCCATGAATTCTTGTTGTCTTCCCGAGAATTACCTTCAAGTACCTGAGATAAAACATGTTAAAAGAAAAGGTCAGCGATAACGCCGAGTGAATTCATAGAGTTTAATGAAAACCATTAATATACCATCGGTATATATTTATTACCGAAAATCATTTTGTACAAATCTTTGTAGTAGGCCATGAAATAGCCAAAGTCATTTTATACAAATCCTTCTCAAAAATCATAATATAGGCTTTCGCCTTCAAAATCATTATACGAACCATTGTCGTTAAAACATCATACAATACGTTTTATAACGTTGTATAAAGTTGAATAAAAATCGTTATATGAATATGGTTATGTAAAACCAAAACACGAACATAAAATCAATAATAAGACCCCGTATTGCTAGTCAGGCAATATATCGTAATTCGGTGCTTATAGCAGTATTTCGTTAATTGGATTATTATAAGCCGCATGACATTGTTACCTTACTAGACCAAACAACGGGTAGCTAGCCCGAAACTCATTTGCCCATCTAAATTAGCGTGTCGTCACAATAATCACGCTTGTGTAAATCTTCTCATACATAAATTCGCTTACCAATCAATGTGGCAAGACGTGGATCAACCGTCAAGGCGCGAATTGGGGTGATCGTCCCCAAATAGTACTATTATATGCATAAGCGTCTACCAAATCCCGGTAGTTCACAATTCATGCTAATGGGACTTTTAGTGACATACCTAACTTTAATAATCCATTTCATTTCATCTATCGGGTCATTTAATCATTCATCGAGTCATACAATCATTCGGGTCCAAATCAATAAATAAACAATCGGGACAAATGGTGTCCTATTTTAGTAAAACTAACATGTTATCTCCCTCGCGGGTTTATAAAATATTTCATAAAAACATTTAAAAGAGTAAGAGGCTATGAACTCACGTTGATGTGGGAAAGTGATGAGACTGCTTTTATACATAGTCTCATCGTCTAATTCGGGCTTAAAATGCATTAAATATCATTAAAACTGCCAAATATATGCTCGTGTTTGTTGCTTGTGTATTTTAGGTACGGATATTAAGGAAATGACAAAAAGATCACAAGAATCAATCAAAAACGAACACGGGAAACGAAGCCGCACAATGAACCGGGCCCAAGAATGGAATTTCCAAAAATGACCTTGAAGTTTAAAGACTGTACAAGTTTGGTCCCTCAAGAATTGAAGACCTGTCAATTTATACCCTTTCAAATCTCATTTATTGCTTTTGGGTCCCTAAATTATCAAGAATTTACAAGTATGGCCCTTGAAGATCTCAAAGTTTACAAGATTAGTCCTTGTTCCTATAAACTATAACTTGGAAGGACTGAAATTGACAAGCTGCCAAAGTTGTTATAAAAGGAATAGAACTTGTTTGTTGTTTATTACAAAATGAAGAAAGGAAAGGAGATGGGGGACTATTTTGGCCAGACAACCAAACACACCACCACCTATAATTTTACCATATCATCACCACCAGCCAATCAGCACCCACCACCTCACCACTCCACCTCCACGTCTGAAACCCACTCACCAGGTTTATTAATAAACCTGGTCAAACATGGTCAACCCCCTTAATTTCCCACCAAACACGTTTTTAAATAAATCCCCACCCAAAAACAGATTAAACATTACCTTAATCCCACATAAACCCTAAATTCCCGAGTTCCAATTAAGCCATAATCAAAGGGTTTATGCCCCAATATTTCCAGATCACTAATTAGCATCTTTGTCACCAAAACCCACACAAGAAACGTGAACCCAACACACCCATGTGTTGGGTAGGACCACCCCTGCAACGTCCCTTTCCTCCCAAACCCCAATACCAGAAAAAATCAACAGCCAAGATGGTTTTCTTGTTCCCAAAGGTGTAACAGACGTCCAAGATCAATCCTTGACAGCTGGCCATCACTCTCATCACATGGGCAACAATTTTGACCAAGATTCCAAGTCAAGACCAAGGGATTTTATGGAATTCTACTTCATTATGGTTTTAGCTTCTAGTTTCTTTTATTCACTTGTATAAATACAAGCCGTATATGGCTGTATTTCTTTGTTCCAGAATTTTAACAAAATATTGTAATTCCTTTTTAATCAATATAAAAGTTGGTATTTTAGTCAGTAAATGTGATTCATTTTTATATATTAAAAGTTGGTAAGTTTTTGAGCTAGAAATTCTGAGTTCCATAAATATTTTGTAAACACTTTGTGTTTTTGAGTTTTCAAAAGAGTTTTAAAAAGGTTTTAGATTTCAGAAATCCATGATTTCATGAAGTGAAAGTGGATTCGATTATTGGTTTTCTGATTTTGGACTGGTTTTAAAAACATATTCATTGGTTCCAAGATTTATTGGTTTGTAAAAGATTTTTGGAAGAAAGAAATCAGATTTTTCTTGTTATTCACCTTGTTGATCTTAGCAGATTTTCAAGCTTGTTTCCCAAGGTTCTGCTCAGGCCCCAGCCTGAAGGGAGATGGCATTGCAGCCATTGTGGGACCTGGATGTGGGTCCCACAAGGTAAAACCCTTGTACCTTTTTTATAGATTTCAGATTTTGTTGATTTGTGAGATTTGGTTGAAGTGTATGAAAATTGCTATTGGGCTTTGATTGCTATTTGTTTATGCCTGTTTGAATGATATATGCATGTTAGAAGCTTAGTCAATCAGATTTGTGAAGGTTTGAGTAGGTTTACTTGGTTAATTTTTAGTTTCATATTATAAAGGAGTGTTTGGATTAGGGTTTAAACTTGGTTAAATAGCATAAATCTTGTTTAAGATCCTGTTTTAATCACTCAATAGGGTGTTGCTAGGTGATATCAGTATAGGGATTTTAGTTTGGTAGGATTCTAATAGGATTTGTGTATTAAAATTGCAACCAAGTGGTCAAAAATCAGTAGGTCTTTGTTTTGCCAGATTTTGTGTTTATTTGACCTATAAATCTTGATCATTGCTAGAATATAGGTTGTTTTAGGATTGTGTATCTGTTTTATGTGAATTGGTTAACTTATGTGCAAGATTTGAGCAAGTGAAAATCGTTTTTGTGCCAATTGAACCAGTCAACTGTTCATCAAAAACTTGTAAGCTTAATCAGTAACTTTTAGGGCATTTTGTGGTTAAATTTATGAAGTGACTTGCTGATTTTCTTGTTTGATTGACTTCCCACAACCCAACTGGTTGTGGGAGTGCCCCCATTGTCCAAAGAAAAGCTCTCATAAGCTTTCCTAAGCTTAAACTGTCACCAGACCAAAATTTATAACTAGCAGTGGGAACTGAATTCCCCCTGCTAGTGTTATTGTTACCATTGCTACACTACTGGACAAATCCAGTCACATGTCACTATCAGAAACCTAGAATTTTTGTCTTTAGTGCACTAATTTTAGAGTTAGGACTTGAAACCAAATGCATTATTTTTCTTATTTAATTTCTGATTTTTTAGTTTAACTAGTTTTTAATTTACTGTTCATTTGCTATTTTTTTAGGTTAATTAGCTATTTTTAATACTTTTTATTATTCTATTTTTGGCATTTAGTGTAAAAAATCATTATTTTTCAGTTTTAAAAATTTTGTTAGACTTAGAAAAATAATTTAAGAATTTTGGTATAAAAAGTTTTTACTGTTCACTTTTTATTTATTTTTTATAACTAATTTAGTTTAATTAGGGTTTAAATTCAAACCGTTTTTGTCTTTTAGTGAAAAATTTTATATTTTTCAAATTCTTCATTTTTCTACTGTTTATTAGAGTAAATTAGGATTTTTAAAAGTGTCAAATTATTATTGGATTTATTTTATTATTTTTTATGATTAATTTAGTTTAAAAATAGTTTTTAGTGTTTTAAAAAATAGAAAATTAGTTTTTAAAATTTAGGAAAAATACTTTTTAGTCTTTAAATAATATAAGTAAGCTACTTGTTTAATAAAATAATGTTTTGGACATTTTGTTAATTATATTTAATTTTAGGGCTTTAATTAGCATTTAAAATTGAATATTTAATTAATAAAAGGTTTTAAAATATTTTTATTGGATTTTTATTCTTATTTATATTATTTTAGACTTAGTTTAACTTTTAATTAATTTTTAGGTTCAAAATTTTTATTTTGTAGTTTTTTACGGTTTTACGTGAACGACCTTTTCGTCTTAGCTCGATCCGTCTTCGTAACCGTCATTCTCTTCTCACCCCATTTCTATTTTCTTTTTCTCAATATAATCACAAATCAAAATCAATTCATTACACAACGCACTAGCCTCCTCGAGAACGAACTCACTTTTACTTTTGGGTCATTTACACATGGTTTTCCTAAATCGTCGTGCCTACTTCCCTATTTTGTTGCTCTTTTCCTAAAGGGTAGCAAAAACACTACATCAATTTTTGGCGCCGCTGTCGGGGAGGCATGTTGTGTTTTGATTGCAATTGTTGTTTTTATATAGCCATAATAAGTATTTGTATTAGTAGCACTCTACTAATACGTATTATCGGTTTTCGTTTTTTTTTGTGAATACTATTACTATATTGTATACGTAGAACAATAAATTCACAAGTACTCCAAATACGTGAGAAATCACAACCTTGACTTGGGAGATCATTACCCAATCATTGTATTCGAATCTCAAACCAAAGAAAAAGGCAAAAATAGATAAATACTTTCGAGAAGCTCGTTGGTGTTACGGGATAGCACATTACTCACATCATAGACAACGCATAAAAATCGCGTCGTTTATTAATAAAGCATTTCCATTCATAAATATCAAATTTACATAGGTCCTAAGTCATTGTATTTTATACAGGTTTTACAAAGCATTTGAATGGGAATTACTATTTAAGTGCGGGCCATGAATTCTTGTTGTCTTCCCGAGAATTACCTTCAAGTACCTGAGATAAAACATGTTAAAAGAAAAGGTCAGCGATAACGCCGAGTGAATTCATAGAGTTTAATGAAAACCATTAATATATCATCAGTATATATTTATTACCGAAAATCATTTTGTACAAATCTTTGTAGTAGGCCATGAAATAGCCAAAGTCATTTTATACAAATCCTTCTCAAAAATCATAATATAGGCTTTCGCCTTCAAAATCATTATACGAACCATTGTCGTTAAAACATCATACAATACGTTTTATAACGTTGTATAAAGCTGAATAAAATCGTTATATGAATATGGTTATGTAAACCAAAACACGAACATAAAATCAATAATAAGACCCCGCATTGCTAGTCAGGCAATATATCGTAATTCGGTGCTTATAACATTATTTCGTTAATTGGATTATTATAAGCCGCATGACATTGTTACCTTACTAAACCAAACAACGGGTAGCTAGCCAGCGTGTCGTCACAATAATCACTCTTGTGTAAATCTTCTCATACATAAATTCGCTTACCAATCAATGTGGCACGACGTGGATCAACCGTCAAGGCGCGAACTGGGGTGATCGTCCCCAAATAGTACTATTATATGCATAAGCGTCTACCAAATCCCGGTAGTTCACAATTCATGCTAATGGGACTTTTAGTGACATAACCTAACTTTAATAATCCATTTCATTTCATCTATCGGGTCATTTAATCATTCATCAAGTCATACAATCATTCGGGTCCAAATCAATAAATAAACAATCGGGACAAATGGTGTCCTATTTTAGTAAAACTAACATGTTATCTCCCTCGCGGGTTTACAAAATATTTCATAAAAACAGTTAAAAGAGTAAGAGGCTATGAACGCACGTTGATGTGGGAAAGTAATGAGACTGCTTTTATACATAGTCTCATCGTCCAATTCGGGCTTAAAATGCATTAAATATCATTAAAACTGCCAAATATATGCTCGTGTTTGTTGCTTGTGTATTTTAGGTACGGATATTGAGGAAATGACAAAAAGATCACAAGAATCAATCAAAAACGAACACGGGAAACAAAGTCGCACAATGAACCGGGCCCAAGAATGGAATTTCCAAAAATGACCTTGAAGTTTGAAGATTGTACAAGTTTGGTCCCTCAAGAATTGAAGACTTGTCAATTTATACCCTTGCAAATCTCATTTATTGCATTTGGGTCCCTAAATTATCAAGAATTTACAAGTATGGCCCTTGAAGATCTCAAAGTTTACAAGATTAGTCCTTGTTCTATAAACTATAACTTTGAAGGACTGAAATTGACAAGCTGCCAAAGTTGTTATAAAAGGAATAGAACTTGTTTGCTGTTTATTACAAAATGAAGAAAGGAAAGGAGATGGGGGACTATTTTGGCCAGACAACCAAACACACCACCACCTATCATTTTGCCATATCATCACCACCAGCCAATCAACACCCACCACCTCACTACTCCACCTCCACGTCTGAAACCCACTCACCAGGTTTATTAATAAACCTGGTCAAACATGGTCAACCCCCTTAATTTCCCACCAAACACGTTTTTAAATAAACCCCCACCCAAAAACAGATTAAACATTACCTTAATCCCACATAAACCCTAAATTCCCCAGTTCCAATTAAGCCATAATCAAAGGGTTTATGCCCCAATATTTCCAGATCACTAATTAGCATCTTTGTCACCAAAACCCACACAAGAAACGTGAACCCAACACACCCATGTGTTGGGTAAAACCACCCCTGCAACGTCCCTTTCCTCCCAAACCCCAATACCAGACAAAATCCACAGCCAAGATGGTTTTCTTGTTCCCAAAGGTGTAATAGACGTCCAAGATCAATCCTTGACAGCTGGCCATCACTCTCATCACATGGGCAACAATTTTGACCAAGATTCCAAGTCAAGACCAAGGGCGTTTATGGAATTCTACTTCATTAGGGTTTTAGCTTCTAGTTTCTTCTATTCACTTGTATAAATACAAGCCGTATGTGGCTGTATTTCTTTGTTCCAAAATTTTAGCAAAATATTGTAATTCCTTTTTAATCAATATAAAAGTCGGTATTTTAGTCAGTAAATGTGATTCCTTTTTATATATTAAAAGTTGGTAAATTTTTGAGCTAGAAATTCTGAGTTCCATAAATATTTTGTAAACACTTTGTGTTTTTGAGTTTTCAAAAGAGTTTTAAAAAGGTTTTAGATTTCAAAAATCCATGATTTCATGAAGTGAAAATGGATTGGATTATTGGTTTTCTGATTTTGGACTGGCTTTAAAAACATATTCATTGGTTCCAAGATTTATTGGTTTGTAAAAGATTTTTGGAAGAAAGAAATCAGATTTTTCTTGTTATTCACCTTGTTGGTCTTAGCAGATTTTCAAGCTTGTTTCCCAAGGTTCTGCTCAGGCCCCAGCCTGAAGGGAGATGGCATTGCAGTCATTGTGAGACCTGGATGTGGGTCCCACAAGGTAAAACCCTTGTACCTTGTTTATAGATTTCAGATTTTGTTGATTTGTGAGATTTGGTTGAAGTGTATGAAAATTGCTATTGGGCTTTGATTGCTGTTTGTGTATGCCTGTTTGAATGATATATGCATGTTAGAAGCTTAGTCAATCAGATTTGTGAAGGTTTGAGTAGGTTTACTTGGTTAATTTTTAGTTTCAGATTATAAAGGAGTGTTTGGATTAGGGTTTAAACTTGGTTAAATAGCATAAATCTTGTTTAAGATCCTGTTTTAATCACTCAATAGGGTGTTGCTAGGTGATATCAGTATAGGGATTTTAGTTTGGTAGGATTCTAATAGGATTTGTGTATTAAAATTGCAACCAAGTGGTCAAAAATCAGTAGGTCTTTGTTTTGCCAGATTTTGTGTTTATTTGACCTATAAATCTTGATCATTGCTAGAATATAGGTTGTTTTAGGATTGTGTATCTGTTTTATGTGAATTGGTTAACTTATGTGCAAGATTTGAGCAAGTGAAAATCGTTTTTGTGCCAATTGAACCAGTCAACTGTTCATCAGAAACTTGTAAGCTTAATCAGTAACTTTTAGGGCATTTTGTGGTTAAATTTGTGAAGTGACTTGCTGATTTTCTTGTTTGATTGACTTCCCACAACCCAACTGGTTGTGGGAGTGCCCCCATTGTCCAAAGAAAAGCTCTCATAAGCTTTCCTAAGCTTAAACTGTCACCAGATCAAAGTTTATAACTAGCAGTGGGAACTGAATTCCCCCTGCTAGTGTTATTGTTACCACTGCTACACTATTGGACAAATCTAGTCACATGTCACTATCAGAAACCTAGAATTTTTGTCTTTAGTGCACTAATTTTAGAGTTAGGACTTGAAACCAATTGCATTATTTTTCTTATTTAATTTCTGATTTTTTAGTTTAATTAGTTTTTAATTTACTGTTCATTTTCTATTTTTTAGGTTAATTAGCTATTTTTAATACTTTTTATTATTCTGTTTTTGGCATTTAGTGTAAAAAATCATTATTTTTCAGTTTTAAAAATTTTGTTAGACTTAGAAAAATAATTTAAGATTTTTGGTATAAAAAGTTTTTACTATTCACTTTTTATTTATTTTTTATAATTAATTTAGTTTAATTAGGGTTTAAATTCAAACTGTTTTTGTCTTTTAGTGAAAAATTTTATGTTTTTCAAACTTTTTCATTTTTCTACTGTTCATTAGAGTAAATTAGGATTTTTAAAAGTGTCAAATTATTTTTGGCATTATTTTATTATTTTTATGATTAATTTAGTTTAAAAATAGTTTTTAGTGTTTTAAAAAATAGAAAATTAGTTTTTAAAATTTAGGAAAAATACTTTTTAGTCTTTAAATAATATAAGTAAGCTATTTGTTCAATAAAATAATATTTTGGACATTTTGTTAATTATATTTAATTTTAGGGCTTTAATTAGCATTTAAAATTGAATATTTAATTAATAAAAGGTTTTAAAATATTTTTATTGGATTTTTGTTCTTATTTATATTATTTTAGACTTAGTTTAACTTTTAATTAATTTTTAGGTTCAAAATTTTTATTTTGTAGTTTTTTACGGTTTTACGTGAACAACCTTTTCGTCTTAGCTCGATCCGTCTTCGTAACCGTCATTCTCTTCTCACCCCATTTCTATTTTCTTTTTCTCAATATAATCACAAATCAAAATCAATTCATTACACAACGCACTAGCCTCCTCGAGAACGAAATCACTTTTACTTTTGGGTCATTTACACACGGTTTTCCTAAATCGTCGTGCCTACTTCCCTGTTTTGTTGCTCTTTTCCTAAAGGGTAGCAAAAACACTACATCAATTTTTGGCGCCGCTGCCGGGGAAGCGTGTTGTGTTTTGATTGCAATTGTTGTTTTTATATAGCCATAATAAGTATTTGTATTAGTAGCACTCTACTAATACGTATTATCGGTTTTCGTTTTTTTTTGTGAATACTATTACTATATTGTATACGTAGAACAATAAATTCACAAGTACTCCAAATACGTGAGAAATCACAACCTTGACTTGGGAGGTCACTACCCAATCATTTTATTCGAATCTCAAACCAAAGAAAAAGGCAAAAATAGATAAATACTTTCGAGAAGCTCGTTGGTGTTACGGGATAGCACATTACTCACATCATAGACAACGCATAAAAATCGCGTCGTTTATTAATAAAGCATTTCCATTCATAAATATCAAATTTACATAGGTCCCAAGTCATTGTATTTTATACAGGTTTTACAAAGCATTTGAATGGGAATTACTATTTAAGTGCGGGCCATGAATTCTTGTTGTCTTCCCGATAATTACCTTCAAGTACCTGAGATAAAACATGTTAAAAGAAAAGGTCAGCGATAACGCCGAGTGAATTCATAGAGTTTAATGAAAACCATTAATATATCATCGGTATATATTTATTACCGAAAATCATTTTGTACAAATCTTTGTAGTAGGCCATGAAATAGCCAAAGTCATTTTATACAAATCCTTCTCAAAAATCATAATATAGGCTTTCGCCTTCAAAATCATTATACAAACCATTGTCGTTAAAACATCATACAATACGTTTTATAACGTTGTATAAAGCTGAATAAAAATCGTTATATGAATATGGTTATGTAAAACCAAAACACGAACATAAAATCAATAATAAGACCTCGTATTGCTAGTCAGGCAATATATCGTAATTCGGTGCTTATAGCAGTATTTCGTTAATTGGATTATTATAAGCCGCATGACACTGTTACCTTACTAAACCAAACAACGGGTAGCTAGCCCGAAACTCATTTGCCCATCTATATTAGCGTGTCGTCACAATAATCACGCTTGTGTAAATCTTCTCATACATAAATTCGCTTACCAATCAATGTGGCACGACGTGGATCAACCGTCAAGGCGCGAACTGGGGTGATCGTCCCCAAATAGTACTATTATATGCATAAGCGTCTACCAAATCCCGGTAGTTCACAATTCATGCTAATGTCCTATTTTAGTAAAACTAACATGTTATCTCCCTCGCGGGTTTACAAAATATTTCATAAAAACATTTAAAAGAGTAAGAGGCTATGAACTCACGTTGATGTGGGAAAGTGATGAGACTGCTTTTATACATAGTCTCATCGTCCAATTCGGGCTTAAAATGCATTAAATATCATTAAAACTGCCAAATATATGCTCGTGTTTGTTGCTTGTGTATTTTAGGTACGGATATTGAGGAAATGACAAAAAGATCACAAGAATCAATCAAAAACGAACACGGGAAACGAAGCCGCACAATGAACCGGGCCCAAGAATGGAATTTCCAAAAATGACCTTGAAGTTTGAAGATTGTACAAGTTTGCTCCCTCAAGAATTGAAGACTTGTCAATTTATACCCTTGCAAATCTCATTTATTGCATTTGGGTCCCTAAATTATCAAGAATTTACAAGTATGGCCCTTGAAGATCTCAAAGTTTACAAGATTAGTCCTTGTTCTATAAACTATAACTTGGAAGGACTGAAATTGACAAGCTGCCAAAGTTGTTATAAAAGGAATAGAACTTGTTTGCTGTTTATTACAAAATGAAGAAAGGAAAGGAGATGGGGGACTATTTTGGCCAGACAACCAAACATACCACCACCTATCATTTTGCCATATCATCACCACCAGCCAATCAGCACCCACCACCTCACCACTCCACCTCCACGTCTGAAACCCACTCACCAGGTTTATTAATAAACCTGGTCAAACATGGTCAACCCCCTTAATTTCCCACCAAACACGTTTTTAAATAAACCCCCACCCAAAAACAGATTAAACATTACCTTAATCCCACATAAACCCTAAATTCCCCAGTTCCAATTAAGCCATAATCAAAGGGTTTATGCCCCAATATTTCCGGATCACTAATTAGCATCTTTGTCACCAAAACCCACACAAGAAACGTGAACCCAACACACCCATGTGTTGGGTAAGACCACCCCTGCAACGTCCCTTTCCTCCCAAACCCCAATACCAGACAAAATCAACAGCCAAGATGGTTTTCTTGTTCCCAAAGGTGTAATAGACGTCCAAGATCAATCCTTGACAGCTGGCCATCACTCTCATCACATGGGCAACAATTTTGACCAAGATTCCAAGTCAAGACCAAGGGCTTTTATGGAATTCTACTTCATTAGGGTTTTAGCTTCTAGTTTCTTCTATTCACTTGTATAAATACAAGCCGTATGTGGCTGTATTTCTTTGTTCCAGAATTTTAGCAAAATATTGTAATTCCTTTTTAATCAATATAAAAGTTGGTATTTTAGTCAGTAAATGTGATTCCTTTTTATATGTTAAAAGTTGGTAAATTTTTGAGCTAGAAATTCTGAGTTCCATAAATATTTTGTAAACACTTTGTGTTTTTGAGTTTTCAAAAGAGTTTTAAAAAGGTTTTAGATTTCAGAAATCCATGATTTCATGAAGTGAAAGTGGATTGGATTATTGGTTTTCTGATTTTGGACTGGCTTTAAAAACATATTCATTGGTTCCAAGATTTATTGGTTTGTAAAAGATTTTTGGAAGAAAGAAATCAGATTTTTCTTGTTATTCACCTTGTTGATCTTAGCAGATTTTCAAGCTTGTTTCCCAAGGTTCTGCTCAGGCCCCAGCCTGAAGGGAGATGGCATTGCAGTCATTGTGGGACCTGGATGTGGGTCCCACAAGGTAAAACCCTTGTACCTTGTTTATAGATTTCAGATTTTGTTGATTTGTGAGATTTGGTTGAAGTGTATGAAAATTGCTATTGGGCTTTGATTGCTGTTTGTTTATGCCTGTTTGAATGATATATGCATGTTAGAAGCTTAGTCAATCAGATTTGTGAAGGTTTGAGTAGGTTTACTTGGTTAATTTTTAGTTTCAGATTATAAATGAGTGTTTGGATTAGGGTTTAAACTTGGTTAAATAACATAAATCTTCTTTAAGATCCTGTTTTAATCACTCAATAGGGTGTTTCTAGGTGATATCAGTATAGGGATTTCAGTTTGGTAGGATTCTAATAGGATTTGTGTATTAAATTGCAACCAAGTGGTCAAAAATCAGTAGGTCTTTGTTTTGCCAGATTTTATGTTTATTTGACCTATAAATCTTGATCATTGCTAAAATATAGGTTGTTTTAGGATTGTGTGTCTGTTTTATGTGAATTGGTTAACTTATGTGCAAGATTTGAGCAAGTGAAAATTGTTTTTGTGCCAATTGAACCAGTCAACTGTTCATCAGAAACTTGTAAGCTTAATCAGTAACTTTTAGGGCATTTTGTGGTTAAATTTGTGAAGTGACTTGCTGATTTTCTTGTTTGATTGACTTCCCACAACCCAACTGGTTGTGGGAGTGCCCCCATTGTCCAAAGAAAAGCTCTCATAAGCTTTCCTAAGCTTAAACTGTCACCAGATCAAAGTTTATAACTAGCAGTGGGAACTGAATTCCCCCTGCTAGTGTTATTGTTACCACTGCTACACTATTGGACAAATCTAGTCACATGTCACTATCAGAAACCTAGAATTTTTGTCTTTAGTGCACTAATTTTAGAGTTAGGACTTGAAACCAATTGCATTATTTTTCTTATTTAATTTCTATTTTTTAGTTTAATTAGTTTTTAATTTACTGTTCATTTTCTATTTTTTAGGTTAATTAGCTTTTTTTAATACTTTTTATTATTCTGTTTTTGGCATTTAGTGTAAAAAATCATTATTTTTCAGTTTTAAAAATTTTGTTAGACTTAGAAAAATAATTTAAGATTTTTGGTATAAAGAGTTTTTACTATTCACTTTTTATTTATTTTTTATAATTAATTTAGTTTAATTAGGGTTTAAATTCAAACTGTTTTTGTCTTTTAGTGAAAAATTTTATGTTTTTCAAACTTTTTCATTTTTCTACTGTTCATAAGAGTAAATTAGGATTTTTAAAAGTGTCAAATTATTTTTGGCATTATTTATTATTTTTTATGATTAATTTAGTTTAAAAATAGTTTTTAGTGTTTTAAAAAATAGAAAATTAGTTTTTAAAATTTAGGAAAAATACTTTTTAGTCTTTAAATAATATAAGTAAGCTATTTGTTCAATAAAATAATATTTTGGACATTTTGTTAATTATAGTTTATTTTAGGGCTTTAATTAGCATTTAAAATTGAATATTTAATTAATAAAAGGTTTTAAAATATTTTTATTAGATTTTTGTTCTTATTTATATTATTTTAGACTTAGTTTAACTTTTAATTAATTTTTAGGTTCAAAATTTTTATTTTGTAGTTTTTTACGGTTTTACGTGAACAACCTTTTCGTTTTAGCTCGATCCGTCTTCGTAACCGTCATTCTCTTCTCACCCCATTTCTATTTTCTTTTTCTCAATATAATCACAATCAAAATCAATTCATTACACAACGCACTAGCCTCCTCGAGAACGAACTCACTTTTACTTTTGGGTCATTTACACACGGTTTTCCTAAATCGTCGTGCCTACTTCCCTATTTAGTTTCTCTTTTCCTAAAGGGTAGCAAAAACACTACATCAATTTTTGGCGCCGCTGCCGGGGAGGAGTGTTATGTTTTGATTGCCATTGTTGTTTTTATATAGCCATAATAAGTATTTGTATTAGCAGCACTCTACTAATACGTATTATCGGTTTTCGTTTTTTTTTGTGAATACTATTACTATATTGTATACGTAGAACAATAAATTCACAAGTACTCCAAATACGTGAGAAATCACAACCTTGACTTGGGAGGTCATTACCCAATCATTGTATTCGAATCTCAAACCAAAGAAAAAGGCAAAAATAGATAAATACTTTCGAGAAGCTCGATTTTGAAAATACAAACTATAAGGTGGGTATAAGGCGGATATTATAAAATATATCCTAAGGAAAAAGGTTCTTAAGTGCTTCGCGCCGCCTCGTTTCCCCGCTTGCTTGTGAGTATTTGATTTTGAAAGCTATTCGAGGGTTTTGCCGCCCAAAGTATTATTACATATCATATATATTTTCTTGGTTTCATTTGATTAAACCCTCTTGAACGATTTGGTGTTCCACCATCGTTCTAAAGTCGTCGAAGGCGTTCACTCCAGGTGATCGTTTTCATTCCTTGAGGCTTCTTTAATCAAGAGATTTGATTGAGGAGGAGATTTGTAGATTATTGTCTACCTAATACAATTCCAAAATCCAAAAAAAGTAAAAACAATCAAAAATCCAAAAAATTGAAAAATACAAAACACCAAAAAGAATCTTCTTTGCTCGTCCCCACGTTGTACGTGACGTTTATGCTAACTCTTAATCTAGCAAAACGTGCACGTAAACGCAAGAACAAAACTTCCACTCCAAATCATTCTAGTGAGGAGTCTCCTATTGACGAACCCATTGTAAGAGAAGCACCAACCATGGCGAATCAAACTATGATGGAGTTACTTCAAGCACCCACCGAGGGTTATGGAGAGGCTATTGTGATTCCCGCTATCCTTGCGGAGAATTTTGAGGTGAAAACGGGTTTGTTGTCGATGATCCAAAACAACAAATTACATGGTGATGAGAAGGACAATCCCCACAACCATATCCGCCAATTCAATCGTCTTACCGCTACTTGCAAATTTAAGGATGTCTCGAATGACTCGATTAAGATGATACTTTTTCCGTATTCCTTAGCGGGGCCCGCAAAAATTTGGTTAGAGAAAGAGCCACCCAATTCTATATTGACGTGGAAGGATCTCGTGTCTAAATTTATGAACCAATTTTTTCCGCCCTCTAAGACTACGCACTTGAAAAATGAGATTTCAAAGTTTTCACAAGAATCAAATGAAAGTTTTTCAACGGCTTGGAATAGGTTTAAGGAAATGTTACATGAATGTCCTCATCACGGTTTTTCCGACTTGCACCAAATTGACACGTTTTACAATGGACTTAATGATCATGAAAGAGATTATTTAAATACCGCCGCGGGTGGTAATTTTTTGTGTAAAACGGTCGAGGAAGCTTTGGTGATAATTGAGAATAGGTCTAAGGTTTATAGCCCTCGTAACACACCGAGTGTTGCCAAAATGGGCTCGTCATCGTCTCGTAGCATTAATGCCTTACATGATGAAGCAAATGAAGAAAATCGTTTTTTTGATAGATTTGCTAACCTTATGTCCCATTGGAAAGCTCAAGAAGCTTCGAATTCCGCTTCGGTTAAAGCGGTTTCTAAGAGTTGTTTGTCGTGTGGTGGAGCTCATGATCTTTCTGAGTGCATTACCGCGGATGGTAACACTTCGAGTGCTTATGTAGCCACGGGAACTTATAACCAAAACGGTCAAGGTTCCCGCAAAAATCAAGCTCCACCAAATCAAAATGCTAATAACTATCGAAACAACAATCAAGGTGGTAATTATCAAGGCAATCAACGTAACTACAACAAGGGTAATTATCAAAGTGGAAATGGGCAAATTTCAAACCAAAACCAAAACCGTGATTTTCAAACTACCACTCAAGGCTTTCAAAATGATCACACCAAAAATCTTCAAGGAGAAATTTTGAATTATGCTAAGGCAAACGATGCTAAGTTTGACAATATGCAACGTGAAATGGTTAGCTTAAGATCCGAGTTGAAAAACGAGCTTAAAAACGAACTTGCTAATGAACTTAAAACTCATGCTAGTAAAATGGAAGGAAATGTTCAACGACTCCAACAAAATCAACAAAAAATGGAGCAAGGTCAACATGAGATTAAGCAAGAGTTGTTAAAAGCGGATGCTAGGCAATCTAAGTTTAAAGACCAAATAGGAAAAATGTTTGAAGCTATCATGTGTAAACCTTCTTCTTCGGGTGGTCTTCCTAGTGATACCATCGTGAACCCGAAAGGAGAATTGAAGGTTATTACTACTCGTAGTGGTTAAACTTTCAAAGAACCCGTTTCTCGTCCAAGTACTTCTATGGAGAAGGAAAAAGAGAAAGAACCCGAGGTGGTGGTAGAAAAGGAGCAAATTCTAAGCCCACGAAGTACCGCTCAAACCACACCTACGGTTGAACCAACACCAATTATGGAACCCGAGATTCCAAGGCCGATGCCTATGCCCCAACCCACACCACCCTTACCTTACCCTTCAAGACGAGACAAGGAAAAGGCACAAGAACGAAATAATTATCAATTTGAACTTTTTATGAAAATGTTTCGTGACTTGCATTTTAATATAAGTTTTGCCGACGCCTTGGTCATGATGCCTCGATTTGCCACGAACTTCAAAAGTATGTTGAATAACAAAGAGAAATTGCAAAAATCGTCTAGTTGTTCTTCGGTTTTTCTTAGCCGCATACCTCAAAAAGTCGGTGATCCCGGCAAGTTTTTAATCCCGTGTGCTATACAAGACATGGAAGAATGCTACGCCTTGGCCGATCTTGGTGCTAGTATTAATTTGATGCCTCTTGAGATTTTTAAGTCGCTCAATCTTCCCAATCTCACTCCTTCAAGAATGTCAATCGAGATGGCCGATCATTCTACGATTCTAGCTTGTGGAGTTGCCGAGGACGTCTTCTTGAAAGTTGGAAAGTTCTACTATCCCGTAGACTTTATTGTTGTTGACTTTCCCATCGATCCTAAAGTTCCTCTAATTTTAGGTCGATCATTTTTGGATACCTCGAGGGCACTTATCGATGTGCATGCTAGGAAAATCACTCTTCGTTTCAATGAGGAAGAACTCGTCATTAATGCAACTCAAAACTCCACACTTTCTCATGTGTATTATATCACGTCTTTGAACAATGTTAATCCCATCAAAAACATTTGTAAAAAGATTTCAAAAAGAGTTTTAGGAGTTGATGATAAAAACGATTTTCCGTCCCCTCCGCCGGTGGAGGTTAAGAGTGTTAAGCCTACGCTTCCAATTGTGAATGATTCTTCGGATGATGAATATGTTGATCCCGATGGGGCAGTTTTCTTTGTTGACAAACGTTTTGAGAACTTGCCACCACCTTTACCAAAACGATTTTCAAATGTGAGAATTTTTAGTATGACTAACATTACTTTAGAAACGCTAAATACTTTTGACAAAATTAAGTCGGGTTTTCATAAGGAGAGTTTAAAAGATGAAAAAGGGAAAGATTTTGAATTGAATTTAAAAGATTTTTCTACAATTCTAACTCCGTCATCACCACGTGATTTGAGTGCTACAAGCTCGTCTTCTCCTTTTGACGATGCTTTGTGTGGACTTAGTGTGGGGGAAGCCCCTTATGTTCCCTCCCCTTTCTCCACCGAGGACGAGATATTTGATCCCGGAATTGCTTATAAAGGGAAATCTCGGTCTTCCACCGATGCAATAAATGGAAAATCTTTCTATTTGATTGGTGCGAGTCTACCTCGAGTAGCTCAATGTTTTTATGACTTACCCATTGTCCCACCCTTCTATTTCTTCTCATCTATTTTCTTGAAACCCTTTGGGTTTATGTTGACTCATGATGAAGTGGCGTTGATTTGTTTTTCAATGAAAACGAGAACGCCATCTTCGATCCCGGTATTTTGCACCATCAAAGGACTTAGTCCTTTATACCGGTTGTTTTTGGGCCTTGTTTATCATGTAAGCCCCACTAAAAATTGACCACACCATGATTATCCCTAAATGATCACATTTATGGGGATTCGAGTCGAGCTTTTGACTCGGTTATCAAAAACAAGGTGCCTCGTGGGGGAGACCCATGCTTATCCATGTACATATTATTGCTTTCTAATTAGTTAATGTGAGGGGATTTGTGCCCTTCCAACCTTTGTTCCGTGATTGTTTGTGCATTGTGGTTTTTAGATCATGATCTTCACGATTGGAGCCTCTCGTGTTTGTTTTATGGGAGCACTCGATCGTTTGCATTGAAGACTTTCTCAATATCCATGATATATCCTTTTGATGTTCTAACCTTAGGTTTTTAGAACACTTCATAAACGGCTATTAATTTATTGGTTACACCCTTTCCATGCTAGATTAGGCATTCGACTACGTCTCTAGTATGAGGGTGTTTGCACCCCTAGACTCGAAACATTGAGGACAATGTTTAACTTTAGTATGGGGGGGTGAATAAATACTTGCCTTGCCAAACCTTCATGCTTTCCAAAGTTTATCTTTTTGTTTATCGTTTTGTTGCAAAATAAGGCTAAAAATGGCCAAATTTTAAAAAATTTCTCATGTTTTATAAGTGTTTGAAGACACGAATGTAGATTTTCCGATGGCGAGAATAAGAGTAATTTTTGACTCGACCGTGCGTGTTGAGCACTTAGCTTTGATTCCTTAACTTCACATTAGGCTAAGTCTCTTAAATGAGGACGAGAAATGATAGGGTTAATTATAAGTTACTATGCTAAACGTAGAGTACTCGTATTCTTTCAAAAACTCATGTGTTCTCGTTGTTTGCTTATTCTCCCTTCGCATGTAAATATTTTTTGCTTAATAAATATTGACTTAGCGGTTTAGTTAGGATTGTTGGGTTTCTAGTCTTTTCTAGTAGCTTCCGTGTAATTAAATTGGGAAGACATTAAGGTATCGCCAGCATCACGGTTTTGAAGTATTGGCACCCCAATAATCAAAAGCTTCACCCAATAATAAGATTTCAAGTGCTCACCTAAATCTAGCAAACAATTTGAAGCCCCACAAGGCCGAAAAATCTATGCAAAACTAAAAGTGAATCAAGCCTTAATCTTCGAAGCTTTAAAGATCCAAAATTCGCTTTAGCGTGAGGATATACGTCTTTGGCTAATAAAACCACCGATGAGGCGGATAATAAAAGGCAAGGCAAGACCGAAGTCATAATAAAAGCTTCATGGCGAAGTTGAATAAAAGATGGAGGTAAACCAAAGATAATAAGGCCCTTCCGTTAGGGGGCGTATAAAAGTCTTGGTAATAAGTCTCATGTTCAAAACCGTTATAAAATCGTGTTTATCGATTCTTCTTGTCAACTTAATTTTTTGACATCGTTGTCTATTAGGAGGGGTTATTGATTTGATGGTCTTAGTTACACCGTTAGGACTCTATTTTTAGACCTAAATCTCTATTATCGCATAAGTCAAACAATGTATCCTCGTGAGACATTCAAGACAAAATAAAATATAAGAGATACAACTTAGGAATAATGGGAGGATAAGTACGTGATTAGGACATATGAGTAGTGTTAGCATTACTAACTTATAATGACAATGATCTCGTTGCACGCTTGGCATGGAATTAGGGTGAAAATCGAGGACGATGAAATTATTTCTAACGAAGCATTCACGTGTTCTTATTCTATGAACCTAAACGTCCCATTTTGCGATGAAAATCATACATTATGTCTAAAATGCAAGTAGTAGTAATAGTAGTAGTGTAGCTAGTTTATCATTTAATAAAGTGAATAAAAATGAATTTTGGAGATGCTACGATACTTTATTCTAGCATTGCGTGAGGGCACGGCAATGGTTTAGTATGGGGGAGTGATGAGACTGCTTTTATACATAGTCTCATCGTCCAATTCGGGCTTAAAATGCATTAAATATCATTAAAACTACCAAATATATGCTCGTGTTTGTTGCTTGTGTATTTTAGGTACGGATATTGAGGAAATGACAAAAAGATCACAAGAATCAATCAAAAACGAACACGGGAAACGAAGCCGCACAATGAACCGGTCCCAAGAATGGAATTTCCAAAAATGACCTTGAAGTTTGAAGATTGTACAAGTTTGGTCCCTCAAGAATTGAAGACTTGTCAATTTATACCCTTGCAAATCTCATTTATTGCATTTGGGTCCCTAAATTATCAATAATTTACAAGTATGGCCCTTGAAGATCTCAAAGTTTACAAGATTAGTCCTTGTTTCTATAAACTATAACTTGGAAGGACTGAAATTGACAAGCTGCCAAAGTTGTTATAAAAGGAATAGAACTTGTTTGCTGTTTATTACAAAATGAAGAAAGGAAAGGAAATGGGGACTATTTTGGCCAGACAACCAAACACACCACCACCTATCATTTTGCCATATCATCACCACCAGCCAATCAGCACCCACCACCTCACCACTCCACCTCCACGTCTGAAACCCACTCACCAGGTTTATTAATAAACCTGGTCAAACATGGTCAACCCCCTTAATTTCCCACCAAACACGTTTTTAAATAAACCCCCACCCAAAAACAGATTAAACATTACCTTAATCCCACATAAACCCTAAATTCCCCAGTTCCAATTAAGCCATAATCAAAGGGTTTATGCCCAATATTTCCAGATCACTAATTAGCATCTTTGTCACCAAAACCCACAAAAGAAACATGAACCCAACACACCCATGTGTTGGGTAGGACCACCCCTGCAACGTCCCTTTCCTCCCAAACCCCAATGCCAGACAAAATCAACAGCCAAGATGGTTTTCTTGTTCCCAAAGGTGTAATAGACGTCCAAGATCAATCCTTGACAGCTGGCCATCACTCTCATCACATGGGCAACAATTTTGACCAAGATTCCAAGTCAAGACCAAGGGCTTTTATGGAATTCTACTTCATTAAGGTTTTAGCTTCTAGTTTCTTCTATTCATTTGTAAAAATACAAGCCGTATGTGGCTGTATTTCTTTGTTCCAGAATTTTAGCAAAATATTGTAATTCCTTTTTAGTAAATATAAAAGTTGGTATTTTAGTCAGTAAATGTGATTCCTTTTTATATATTAAAAGTTGGTAAATTTTTGAGCTAGAAATTCTGAGTTCCATAAATATTTTGTAAACACTTTGTGTTTTTGAGTTTTCAAAAGAGTTTTAAAAAGGTTTTAGATTTCAGAAATCCATGATTTCATGAAGTGAAAGTGGATTGGATTATTGGTTTTCTGATTTTGGACTGGTTTTAAAAACATATTCATTGGTTCCAAGATTTATTGGTTTGTAAAAGATTTTTGGAAGTAAGAAATCAGATTTTTCTTGTTATTCACCTTGTTGATCTTAGCAGATTTTCAAGCTTGTTTCCCAAGGTTCTGCTCAGGCCCCAGCCTGAAGGGAGATGTCATTGCAGCCATTGTGGGACCTGGATGTGGGTCCCACAAGGTAAAACCCTTGTACCTTATTTATAGATTTCAGATTTTGTTGATTTGTGAGATTTGGTTCAAGTGTATGAAAATTGCTATTGGGCTTTGATTGCTGTGTGTTTATGCCTGTTTGAATGATATATGCATGTTAGAAGCTTAGTCAATCAGATTTGTGAAGGTTTGAGTAGGTTTACTTGGTTAATTTTTAGTTTCAGATTATAAAGGAGTGTTTGGATTAGGGTTTAAACTTGGTTAAATAGCATAAATCTTGTTTAAGATCCTGTTTTAATCACTCAATAGGGTGTTGCTAGGTGATATCAGTATAGGGATTTCAGTTTGGTAGGATTCTAATAGGATTTGTGTATTAAAATTGCAACCAAGTGGTCAAAAATCAGTAGGTCTTTGTTTTGCCAGATTTTGTGTTTATTTGACCTATAAATCTTGATCATTGCTAGAATATAGGTTGTGTTAGGATTGTGTATTTGTTTTATGTGAATTGGTTAACTTATGTGCAAGATTTGAGCAAGTGAAAATCGTTTTTGTGCCATTTGAACCAGTCAACCGTTCATCCGAAACTTGTAAGCTTAATCAGTAACTTTTAGGGCATTTTGTGGTTAAATTTGTGAAGTGACTTGCTGATTTTCTTGTTTGATTGACTTCCCACAACCCAACTGGTTGTGGGAGTGCCCCCATTGTCCAAAGAAAAGCTCTCATAAGCTTTCCTAAGCTTAAACTGTCACCAGACCAAAATTTATAACTAGCAGTGGGAACTAAATTCCCCCTGCTAGTGTTATTGTTACCACTGCTACACTACTGGACAAATCCAGTCACATGTCACTATCAGAAACCTAGAATTTTTGTCTTTAGTGCACTAATTTTAGAGTTAGGACTTGAAACCAATTGCATTCTTTTTCTTATTTAATTTCTGATTTTTCAGTTTAATTAGTTTTTAATTTACTGTTCATTTGCTATTTTTTAGGTTAATTAGCTATTTTTAATACTTTTTATTATTCTGTTTTTGGCATTTAGTGTAAAAAATCATTATTTTTCAGTTTTAAAAATTTTGTTAGACTTAGAAAAATAATTTAAGATTTTTGGTATAAAAAGTTTTTACTGTTCACTTTTTATTTATTTTTATAATTAACTTAGTTTAATTAGGGTTTAAATTCAAACTGTTTTTTGTCTTTTAGTGAAAATTTTTATATTTTTCAAACTTTTTCATTTTTCTACTGTTCATTAGAGTAAATTTGGATTTTTAAAAGTGCCAAATTATTTTTGGCATTATTTTGTTATTTTTTATGATTAATTTAGTTTAAAAATAGTTTTTAGTGTTTTAAAAAATAGAAAATTAGTTTTTAAAATTTAGGAAAAATACGTTTTAGTCTTTAAATAATATAAGTAAGCTATTTGTTCAATAAAATAATATTTTGGACATTTTGTTAATTATATTTAATTTTAGGGCTTTAATTAGCATTTAAAATTGAATATTTAATTAATAAAAGGTTTTAAAATATTTTTATTAGATTTTTATTCTTATTTATATTATTTTAGACTTAGTTTAACTTTTAATTAATTTTTAGGTTCAAAATTTTTATTTTGTAGTTTTTTACGGTTTTACGTGAACGACCTTTTCGTCTTAGCACGATCCGTCTTCGTAACCGTCATTCTCTTCTCACCTTATTTCTATTTTCTTTTTCTCAATATAATCACAAATCAAAATCAATTCATTACACAACGCACTAGCCTCCTCGAGAACGAACTCACTTTTACTTTTGGGTCATTTACACACGGTTTTCCTAAATCGTCGTGCCTACTTCCCTATTTTGTTGCTCTTTTTCCTAAAGGGTAGCAAAAACACTACATCAGAAAGCGGGTTATCGGCAATTCGGATGTACGGTACGTGCTTCAATCACGGAAACCTAGACAAATAATAGTTGTCTTAGACTCTTGTCCAATGACTTTATAAAAATAACAATTATGTATACATATGATGATTTTATATATATGATGATGATCAAGTGGGTTTATACATCTTTACCCATTCATTATAGTGTTTATGTGTTGGAAATTTTCAAGACTAGTTACACTAGTTCAACTTGTTTACATTTTGAAGCCCAATGGGCCTATTACAAGCCCAATACTATTCATTAGCCCAATTATACTTTTATTGTCAGTATTATACTTTATATATTGGGCCCAAATGGGTTAAGCCCAATAAATAAGTTTATAAGTGTTTTATCAAATTAGTCGGGTTTATTATCCATTAAGGCTACTTTGGCCTGTTAATGTCTATAGGTTATAAAGCTCGGGTTTTATCAGTTTTTACTTGTTATATATGTTTATATATCAGTATGTGTGTTTATAAAAGTTTACATTAGACGGGTCCAACCGTCTAAGTTTTATTTAACAAAAACGTTAATCTTTCGGTTTTAGCCAAAAAGACGTAAAACTTAGTATATAATTTTTATAACTTATAAAACTTACCAAACTACCATTTTTATATAATGTCCATTTATTTATCCTTATGCATTTTTATATAAATGATATATATAAGTTAGTGGGTTTTAATTTACATTTTATACTATATTTATTTGAGTGCTTATATAATAATATTAAACTTTAATTTCACAAAATCAGTCCTAAAAATCTAGTTTACTAAAATGATCATATCTAGAGTTATACATGGAGATAGAGCCCCAAATGTTTATCAGAAACTACATGATATGTGCTTTATTTTATTCCTTTATAGCTACTGATGAATCAACCTCTAAGTATTTTATAAAATTCGTCCAAAACAGTGTACTCAGATTTGCACTCTAAACTTGTTTTGATCATATCTCACTCATTTTTATGATTCCATTGCATGGCCAACTCTCACATGTGTACAAGTCTCAATACTCACTATATATCAATTCATCTATACCATTTTATCAGATCATCATATGGTTATTTACTATTTTTATACAGCCTACTAAATTAAGCAAGATTAACCACTTTTACATATAGTTTTTCATCTTTTTACCCATGTTTATCAACACCAAATCCCCACATAATATTTTTATCATCATATATTCATGATATACATATAAAATAAGAAAGAAAATACACGATTACATAATCAAAATAACAAGAGGATGGGAAGAACAATCTTTATACCACCAAGATTAGGTAGGTTGTGATCAAGACATGGATTTTGATCACACAACTTGTGATAAATCAACACCAATCTTCAAGGCCACCATTACTTGTAAACTTTATGTAGAAATCAGACCTTGATCTTCATAAAATCTCCTTTGTGGATGTTATGATCACCTCCAATCAACAAGTCTTCAAAGGGTTTCCATCTTATGCAAGTTAAACATAAGATTCATGGTAGAAAATTTGATGAATATGGTGGTGGTGGTGGTGGAAGTGGACGACACAAATGGAGGGTGAGAGAGAAGTGTGTGGTTTTGCATGTTGTAAATGAGAGCTAGTGGTATGTGTGAAGTAGTTTTTATGGTTTGGTGGAAAGTTGGCTTACTTTGTAAGCTTAGCTTACAAGTGTAAGCATTTAGCTACCACTTTGACACATCAAATGGTGTGGTGGCAAGCTTAAACCGTCCCATATTAGGGGTGGGGAAAAACTTGTTTTGTCTCATCCCCAATTATTTACGGGTACTCCTCGATTCTAGTTTCCTCGATTGGCGTGCCCTCGGGTCGTTTTACGAAAAACATTTTTATAAATTATGAATCAACGGCACAAAACGAATCTAATAAAAATTGTCTCATCAAAAACGGAGTTCAAAAACGTAAATACGTAATCCTAAGGTTTCAGGTTTAGTCGTAAAGGACGTTAAATTATTCACGTAAGTTCTAATCTCTTCTCGTAAATTTGTGAGTTTATGAACCAACACAAATTTAAAATCCCAAAATAATATTCGCGGATAAATTTATTTTCTGAAGTGTCGGACTGTCACCAAAACGGTGTATGTAAACGTAAGCACGTAACGTAGAATCCTCCGGTTTAGACGTAGTCGATGCTACTTCAAGACGTAAATCCAAATTTCTTCCCAAAAATAAGTGAGTTCATAATATAACATTAAAATAATGTTTTTAAATAATATCTGAGAATAAAATATCAACCATAAAATGACGGATTGTCACATAACTACTCAACAAAATTTAACAAATTTAACTAATTAACCAACTAAAAATATGTAACCAATTTTCAACAAAAATACAACTAACTTTAACCAAAATCTAACAAACTGTTTATAAAATTGTAACTAACTTTTTAGACAAACTTTAACTAACTATGTTTATAAAATTCTACCAATTTTCAAAATAACAAACTCTCATTTTTATAAAAATAAATTTGTATTTTTTATAAAACCTAAAGTTAAACTAAAGAAAAACTTAATTCTAACCTTTCACTGTTTTTGAAATTTAACTAATTTTCATTCGTGTACTATTGTCGGCCCAAAACAGACTCACTAGCCCAAAAGCATACTAAAGCTAGGAATGACTACAATCATAACCAGTAAACTAACAAGACCAGTCAACAGTGGAATAAAAAATGACTATTAATTTCAAATCTCATTATCACTTTACTGATTAACTAAATTTAACATGCATGCATGTTTAATATGTGACGTTTGAAAACTATCAGTAAACAAACTATTATCAACACTCAACAGTTTAACATGTTAACAAGTAATTTCCACTATTAAGCTGAGAATTTCGAAAAAGAATAACATGAGCTTAACCGAATCGAGTCGATGAATCCGTTGATGCCGAAGGTAAGCGCTGAGCTACCTTTAAACCAGCAAACTTGAATTGCGACCAAACCGACACGATAACGAAGCTTAGTCCTTTGGTGACAAGCGACTACAATATCGAACCGAAAACAAAAACTGAAAGCTCAAGGTCTCCTCACTTATGTTCCTCAACTACTAGGACTCCGTTGTGGTCGAATGCATTGCGACTAGAACTGAGATCATTCTACTCTCTAATTAAACGAGCTTTAATAGGTTTTTAGTCCAAAAGACTCATCATCTATTCTCTATACGTCTGCATCACAATCTTCACTAACTACTACACTAGAAACTAACTTTATCAGAACTGATTTGCCACTAGAACCCATTAAGTGACTTCAAAATACCAAACAGTTCCCACTATCTGTTAATCAACATCTTCAATTAGATATGAACAGTAACAAGCTTACACTTTGATAAAACTGTAACAGACTTCAAGCAGCAACAATCTGCTATTAACGCGTACTGACTAAACTCGAAGCAAACATGAACAATGATGTAGGAAAGATGAAGGATAAATGGAGACTTTTATCTCATTGAAGGAATTCAGTTACACAATCTTGTTATACACTCTAACTGCTATAACTAATCTTCAAGAATAATAATGTGTGTGAAATTGTGTGTGTAAAAACACACTGTGAAAGAGAATGAGAGCTAAATGTTTAACTATGTGTATGTGTAAATTACACACTAAAGCTACGTGAAAAATGAATCAGAACTGAACTATATATATACGAGAAAGAATGCAGGGGTGACATGGTCTGACGAATCAGAAGTTGCCACGTGGGAGGTGGTTGTTTTTACTTTGCAATTGTTGATCCTGGTGAAAGAAATAATCAATCTTGATTGGTTAGGGAGGGTTTTGATGGGATTCGGTTATAAAATGGACATGGAATTTATTGATGTGGGGATCCGGTTGTAATAATGGCTCATCATTTGCATGGAATGTTATCCTCATTATATGGTTGTGTTTGTATGCGTCCATGCTGTTGTAGTATATACTTCGTACCATTACTTCTTGGACAGAGCTAATGATATTCCCTTTAAACGAACACATTAATTCTGTTGTAGGGAATTTCTTTCTTGGACTGTATTTATTGGTTTTGGAATGTCATCTCTTTTAATAGCCAATGATTTGTGTGTCTCATTAATGCTTGTTGCAATCATTGATTTCCCATGTGTGATTTTTTTTTCAACTTATTAATAGGGCTAAGTAGGAGAATGGACAACAAGTATATATATGGTCCCCTACTTAGACTTTTTTTTTTCAAAATTCTAAAAAGAGACACGTACTTTTAATCAACTGATCTACCTACTTAATATTTTGACACGTGTCCAACTGATCAACTTTTTTTATTCACAAATATAACTTAAATTACAAATATACCCTCATCTTTATCTTTTTATCCCACCCTTACCACTCCATCACCACCATCACTACCAACCTACCACTTCATCACCACCATCACTACCAACCTACCACTTCATCACCACCACCACTACCAACCTACCAATTAATCACAACCACCACTACCAATCATCATATTAATGGTGACACTATGGGGGAAGAAATTTGCAGTTAAGATGCACTTCAATTTGCTCTTGTCTCATACACAGCTCAGGTAATGGTGACCAGATGGGTACCTTGAACTATCTGAATTTTTAGCTAATTTTTGTAACTGTTTCCAGCTAACCTATAACATGAATCGACATATTCAGAAGTACAATGGAGCAAAGCCAACCAATAAGTTTAATCCTTTTCCTGTGGAAACTAACATTGTGTTGTTACCTTTTTGTAGTCTGATAAGATAAACCTTGACATACAACGTGTGTATGGATATCGTCAATGGTGTAATAAGATCTGGAATGCTGTACGATTTGCCATGAGCAAACTCGAGGACGATTATACCCCTCCATTAAAGATAGAACCAGACATGCCTTTTAGTTGCCAGTGGATACTTTCTGCTCTAAACAAAGCTATATCAAAAACGATATCGTCATTGGATTCTTATGAGTTCTCGGATGCATCGAGTGCTGTATATTCTTAGTGGTATCAGCTTTGTGACATTTTCATCGAATTCATTAAACCTTACTTCTTTGGTGACGATGCATCAAAGGCCTTTGCAAAGAGTCATGCACAAGATACTCTTTATGTGTGTTTGGATAATGGGTTAAGGTTACTGCACCCTTTTATGCTGTATGTTACTGAGGAATTGTGGCAAAGACTTCCAAAGCATTATGCACGAGAAAAGTCCATTATGATATGCAAATACCCGTCAGTTTTGAATTTGAAAAAAATTTAATGGTTGATAAAATTTATGATGATTGGTAGTGGTGGTGGTGATGAAGTGGTAGGTTGGTAGTGGTGGTGGTGATGAAGTGGTAGGTTGGTAGTGATGGTGGTGATGAAGTGGTAGGTTGGTAGTAGTGGTGGTGATGGAGTGGTAAGGGTGGGATAAAAAGATAAAGATGAGGGTATATTTGTAATTTAAGTTATATTTGTGAATAAAAAAAGTTGATCAGTTGGACACGTGTCAAAATATTAAGTAGGTAGATCAGTTGATCAAAAGTACGTGTCTCTTTTTAGAATTTTGAAAAAAAAAGTCTGGGTAGGGGACCATATATGTACTTATTGTCCATTTTTGTACTTAGCCCTTATTAATACTGCTGTTATTCCTTTTTGGCTCATAAATGGCAGATGAAACTTGATCCATGTGAATAAAACCTTGGCCTCTCATTGGTTGAAATATTATAACTTGGATCAATATACTTTGAAACATGACAGATTTAACCCTTGTGCTTTCAATCTTGGCCGTTTGTTTTGTGGCTTGCAATGACCATATAGATATTTGAACTTTTCCTTCAACTACTTCAAGTTCTTTGATCTTCATATACTAGGCAAGTTAGGTCCTTGATGTCTTGTTTTGTCCCTTTCTTCGTCTTTTCTTCAAATAAAATCCATGAAAGCTTGTGTTTGCTTAAAACGTATCTTTTTACCTGCACATTAAAAAAAACAAAGAATACCCCGTAATTCCATTTTATCACAATAAAGCTTGGTATTTCTTTGTGTTTTAGGGGTTTTATAGATATAATTGATATGAGATTTCACTCTTATCACCTATGTTGTGGCATCTTCTTAGAACTATACCTAGAATCACTAGTAGCAATCTTGTTTGTAGGTTTTGCATAGGTTGATTTGATCACATTAGGCCTACATAGTGGAGTGACTGGTCTAGAAAGATGAAGCATATCAACTTGGGAGGCAAACCGCGGTCTCGAGGATTTTGGTCGCTCGAATCTAAATGCAGTCGGTTGTCGAACGGACTGAATTTTATGCGGTTTCCCCAAGATTGATGGTTTTTCAAGCTTAGTGTCCACACTAGTGCCCTTAATTTTCCTTAGCTCGTTTTTCAGAGTAACTATAGCAAAAACCTTTTTATGAACCTGAGCCTTTAAATCAGCATTTTTAGTAGTTAACAAGGTCGTTGACTATAGAGTTTTAGACCTCATCTCAATAATAGAATTATTTAACTCATTACAACGCTGTTTTAAGGTCTCGTGTTCCTTTTGTAAGATGTCTTGGGATGCCAACTTAGATTCTAGCAAAGTAATATGTTTCACAAAATTATCTTTTTCGGATTTAGAATCTTGAATTGCTTGATTTAATTTTCGTTCAAGAACAACGTTTGAATTTTCAAGTTTTTCAAAATACTTTTCAAATTTATCCGTTTTCTTCGAAAATTCAATTTTGGCATCGTTTCAAGCTCTTTAATCTTGGAATCAGAATCGCTTAGTGAAGCAGTCATAAAGCATGTATCATGATTTAGTATAGCATTCTAAACAATCTCTCCACCATTATGACTCACATCGGATGAATCTGAAGTGGTAAAACTATCACCCTTTTCTATCCCATGTTTGTTATAATTAGGTTCGGAATGCTCAACATGCGGTAGTTCATCGGTATAGACATCATATACCACATTCCGTTTTACCGTATTTATAGACTCGTCGTCAAATACGAGTATGGTGTCATCATATGAGATGTCTATATCATTTCCTGACATGCTGCTTGTATCATGCTTTCCTCCCGATACCATGCTCTTGCAATCTTTAGGCTCCAAGTTGTCAACCGTATGATCATTCTCCTCTTGCATCTGCATCGTATATTCTTGCACTCCACAATCATACGCTTGCTGAAATTGGGATCTTTCATAAATCGAAGATGAGACCGATGTCATGAATTTCAATAGTGTACTATAGAACTCTTGAACCTCCGTATGTGTGTATTGAAGAAATGACTGACATAGCCATGAATTTTCAGACTTAACGATGTTAAATTGGAAGAAGTGCGTAAGTTGTGTCACTAGAGCTTTATATGTAGATACTGATGCAGAGTGATTAAAGTCTTCTTTGTGAAGTTGCTCAGCTAGTTGGTTCATGTTGAGGAATATTGAGTCGATGAATATATAACGATCTTGATCAAAGACTGTCACAAATTCGCTTCCTCCTTGAAGCCATGAAAAGGTTACAAGATGAGACTGAAGTAGTCAAAATATCGTTATACCACTTTCTCTAGCTTTGTCTTGTATTTGATGCAATTCTCCCTCTTGCGATTTCGAATTCAACGGTTCCATTGAATTTCTATGAAAACTAAAGGTAAGGATTACTTATCGATCGAGTAATGAAAGAAAGTAATTGTGTTTTTTGTTGTCGATTAAATCCCTTGACTAGTGAAGGAAAATTGATTAAATCCACTACTTATCACTTTTTTGAAAATCTTGAAATTTTCCAAAGATTTCGCAATGTTAACTTATTCAATTTCGCAATGTGAAACTTGAATATAATTCCGAAATGTGAGATTGAATGATTCCACAATGTGAGAATGAATGATTCCGCAATGTGGACACAAGATTGAATTCCGCATGTTAACATAGATTCGATTCCGCAATGTAGAAAATGATTCAATTCCGCAATGTAGAAAATGATTCATTTCCGCAATGTAGAAAATGATTCAATTCCGCAATATGGAAAATGATTCAATTTCTCAATGTAGAAAAGGATTCAATTCCGCAGTGTAGATGATTCAATTCCGCAATGTAGAAGAGAATTCAGTTCCGCAATGTAGAAGATGATTCAATTCCGCAATGTTGAAGAGGATTCAATTCCGCAATATAGAAGAGGATTCAATTCCGCAATCTGCCAAATGATTCAATTCCGCAATGTTGTCAGATATTGTGGAATTAACCTAAAAAAGTGGATCTCGGATGTACTTGTAGATTTTCGAAACTTGAAGCCAAACACCCAATTTTTTTTTGTTTTTGACCAAAACAAATATACCAAATCACTACCACGACAATGTAGATGATATTGGTAAAGATAAAACCACGAAAAACATAAAAACAAAATTTGGATCGAGTGATTTTGGATCTAAAAATCACGAAAATCAAGAAAACAAACAAAAAAATAAAGTAATCATCCCATGGCTCTTGATACCAATTGCAGATCTACGTAATCCTTAGATTATCTTAACCTTTGAATGATCTAAAGAGAGAGATATAGATGAAGAAATAGAGAGAGAAAGTAGAGAGAGGCTGGAGAGATTGAGAGAGAAAGTAATATTAGATTGTATGAAAATGAGAACCAACCCCTCCTAACATGCTAGGAGGGGGTATATATAGCCCACCCTACATGTGGGCTTGATGGGTTATATGTTTACATACTAGATCACGAGCCCATACTAGATGTATCTCGTTGGAGTGACCGATCTTTTTTAAATACGTAAAAACGTATTTCCAACATAATTCATAAAGAATCTTACACATGACCTACCGCAGTGCTGTTTATTGTTAACACTAGAAGGATTTCACTCATCATTGTGAATACTAAGTAGCATCACTATGAGTGTTCTAGAAATATCACAAGGAGATAGCGTAGGACTCTCTTCTTTGTCATGCGGTGTGTCCTAACAATATTTGAATCATCTCTTGACTCTAGACTCGATTTGTGCACTTTTGGTGATCGGAGGCTGGAGTAGATGCCACCTATTCAATATCAACTATCTCGGAGTGAGAAAGTCAATAGAAGTCGTGTTGATCTCCGTGACAATAAAACAAACTTCTTTTGAGAGAAGCCTGAGTTAGCTGGGAAAGGGTTGTGCATTACATCATTGGGTTCATGATGTCTTGTCTTCATGATGTGTTGACCCAGTTTCTACCTAAGTTGTATGGAGGGCTATTTTATGTTCACACTTTATCCTTACATTTCTTTTTCATTCTTCAACCCCTTCAACGCTTACCAAGATGTCATCACTAGCACCTTATTGTGATTTGATGAGACTGCATTTATACATGGTCTCATCGTCCAAAACGGGCTTAAAATGCTAATATATATCATAAAATACCATGAAACGTGCTCGTATTCGTTTGTTGTATGTTTTAGGTTCGAATATCGTGGAAAAGACAAAAAGATCACAAGAACAAAGAAAAAACAAACACGGGAAACGAAGCCGCACAATGAACCAGAACCAAGTTTTGGATTTTACAAAATGCCCTTGAAGTTTGAAGATTGTACAAGTTTGGTCCCTCATCTTTGGAGATTTGTCAATTTTGCTCCTCCAAGAATCAAGTTATACAAGAAATATCCTTAAAGTTTGGACAAAAGTACATCATAAGTCCTTATTACAAGTCCTTGAAATGTTTATGCCAAAAATGACAAGTCAATCAAAGTTATTATAAAGGGAAATGGGTAAAAGTTGTCCAAACTTTGTGTGACACATTTTTGGAAGAATGAGGACAATTTTTGTCAAACATCTAAACTGAATCCACCAATCCCAACTGGACACCTCACCATACCCACCCATATTACCAAACCCTTACCCAAACCCGGATCCAAAAACCCGACCCACTACCCTGCCACATCACTTAAACCCACCAATCATCCCCATCCACCTCAACCAACCCTCCCACGTTGGATCCCACTGTCTTGTTTTAATTATTAGTCAAATTGAGTTTAAACATATTAAACTAACAATTAAAACAGGCGGCAAACAAAATCACTCTCCCCAAATTCTCTCTACTGTTCTATAAACCCTAAAATTTAGGGGATTATTATTCACATGCATTTGGATTTTAATCTCCTCCAGAACACTAATTACCCTCACCCTAATCCTATTCCCATCCCCAAAACATCACTATCTTCACCCATGTGCTTATCCCAGTCCTCCCCTGACCCACTATTGGCTAGCAAACAAGGTGTGACAGCAGATCCAACGACCCACAGTGTTTTATTTCTCTCCAATGGTCCTCCAACGGCCACGATGACATTCAAACAGCTGGCAATCCCACATTTCCTCTGGCAAATCACGAGACGCTCTTTTGACCAAGAACAAGTCCAAGACTCAAGGGGTATTTTCGAATTTACAAGCATTAGGGTTCTTAGAATTTGCTTTTTGTTCTAGAAAGTTTGTAGTCCACTATATAAGGACACTAAGGTCTCTTTTTTGAGTTGTTCCAGTTTTGTTTCTCAAACCTGTAATCCATTTTTAATATTTATAAAAGTTGGTATTTTTAAGTAAATGTAATTCCTTTTTATGAGTTTAAAAGTTGGTGTTGTTTGAGAATAGCTCTGAGTTCCACAATTTATCCATTTGATTATTTGCGTTTCAAGTTTTACAAATTGTAATCCCTTTTTCATTTGCGTTGGAAAGTTGGGGTTGTTGGAAGCTTGGTTCCAAATCTTGTTGAAGTTAAAAAGTTACTGTTTTCAAAAGTAAAAGTTTGTTTCAAGAAGTTTGTGTGGAAAGAAAAGATTACAAGAAAAGAAAAGTTTTCAAAAAAAAGAAGAAATCAGATTGTTGTAGTTAGTTTGTGTTACTGTTTGTTTGTTGATTGCGTAATTTACAGGATTGTAAGCGGGTGTACGGGCGTACACCAAAGCTCGTGAGTCCAATAGTATGGATAGTATGCTCTTGAGGTGAGTTTCTTCTCTCGTTTTTCTTTTTTCTGTCTAAAAATTGAGTGGTATGTGATTGTGCATTTGACTGGAAAGTTTGCATTAGTCTTTGTTAAAATCTATATTTGAAAGGTTTTTGGTTTATATCATTGAAAAACCTTTTGATTTGAGTGTTCTTTAACAAAAAAATCTTTGTAAAATTTACTTTCCTAGTCCTTAAGCTTTATTTTTGTTTGGGACAGTAGAGTCTTGGGTGGTGATTAACACCCAATTCTATTCTTAGCTCTGCACACGCTAATTAGGAATAGGTAAGTTGTTTTTATTTGCATAAAATTTGTGGTTGATTTTGAAAAACTCACTTTCTTTGTGTACGTAAAAATCTGCCATATAAAGGATTTAAAGGGCGTTTGGAATATGCTCAATAAGCTATATAGGAATTGAATCTAGGTTTTAAGCCTATTGTTTCAGCTTTGGTAGTTGTAGTGTAGTCGTTTGTTACTTTTATTCTTCACTAAAACCATAAAAATTCAAAAATATGTGTGCCTTGTATTTTCTGTTTTTTCTTGGTTAATAGGTATGCAATTTGTGTTCTTCGTTGTTGTTTGATTTCATTACTTTATATTTCTTGTCATTGTTACTTAGATTTAGTGTTTTAAGAAGTTTAGAAGTTTAGCTTTTAGGATTGATAACATTTAGGATAATCTGCTAACTTAAGTTCACTCACTGCCTATTTAATGGGGATTCACATCAACAACTAATGCGGTTTGTTGCTAGGATTTAGACCTGTAAATTTTTGTCAACAATAGCTTAGGTCCTTAAGCTTATTTGAGGTTCATCAGTAGGAAATTTTTTAGCTAGTTTACCCTCTAATTTGTCATGAAACAAAAAAATACAGATAACTTAGGATTTTGCTCAATGTTTACTGTTTGGTAGATTAGGACATAAGTTTTCAGCTAATTGATGTTTGTAGGTAGGGTGGTAGCCGAAGTTTCAGTATTGACGGTAAGGAGTAGTAACGCATTGGGTGTTAGCTGCCATCTATTTTTCGTCAGTCGTTAAGAGTACTAGCAGTTAGCCACCCAAGCAAAACACGCCCTGCCTAGATTTAGGTTTAGTACTCCAGGGCTCTGTAACGTTGAGCTAAAAAAAGTGGTGCTTGTTCGAGTGTTGTATAGCCTAGTGGGGCCTACTGTTGTGTGTGCGCACACAACCCCAACTGCTGGTCTAGGGCATATAGCCTGCTACTGTGTTGCTCTTAATTGAGCACACCAAAGCACTCATCATGGCGTGATTGTTGTTTAAGTAGTGTGTTTGCGGTATTGTGTTTATGTGTTGGTTCCCTTTATCACATAGCATACAAACACACCAAGTAAACAAAGAAAGAAACAAGATAACCAAAGATAGAGGCCTGTGTGTTTTGTTCGTCCCCTTTGCGTATATCCGCCAAAATTTGTGGCTTATTTGATTTTTGAGTTTGTATTTCGAATTCGTCTTCTAATCTGGTGTTTTGTGTGCCTGTGTTGGGGGTGACCTACTATACCAACAGCAGCCATAAGTAAAACAACGAAAAAGGTGCCCCATAGCCCGATTGCCCCATTGCCCCATACAGAAAGTAACCAAAAAGTATAAAAAAAGGAGGACTGTGTTTTGTTTTTCACTATGCACCCCAATAGCAACCAGAAACTAACAAAGTAGAACACCAAAGATGTGCACCAAAGAAGTGCAGGTATTGCTCTTGACCGTGCACAATTTCACAAACTTAGGTGTGATTTGTGTTTGTGTGTATTGTGGATGCGTATCCAACAAAAAATCAAAAAGAAAAAATAAAGGGGAGCCATTGAGGCTGTGTTTACTCACAGAATACATAAAACCAAAAGTACCATATGAACACTTTCAATTTTCTGTACAATCTGTGATAATTGTGGCATGATGCGTGTTTATAGTTTGTGTTTGTAAGTTCTGGGTCATTGTGGATTCGACTGTCCATCACCAAGTAACAAGAAAACAAAACAAAAATAAGAGTAAAAAAATTTTCGTTGTTGCCAGGGATAGAACCCGTGACCTTCTCTTCAATAGCCCAACAACCCAACCATATGTGTTGGATTTGATTTCTTGTTAGCCTTCCCCCACATTATTTATTTAACCTATTATCAGTTTTGTGTTTCTTTAATAAGCCGAGACTTATAAGCCATTTTGTGGCTTATTTGTTCTACTTTTTTCACGTTTTTCATTTTTCCCTAGTTTAGACTATAATTTAGGATTTTTATAAAAAGGTTTCATATTTTTCCTGTTATTAATTAATTTTTTATTTTTTTTTTTAAAATTAGTTTTTATGCTTTAAAAATAGAAAAGTTTAGAAAAAGTTTCAAAAAATATTTTTTAGTTTTTAATTAATGTTTTTGAGGTTGACAAATAGAAAAAACTGAATTTGGACTTTTTCTTAGTTACTTTTATTTTTAGGTTTTATATTTAACTTTAAAAATTAATTTAAACATTCTTAATTTTTTTTGTTTACGTTTTCTTCTTAGTTAGAATTTTTAGAACATTTTAGTAAATTTTTAATAATTTTTTAAGTGAAATTTTTCGTTTGGTCGCGTTTCGACGTTCGTACGCGTACACGTTTTCGTCCATTTTGAGTGTAATCCGTCTCTGTTTTATTTTCTTTCCTTCTTTCCAAAAGCGTAATAACTCATTTCAAATAACGTCTATAATATTTTTGGCTCAAACACCATACCTCCTCGAGATCGAACTCGATTGTCGGTATTTACGTTTTTCACAAAACGTACGTACTTGTACTTACCACGACATTATTAGTGCTTGTTTTTCCTAAGGCAAGTGACTAATTTTACTACATCAAAAAATGGCGCCGCTGTCGGGGAGTGTGTTTAGCCATATTTATTTATCGTGTTTGTTTGAGCGTTTACGTTTTTATCGTAAATACTTCTTTTTATTTTTCTATACTATCAGCCATACAAATAAATAGTGTTAAATAGAACTCTATTAACACAAAATCGTTTTCTCGTTTTTATTGTGCATAATATATTTTATCTACGCAGAACAACTAATACACAATCATTATCCAAATACTCGAGAAATCGCACCTTAATAGTGGGAGTTCCGGTCACTTTTAAGCGTATCAAAATCAAACGAAATCAAAGGATAGATAAATACTCTTAATTAATTTAATATCAATAAATACAAACTATAAGGTGGGTATAAGGCGGTTGTATTTCACGACTTAAAGAAAAAAGGCTCTTAAGTGGTTCGTGACGCCTCGTTTTCTCCGCTCGTTTGTGCGTATTTTGAAAGTGACGATTAATTAGGGGTTTTCCAACTCAAGTATATATATCTATTTTTGTGAGTTTACATTATTGAACCCTCGAAACGTTTTGGCGTTCCGCCAACGTTTCAAAGTCGAACGAAGGTTTTTACTTCACGTAATTTCCTTCACTCCCTTTGGATTCATTAGTCGAGACCTTTGATTAGTGTATAGTTTTTGTAGATTAACTTCTACGTAATACATAAAAATTCCAAAAAAAAAAATTTGAAAAACCAAAAACACATAAATAATCTTCTGATTTTCCCTCTATTTTCATAATTCTTTTTCTCAACCCCTCTAAATTTTAATTCTTCATGGATTGTCATTGCCTAGGTTGTGGGAGACAATTGTTTTGTTCGGTATCATGTCTATGGTGTATATGCGAAAGGTGCGGAGATTATATCGACTATGTACACTTTAGATCATGTTTGATATGAGCAAAATCTCATATCAATAATATCACAAATCACCCTAAAACACAAAGAAAATACTTAACTTGTATACATAAAAGCAGTATTATGGGGTATGTTTTGTGTTTGTGCTTGCTTAGGTAACAAAGATACAAATTTGGAGCAAACAAGTGAAATCAAGCCTTAAAGATGAAGAAAAGACAAGAGAAGGATCAAAAGTGACAAGCCTTGCAAAGACAAAGGACCTATCTTGACAACATTCAAAAGATGAAGGACTAAAGTGTAATTTTGAGAAAGTCAAGATCAAAATCAAATCTAGTCAACCTTCAAGTCAAACAAGTCAAAGGGCTTCAAATGTTCAAGATGAAATTCAAAGGACTAATTATGCCACAAAATGAAGCTTGGAGCTAAGTTGTACAATCTGCTAACTACAAGGGCTAAACTTGACAAAACTTACACAAGTTTGGGGCTTGATCCGGGTTTACATTTGCTAGCCAATGGGAGGAGAGTATGAGTGTGACACAGATTGCCACATCCATGCTACATCACCCCACTACTTCAGCCAAAATTAAATGCAACCAATCACAACAGTAGCTTCCACTCATACTCCATCAACCAATAGAAAATCAGCATTTTGGATATGATCCGTGCCTTCTTTTATCATCCAATGAGAGACTGCCACATGTCATCTTCAAACTATCATACGAGCCTAGAACTGAGATCAAGCTACAGTACATTTCATAGAAAGATATCAACATGAAAGTTGCTCATTTTCAAGAGAGGAACACAACGGAAGCAACCAATTAGCTTGAAACTTACTCAATCAAAAACCCCCAAATGGAGTTCTTCAACGGCTATGAACAATTGGGGGAATTAAGCCACGTGGAAGGAATCTATTGGTTGCAACACGTCACCAGACTCTAACTCACAAGATCCCAACCTCTATAAATACCCAGTCAAGCTTGCATTTCATGTATGTAGTTAGTGTGTGTTTTTTCACACACTTGTAGAATTCTCTCTCAATTCACTTAGCATTCAGTTAGAACTCCTCTTAAGTGAGTGACAATCACTTAAGGGGTAGTTAGTTAGTTGTAACCAACTTGTAACTAATTTACTTCAATTAATAAAATTCAACCTTCACTTTTACTCAATTCTCATTCTCTTACCTGGATTATCATACTCCTAGTTTTACTGTGTTGTTCTATTGATCGTTCATGATCAATGGAATGAATTGATGATGTTTTGAAGACTTGTAGCTGGTTCAGATTTGATTTGCAGTTCATTTCAGTCCATTAGTAGCAGTGTAGCAGGGGAGATGATTGTAGCAGATTATGGTGATGATATGATGGTGATTGGTTGTTAATTCATGGTGTTTGTTAATCTTAATAAGCTCAGCGCTTATTACTCCATCAAAGGAGGCTTCTGAAGCTAAAAGGAACACAATTTTCTTGCTTAAATTCCACTCAATTGTCTTGCATGCTGAATTCCTAGAGTAACTCTTAATTGTTGAACTGAAAGTGTGGTTAGCTTAATTATAGTGTGATCTTGTTGATTTGATAGCTTGCTTGTAGTTTAACAGCTTTTCATTCAGTTTTACTTGTTCGAAATTGATCTTTCATCAGTCTTAGTTCATTAGCTACTCATTTTGTGGTTTAACCGGTAAACTAGTTGGATTTTGCTCTTAAACTAGTTCATTTGAGTCAATTTACAAAGTTTGATAAGTCTCATAAGCTGTCATTCACTTATGCTTAAAAAGCTTTTGAAAAAGTTCATTATCAGATTTTTAAGTGGTGTTTGGTTTTAGATCAAACTTGTGATTTAGATTGTAAAACTTGTTCTTTTAAGCTCACTCACACTCAATCAGTTAGTGTGAGTATTTTGGTCAAGTTTTGTAGTCAAGTAAATGGTCAAACAAGCAATTGACCTTGAAAACGTTTGGTTCAAGCCTTTGTAGTAGTACATCAGTCAAACTTGCTTACTTTGATTCCTCACCATTTCTTTGTTTCTTGAAGTTTTTAGCTGAAATCTGTTTCCACTTATAGCATAACATACAATCTTTTAGGTTTTCATAAGGAAATTCTATAGTATTAGCTTTTGAGTGTGTTTTCAGCTTAATAATAAGCACTTAGACCATTTGCAAGTTTCTATGATAACTAGCTCACTGTTTTCCTAGTTCTCACATTCTACTTCATAAATAACTTGATTTTCTTTCACAAATCCATTTGCAAACTTGTCTTGAGTGTATCCTGAAATTTAAGCTTTTTGATACTTTTGGTCAAACCTTGGTCAAATAAGCATTTTTGGCTTATTGAGGATTCCAGTTTATTTTGTTGATGATTTTCAAAACTAAAAGACATTCCAAGCTTCTTTAGACTTGATTAATCAGTTTTAGCAAGAAAATCATAAAGTGGATGTCCGGATTCGATTTTAGCTTATTGTGAGCTTATTGAAATAAGCTATCTAGAGATTTAGGAGCTTTTAGACAAAATCCTTTTACAATTCTAGTTAAATTTCAGTTTTAAGCATTTTAGAAAAACCAAAACAAATTTGGTTGGGAAATAAGCTCAATCTAGCTTATTCGAGTTCATTTGCCCGTTTTTGGAAAAAGATTCATTTTAATTTCTTTTTTGTCCTTGGCTTTTCTAGCTTTGTTAATCTGTTGCTTAATTTCCAAGTTTTTAGGTTTTGCAATACTTGGTCCTGAATTTCTGTTTGTTACATATTTGGTTAGTTAGTTTGGTAAGTTGTTAGTTTGTTGCACTTGTTTGTTACAATTTACACATTTGGTCCCTAAACCTTCTGAATTTACATTCCTAGTCCCTATAATTTCATTTTTTTTACATTTCAAGTACTCTTACATTTTATGAATTAAATACTTGTACTTTGTGAATATTGTGTGGTACTTGCACTTTGTTTTACGGTTAAATAGAACTATAATATTTTCAATTTTTACGTGCTTGTTTGAATTAGACTTAGAATACAAATAATCCTTTAACAACCAAAAACAATTTCAAACTTGATATTAGTGGGCCTTTCAATTTGTCTTGAGTCGAGAAAAAACGAATATGCAAATACTCAATATTAAATGGCGCCGCTATCGATTCATGACATTACGAGAGACTATTGATTGACGGTTTCGATTGGATTTTGGGATCCGTTCCCCGAGTGGACGTTATTTTTACGTTTCATAAATCCAAAAGATAAAAAAATCAAATATATATAAATATAAAAACTAAATTATAACAAAATCAATTCTTTTCCTAAAGAATTGAACCAAAATAAAAAAATCCAAAAAGTAATCTTTTTCCTAAAGGATTACACCCAAAAATATGTATTATATCGGTTTTCATCGTTTTTACGTACATATACTATTTTTCTTAAAAAACCAAATAAATACAAAAATATTTTTGATATATTATTATATGTAGATACGTATACGTATACGAACACTCAATACACATACTTCTATAAGTATTGCTTTTGCAATACACCGTGTTCGGGAGCTTTCCGGTCCTTGACACGTGTATCGATCAAATTTAATTAAAGCAAGAATAGATAAATACTTCCAATAGGCAAGAATTCTAAGAATACAAACTACAAAGTGAATAGAAAGGCGGCATGCTATAAAATGCCGTCTAAGGGTTAATAGGTACTTAAGTGCTTCGCGTCACCTAACCCCCCATTCACTAGTGAGTATTCTAAGAAGGAAAGCTTGATTGGGGGTTTTGCACCCAAGTATTACTTACATATACTATACTTTCTTGTGGATATTACTTATTGAACCTCGGAAAGGATAATCCCTTCTTTTCCAAAGTCGAACGAGAGCTTCTCTCTCACTCCTTGATTTGAGTTAAATGCTCACCCGAGGGCGTGCACAAATACCTTTTGGTGTATAACCCCTTCCTCCCAAAAGGAAGAAAAAAAAAGAAAGAGTAAGAACAACACTGTCCAGCCGATTCGGAGAATCGTGCTTTGATCAACACACAAGAAGCCATAGCCGCCATTGACAATAGACCTTTGATGGAGCACCTCCAATCAAATGTGCAAGGATATGCCGATGCTATTGTTATACCCGAGATACCCGCAAACACCTTTGAGCTTAAGACATCCATGATTACCTTGGTTTCAAACACACCATTTTTCGGGAGACCTAATGATGATCTACATGATCATATCAATAAGTTTCTATCCATTTGCAATACCCTTAAGTACAATGGAGTTCCTCATTATGACATTAAGTTGATCCTAGTTCCATTCTCCTTAGAGGGAAATGCTAAGTATTGGCTAGATAAACAACCACCTAAGAGCATTATCACTTGGGATGACTTTACTAAGAAGTTTTTGAATAAGTTCTTTCCTCTATCTAAGACCACAGCTTTGAGAAACATAATTATTGGATTTCAACAAAAACATAACGAAACCTTTAGTGATGCTTGGGAAGTGTACAAGGAGTTATTGAGAAAATGCCCCAATCATGGATTCAATGAAGTTCACCAAATCAATACCTTCTACAATGGATTAAGACCACATCATCAAGATTCCCTCAACTCCTCCGCGGGTGGGAACATTCTTTCCAAATCCATACAAGAGGCATGGGACATTATTGAAACTAAATCCATGGTGCAAACAAATACTCAAAATGATGAAAGGGTCCATGTTGTGCAAGATAGTTCTCACATATTGATGAGACTGCTTTTATACATAGTCTCATCGTCCAAAACGGGCTTAAAATGGTTAAGATATCATAAAATGTGCCAAATATATGCTTGTGTTTGTTCAATGTGTATTTTAGGTACGGATATTGAGAAAATGACAAAAGATCACAAGAAACAAGCAAAAACGAACACGGGAAACAAAGCCGCACAATGAACCAGGCCCTAGAGTTGATTTTCCAAGAAAAGTCCTTGAAGAATTTAAGATTACAAGAAGGGTCCTTGATTATTTAATAATTGACACTTTAAACCCTTTTATATTCATATTTATAAGTTTGGTCCTTAAAGTTTGTCAAATTACAAAAAGGACCCTCAACTTTGAAGAATTGGCAAGAATGGTCCCTAAAATATAAAGAATTGTCACTTTTAGTCCTCTACCAAGTCAACCAAACAAGTCAAGACCTTGAAGATTGAAGACATTACAAGAATCACCCTTCAGATATCATCAAATTACAAGAAATACCCTTGAAAATACTTTGCAAAACTTTTTGGGGCCAAAGTATAAAAACTGAAACTTGTTTATAAAGGAAATTTAGTTTTTGGTTGATTAAACAAGAAATGAAAGAAGAAAAAAAAAGGGAGACCAAATCTGGTAGACAACAATAGTTACCTAGACCACCAGCAAACTGACACCTCACCCACTCAATCCCACCCACCAATCACAACACCCCATTTTGCCACCTCACTAATCCACTCACCTGGTTTAATAACTAACTTAATTAGTTATTTAAATCACGCGGTAACACAAATTCAAAACATAAACTCGATCAAACCTCACTATTCATACGAAGAAGAGGATTTGGGTTTTTATTAATTACTAAGAATTAAGTGTTAATACCTTCCAGATTTATGATTAACCTTACACTCATCATAACCCAAATCACAAACACCTTGCCACATCACCCCATATGTCACATGTACACTCCCCTGCTACATGCTTTGAAAAGAGGACAAAACTTGGTAGAGAAATCCATGAACCACAATGAAGCTTACATCTTAAGCTTGTTTGAAGCCTTTGGATCAAATTACTTTAGCTTTACAACTCTACAAACGTCCAATAAACTTCACATGTTAGCAAAAATTCAAATTCCACAAGGGCAATTATGGAAGTTTAATACTTAGAGTTTTTAGTTTTTTAGCTTGTTAGGTCATTGTTCACCCTCTATATAAAGGGTTTAGCTTACTACATTAGTTTTTTGCTCTTGGTTATTCATTTTGGTCAAAGTTCTGTAAATCCTATGTTCAAAGTAATGAAATAGTGATATTGTGACGAATTCCAAGTGCCATCTTTATTATCCTATTATTATTGTTCTATGTTTGTGATTTGGAAGTTTCAAAGATTGGTTTAAAGGTTTATGCAAGTTTTTCAAAAGTTTTCCAAAATCTGATATTTTTCTAAGTCTTTGGTGCAAACACTTGAAGTTTTTGGGTTTAAGATTGATCATCTCACCCTGATAAGAAACTTATCAAGGTGGAGTGAGGTCTTAGCTTGGGGATATTCAAGGAGTGGGTACAAAGCTTGAACTTATCAGTTTCATTTTTCATTTTTCTTTGTTATAAATTGTTGCTGTGACTTGTTTGTACTTAGCAGGAGTTCTTGGAAGCTTGTGCGTTGTTAAGCTAGGCACATAAGCTCAAACAAACGTGAGTGTGGATGTACATTCATGAAGTTTGAGCCTTTCTTTCCCAAAATTTGTTAAAAAATTGATTCTAAGTATTTTTGGTATCTGCTGGTGTTTGATGTTATTTGATGCATGCAAACGTGTTCTAAGTTCATGGTAATGTTGTATTGATGATTGTTTGAGTTTGGGTAAACTTGTTAAACACATTTGCTTGTATAAATTTTGATTTAAAAAGTTAAAAGGGTGTTTGGGTCTACTGTTTTATGTGTTGAATGTTAGTTTGAGTAGGTGATAAGTGTTTATCTGAGTTTGTATCTGTTATTGAGTTGGTTGAATGTTGATATTTGCCATACTTGAGCTTTTAAACATCAAATCCGAATCTGTGCTATATCTTGCTTGTTTTTGCATATTTTGACTTGAAAATTTGGGAACACTTAGTGTGTATGCTTATTTAGGGTTAACAAGTGCTTAAATAAAGTTTGTGTAACCTGTTTTAGAGATTTGAGGGTTTAAAATTGGGTTTGTGGTCAAGTATATCAGCAAAGTCATTTTGTGTTCATCATTTGTTCATCAGTAAGTCACATAGGCTTGAATCTAGGTCTAACTTTTGAACCAGTGTATGAAACAAGTTTGTTTAAGCTTATTTATGATTATTATAGCTTGTGTATGCTTTTGGTTCAATTTGGTTGGCTTAATCTTGATTAAACTGCTTATTACTTTTAATCTGCTTAATGTTCATGTCTGTGCAATGGCTGGTGACTGTTTGAATTAACTGTATCAATTGGCTTGGTGAAATTGTAATTTCTTGCTTGTTATTGACTCCTTATAACCCACTGGTTATAAGGGTGCCCTTGTTGTTCACTGAATCCAAGTAAATCTCACTAAAATCAAAGGTCAAGAAAGTCAAACAGTGGGAATCCTTTCCCACTACTACTAGCCACTGCTAGTGTTAATTGTCATCCAACTTATCAATAAGCTATAATAACTTGTTTTATTGTGCAACAACTTAGTTTTTGTAATCAATCTTCCTTATTTGACCCATTTGACTATTTTGGAGCATTTGAGCCTTTGACTTTTAAGTTTGACTAGAAAACGAATTGACTTTTCTTTTCAAAACAGCGTATTGCTTATTCCAGCTTATTCAATGTGCTTATTTGAAATCTTTTTTATTATTGAGCTTAGTTAAGTGATTTGATACATTTTGCAAAAAGAATCAGCCCTTGAATTGGTCTAGAACTCGAAAACGACTATTTTGTCGTTTTGTGTAGAGAGGTTTTGCTTATTTCAGGTTTATTTCTTGGTCTTATTCAAAAATTCTTTTTACTAATAGCTTTATAAGGTCAAGAGAAAGATGTGTGTCAAATTTCAGCTTATGGCATTTGCTTATGGCTTAATGGGCCAAAAAGCCCATTAAGAATAAGTTGTTGCTTATTAAGCTATGATAAGCTCACTTTCAGCTTTTGGGCCTTTAGAGTTTTGTGTTTAAAATTGAATTTTAAGCTAGACTGGAACTTTTCAGCTTATTTGGATAACTTTTTACTTATTGGGCCAAAAAGCCCATTAAGCTTGGACTGTTTTGAGTTTTAGCCCATTTGGAGGCCCATTAGGGGTATTTTTCGTAATTTCAAGTTCATTGTCTGTTTATTTAAGTTAAATTAAACTAGTTTGTAAGTTTTTAGAATTTTTTATAAATTTTGAATTTTTATTAATATTTTATTATTATTTTATTATTAAAAGTTGTTTTTAATATTTTTGCAACTTTTTCATTTTTCTTAGGTTAAAAACATGAAGTTAGGATTTTTAAAACTTATAGATTAATTTTCTTGTCATTTAATTAATTTTTAGGATTATTTTCATATTTTAATAGTTTTTAATCATTTTTAAATAGTTTTAATTAATTTTAAATTTTTTAAAAATATTTTTTAGTTTAATTAAGTTATTTTAGAGGTTTACAAATTGAAAAATCTCATTTCTTGCTTTTTGTTAATTAATTTGATTTTTTTGGGCTTTAATTAGCATTAAAAAATTATTATTTAATTAAATAAAAGGTTTGAGTGATTTTTGATCTTTTGGAAACTCTAATTACATTTTTTAGGATTTATTGCAATTTTCTAGGAACTTTTAGGGTAATTTTTAAATTTTGTCACGTTTTACGGTTTTACGTTTACGACTTTCGTCTTAGTGTAATTTAGAATCGTAACCGTCATCCTTTTCTCTTTTCTTTCTTCATAATCATAATCACAAGCATTTAATCAATTCTTAACATAACATACTAGCCTCCTTGGGAAACGAACTTGAACTTCATTGGGTCATTAACACTTGGTTTTCCTAAATCATTTGTTCAATACTTACCGCTTTTACGCCTTTTTCCTAAAAGGTCGTATTTTACTACTATCATTTTGGCGCCGCTTCCGGGGAGGCGTGTTGTTTTTTGATTTGAACAAATTTTGTTTTTGTATTAACCATAATATCTATTTGTGTGATTAGCAATCTAATCATACGTATTATCGGTTTTCGTTTTTTGTGTGAAATATTATTATATTGTATACGTATCACAATAAATTCACAAGTACTCCAAAATTGTGAAAACATAACCTTGATTTGGGATTTCATCACTCAATCATTGTATTCGAATCTCAAAAAAAGGACAAAATACATAATTACTTTCGTAAAGCTTGATTTTAATTAACACAAACTATAAGGTGGGTATAAGGCGGTTGTATTTCACGACCTAAGGGAAAAAGGCTCTTAAGTGCTTAGCGCCGCCTCGTTTCCCCCGCTTGCTTGTGCGTGTTAAGAGAAAAAGGGCTAATCGAGGGTTTGCCAACCAAAGTATTATCTACGTATCTATATATTTTCTTGGTTTCAAAAGATTAAACCCTCTTGAACGTTTTGGTGTTCCACCAACGTTGTAAAGTCATCGAAAGCATTCACTTCACGTGATCGTTTTCATTCCTTGAGGCTCCTTTAATCGAGAGATTTGATTTGAGGAGAGATTTGTAGATTTTTGTCTACGTAATACATCACAAAAATCCAAAAAGTAAAAACAATCAAAAACACAAAAAATTGGAAAAAGTTAAAAACACCCAAAAGAATCTTCTTTGCTCATCCCCACGTTGTACGTGACGTTTATGCAAACTCGTAACCAAGCAAGATGTGCACGTAAACGTAGAAACCGAAAGGAAGGAACACCTTCTAGTGAAGAATCTCCTATTGACGAACCCATCGTAGAACAAGAAGCAACCATGGCTAATCGTACTATGATGGAGTTACTTCAAGCACCCATCGAGGGTCATGGAGAGGGTATTGTGATTCCCGCCATCCTAGCGGAGAATTTTGAAGTTAAGACGGGTTTGTTATCCATGATTCAAAACAACAAATTCCGTGGTGACGAGAAGGACAACCCTCACAACCATATCCGCCAATTCAATCGTCTTAAAACCACTTGCAAGTTTAAGGACGTCTCGAACGACTTGATTAAGATGATACTTTTTCCGTATTCCTTAGCGGGGCCCGTTAAAATTTGGTTAGAGAAAGAGCCACCTAATTCTATATTGACGTGGAAGGATCTCGTTTCGAAGTTCGTGAACCAATTTTTCCCGCCCTTAATATAAAGATTTTAGTTCTTTGAAATCGTTCTAATCGTTCTCAGCGTCTAATCGAATTGACCCGGTTAAATGTATGAATCAGTTGTTCTTGGTAAAAATAAAAAAGGTGATTACCTATTTTAAAATAAAAATGAAAACTTAGAAAGATTAAAACTAAGATAGAGACTTTTAAAAATAAACGACAATAGATTAAAACTTGACAAAAAGTAAATTTGAAAACTTAAAACTTTATAAAAATGCAATCTTGAAAATTAATTAAGACAAAACAAGTGAAAATAAAGCTAAATATAAATGGCGGGAAAATGTGAATTTAAAACAATTTGGGAAATTAAACTAAGTCGGATTGTAAAGAACACACTATTCGGAATGTAAAGCAAATCCTAAGTCGGAATCCAAGAGTCCAATATAATCCGGAATACAAGTTAATAAATCAATTCGGAATGAGAAAAGTCCTAATCCGGAATCTAATAAAAAGTCATGATCCGGAATCTGTGAACTCAAGCTTATCTGGAATTAGTTATCCGGAATATACAAAAGGAGCTTATCCGGAATCAGATAAAAGGGTTTTAATCTGGAATAAGAATATGCTTATCCGGAATTCAACAACTTGAGGCTAATCCGGAATCACGTAGTTTATCCGGATTCACGTACTAATTCTTATCCGGAATCCTAAGTTTGGCTTATTCGGAATCCGATTATAAAACCTATTCCGGAATAACGTTTAAACGTTATCCGGAATAACTCACATAACACTAATCCGGAATAATTCCGGATAGAACTCGGAATATGCTAAACTAGTTTATCCGGAATATGATGAACTTGTACTTATCCGAATGTGATCAAACACCCAATCCGGAATAAAGAAAAACGTTCTCCGGGATATGAGGGTTTCAAGATTGCATTTTTATAAAGTTTTAAGTTTTCAAATTTACTTTTTGTCAAGTTTTAATCTTTTGTCGTTTATATTTAAAAGTCTCTATCTTAGTTTTAATCTTTCTAAGTTTTCATTTTTATTTTAAAATAGGTAATCACCTTTCTTTATTTTTACCAAGAACAACTGAGTCACACATTTAACCGGGTCAATTCGATTAGACGCTGAGAACGATTAGAACGATTTCAAAGAACTAAAATCTTTATATTAAAATGGCGCTGCTGTCGGCTCTTTACGTGAAGATTAACGGTTTTTTATGAGAGACGCGTTGGATTTTGGGATCTGTTCACTTTTGAACGTTATTTTCTTGTAAAAAATTTTCAAAAATCCTAAGAATTAAAAAATTTCAAAAATCCAAAAACATTTAAAAAATCATAAAAAGGGATTCTTTTTCAAAGGTTTTGCACCAAAATTATTTTCTTTTCACGTTAACCATTATTTTTCTTCTATTCTGATATCTTTTTCTTTTTTAGGTGTATGCGTACCCGTTCAAGAAGGAGGAAATCCATTCAAGCCGCTGCTATTGAACCTCCTGTTGTAGAGCCTCCCGTTGTCAATACAATGGAGAACCGTCCAATGATCAAGCTCTTGCAATCACATGTCGAAGGCAACGATGATGTGATTGTGGTGCCGGCTATTGACACCAAGAACTTCGAGCTCAAATCCGGGTTTATCCAAATGGTTTCCGCAACACCTTTTATGGGCCGTACTCATGATGATCCTCACGATCATATCAAGAGGTTCGTACACTTATCGAATACTGTTAAATACAATAGGGTTTCACAAGAGGCAATACGTTTGCTCCTCTTTCCTTTCTCTCTCGAGGGACAAGCCCGGACTTGGCTTGATAAGGAACCACCCCAGAGTATTACTACATGGACGGACCTTGAGGCAAAGTTCATAAACTATTTCTTTCCACCCTCGCGTACTACAACTTTATGACATCATTAATTTTGAGCAAAAGTACGGTGAGACATTTAGTGAATCTTGGGATCGTTTTATGGAACTTTTAAGAAAGTGTCCACAACACGGTTTTACGAAGGTACATCAAATTAATACTTTTTTATAATGGATTAACTTTGAATGACCAAGATTCACTAAATAGTGCCTCAGGGGTAATATTCTTGTGAAAACTACGAATGAGGCTTGGGCAATTATTGAGAACAAAGCCAAAGTCCAAACCAAGAGTGTTAGGGCTACTATGGCTAGTGCTAGTTCTAGTGAGACCGACAAGAAAATTGACGCACTTACTTCACTCATGACATATTTTGTTTTACAAGTTAAGAACAATGCACAAGTTAATGCCTTGAGTGAGTCGTGTGAAATTTGTGGGGGATGACATTCATACTTAAATTGTGATAAGGTTCATGACCCCTCTCAACAAGAAGTGCATGCTTATAACACTAATGAGAGGGTGCATTTTAAACCAAATGTGGATGCTAATAATGTTTCTTATCGATCTACTAATTATTTGGCTCCTCCCGGTTTTCAAGCTCATGCTAGACCCCCTCCTCAATTGACCAATGCCCAATACCCATAAATGAACCAAGGACAACAAAGGAATAATTATCAAGGGAATTCTTCCAATAATCAAAGGAATTTTAATTCAAACCAAGGCAATTTCAATGGTCAAAATCAAGGGAATTTTAATGGGCCAAACCAAGGGTTTCAAAATAACAACTTTAATCAAGGTTTTCATAATAACAATGGTTTTCAACCACAATTTCAAAACCAAGGTTTTAATAATCAAGGGTATAATCAAATGAACATGCATAATCCAATGGACTTGGTTCTACAAAAGTTGACTGAACATGAGCGAACAATGAAATCGCTGCAAGAATCGACCATAGAGATACAAGAATCAACCGATAGGAAAATTATGCAAATGATTCAAACCCTTCATCCCCAAGGTGCCCTCCCTTCTAACACCGTGACCAACCCTAGGGCCAACGTTAATGCCATCACTACTAGGAGCGGCAAGACCATCGTAGAACCTTCTTATTCCCCACCTAACCAAGGACCTGACATTCCTTCTACTTCTACCTACCGTCCTTCACCTTCTACTTGTGACATACCACCCGTTATGCCTTCGTCTACACCTTATGTTCCACATATACCTCAAGTTTATACCACACCTTCGGTTCCAAAACCGGTTCCTCCACCTTCCACTTCTACCCCTCCTCCACCCAAGGATGTGAGTGAGAATTCCATTCCAAAGCCTTCATCTCAACCCAATATACCTTATCCCTCAAGGTTGAGGAAAGAGAAAATGAAGAATAAGGATGATATTCAAGTTTCGAACTTCCTAAAAATGTTCAAACAATTGAATTTTAATATCACCTTTGCCGAGGCTCTCGCTTATATGCCTAAATATGCTAAGATGTTTAAGGATCTTTTAAGTGATAAGGAAAAACTGCTCGATATCGCCAATACCCAATTGAATGAGAATTGTTCTGCCGTTCTTTTGAGAAAACTCCCGGTTAAGTTAGGAGATCCCGGTCGATTCCTTATTCCTTGTAATTTTCCGGGTGTAGAGAATTGTATGGCTTTGTCAGATCTCGGTGCGAGTATCAATCTTATGCCATTGTCCGTGTGGAAGCAATTATCTTTACCCGAGCTAGTCCCCACTCGTATGACATTGGAATTAGCTAACCGATCAGTTGCTTATCCGGTGGGGATAGCCGAGGATGTGTTCGTCGGAGTCGACAAATTCACTTTCCCTGTCGATATCGTTGTCGTCGACTATGAAATGGATCCCCGTGCTCCCTTAATTGTGGGACGACCCTTCTTGAGAACCAAGCGTACATTGATTGATGTAGCAGCGGGTGAACTTATCATGAGGGTCGGGGATGATAAAATCGTCTTTAATATGGGTAAATTGTCCAAACGTCCCGACGAGCCCGAATCCGTGAATTTCATCGATGTGCTCAACGAAGCATGCGAGGAACATTTTCACGAGGCTTGTAAGAGCGGGAGTTCTCCTTTAGCTCATGTTGAGAACATATCTTCTATTGCTCCATCATTGACTCCATTTGGAGAAAGTGACTTTCTTTTGAAAGAAATTTAAGCAACTTTAGGGGATGTGGACTTAAAATATGACGATTCTCCCTCCAATTGGGAAGAAGACATTCGTACCATTGAGAAACTTCTCAATGAGGACCATATTTCTCCACCTTCTCCTATGGAAGTTACAAATGATGATCTGAATTTGATTAAGCCTTCCATCGACAATCCTCTGGATTTAGAACTTAAGGATTTACCGTCTCATCTTGAATACGTTTTCCTAGAAGACAATAAGAAGTTACCCGTCAACATTGCAAAGGACTTAAAATAGGATGAAAAATCTCGACTTATCAATGTGCTCAAAAATCATAAGAAAGCAATTGTTTGGAAAATTTACGACATCCGCGGAATTGATCCTAACTTTTGTACTCATAAAATTCTCATGGAAGATGACTTTAAACTCGCAATCCAAAGCCAAAGAAGGGTTAATCCAAAAATTCATGACGTCATCAAGAAAGAAGTTATCAAACTTCTAGATGCCGGAATGATTTACCCTATTTCGGATTCGCCATGGGTTAGTCCCGTCCATTGTGCGCCTAAGAAAGGCGGAATAACCGTTGTTCCCAATGAAAACAACGAGTTGGTTCCTACTATGTTGGGTCAGTATTTACTGACCCTGAAGCAACTCTAGGATTTGAATATAAAATCCCCCTAAGTGTTTCATGCCCAGCAGTAAGGCCAGTCTGCTGAAGGATGACTAGAGGAACAAAGTTCCTACTGAAGACCTTATAGTTGAAGAAAGTTTAGCACTCCCCTTCCAGTGAACTTATAAGACAAAGGAGTCTTCACTTCAAATACTAGGCGGTCTAGTTGCTGAAGAACAAGGACTGAAGAAGGGCTTTCAGTTCAGTTTGGCTTGACAATACCAAACGGAATGATGTCGATCTCCTCTAGGATACTGAAGACTCTTTAGTATTCTGATAGTTTGCATTAGGCGGGAAATGAAAACTTTAAGTCAAAGTAGGTTGCTTGTATACTTAGATATAAGTACAACCTTTATCTTTTCTAGAAAAGATTAATATGTACTTTGTACTATTTATCCAGCATGGGCATCAACCACTCACTGGATAAACCCATGCATTGGTACATGCAAAATGCAAACCCTAATTACACTGCCTATATAAGGAGTGTATATTAGGAGAGAAAGGGTCAACCAATAAAAGAGCTTAAACTCTAGAAAACTTTCTCTCTCGATACCAACTAAACCATATAGCCAGCATGCATATGAACGTTTAGATTGGAGCTTAGACTTTAACTTTGGTTAGATATTTAAGTAGAGGAGATCAAACCCCCATTGTCATTCAACCACTTTGTTATTCCGCAAATAAAGTGGGTTATAGATTCTTTATTTGATTCTAATAAAAGTCTATACGTTGAAATAGTATATTGGTATTGTTGTCTTAATCTTTCATAGTTCTTATCTATTGTTAAAACAACTCACTTGAGTCGAAGTAAGAGTTATTACTTAAGTTAATAAGTAATAACGAATTACAAGGGACCAACAAGTGGTATTAGAGCAGTTTGATTAGTTAAACTCTTATTTTATTAAACTTCTCATTTAAAAGTTTTCAAATCAAGATCCAAAATGGCTCAAGTTATACCACAAACCCTAGAATATAGGGGTGGCCAACTCAATGCTGCTCCTGTACTAGAGGTAGCCAACTTTACAAATTGGAAGAAGAGGTTTCTTGTCCACATGGTTGGAATTGAACCTCAATTCCTTGGAATCATTGAATATGGTCATTTTGTTCCCATGGTTGGGGACAATAAAAACCTTAAGTACAATGGACTGCTGATGAGAGAAAAGCTGCTAACCTAGATCAGCGTCTCAAAAGTCTCATCATGTCTGTACTCCCAGACGACCAAATGAATTCTGTTGTAAATTGTAAAAAAGCCAAAGCAACATGGGCGGACCTTATTCTTTAACATGAGGGACCCTCTGATGTAAAAGAAACCAGAATCATGGATTTAAAGCTTCAATAAAACACCTTCAAGCACAAAGAAGGGGAAACCCTCACACAGACATTCACCAGATACAAAGCACTGATGAATGAACTTGTGAATGATGGTGTTGAGCTTTCAAAACTTGAAATTAACACAGTTTTTGTTAATGCATTGCCAAAGAAGTGGCTTAGTTTCTGCCAAAGCTTGAGAAATGCTAATCACATTAAAGATTGTGATCTAGCCTCTCTCTTTGGGAAACTGAAATATGAAAAAAATCTAATTGATAGAATTTATGAAGGCTCAAGCAAGAGTAAAGCATTAACCATTGCTACACCCTTGTCCACAGCCTTCTTCAGTGAAGATTTCATTTAAGACTACCAAGATAGTCCTGATGATGAGGAAGATACTAGTTCTACTGAGGAATATCTGAATGACCTCAAAGAGGAATTTCATGAAAGAGCACTTCTGGCCAAGTCTAGAAGGTTCTTTAAGAAAGGAGGCAAGTTCTCCAGCTCCACAAAAGCTTCAGTTGACACTGATTGCTACAAATGTGGGAAGACTGGTCACTATGTTAGGGATTCTTATTCGAAAACATCTCTCCCTTCATATTCCTCACCAGCTCAATCAAGACCAACTAGTCAATCATCATTTCAACCAAAACAAATTTCTTCTATTCCATTTCAGCAAAGCAGGGTTGAACTCAGACCAACAAAAGACTTTGAAGCCAAATACAGAGAAATCAAGGCAAGATTGGCCTTAATGAGCACTGAAATCTCCTCACCCAAGACTCCCAAACAAGACAAGAACAAAGGGCTTGTTGCTGAAGACTATGAATGGGATGAAGAAGATATTTCTTCAGATGATGATGAAATGGTGAATGTAAAAGTGTTGATGGCACTTGCTGATGATGAAGGGTCCAACTCAAATGTTGTGACCAAAGAAAGTACCAGAAATGGTGAATGGGTCAATGTCACTATAAAAAAGGTACAAACTCTTCTTGATTTAGAAGACAAAGATGACATTAAATTTGTCTTTGATTACTTGTGTATTGATCTAAAATTTGTTGAAGAACAAAGAAACAATTTGCTTGAAAAATTTCACAAACTTGTTCTACAACTTAAAGATTTTGAAAGTATTGCAATAGAGCTAAAAGAAGCTAAACTTGATATTCTTACTTTTCAACAATTGAACAAAGATATTTTAGAGGAAAATAACTCTCTTAGAGTGGAACTAAAAGAAGCAAAAGACATTGTTAAATCTTGGCTTAGAAACTCTGATAGGGTAAATCAATGCATAAGTGAACAAATACCTGCTCAAAAGAGGAAAATGTTGGGTGCTGAAGGATCCTCCAGCACCAAACCTATTGTCTTTGTCAAATCCTCAAACGAGGATGGTAGCTCGATCCTTGACATTGAAAGGTCAGGTGAAGAGGATTTACCCAATCATGACACTGGACGAATCCTTCTTCCTGAGTTTCAAGCAAGTGTTGACACTTCAGCACTAGTTGAGTCCTCAGTTACTGAGGATGACTCAGATGATGATATAGAGAATGAAGTAAGTACCCCACTTCCTCCTTTGGAGAATCTGGCTGGTGCTGAACCCTCTACTGGACCCAATACTATCTAGTCTATCCTCAAGTCACACACCACACCCAAAGGTAGTTCTTCCAAGCATGTCAAAATTGACACTTCAAAGAACTCTTCAGCTCTTGCTGAAGGTTCATATATGGGAACTACCTCTTTAGTTTCAGCAAATAAACTAAAGAATGCTAGATCTGAGGAAGATGAGAGAATGTCTCTTGTCATGCAAGAGATCAATGATCTTAAATTGCAACTCAGGCAGCAGCAAACACCAACACGATTCAGAGATGAACCTTCAGACTCTCCTCATCTCAAGTACAAGACACAATTTAAAAGGGCTTGTGATTTATGTGGTCTAAATAACCATCTCACTGAAACTTGCCTAAAAGTAATTTATTGTACCAAACGTGAAAGGACTAACCATCGCACTTGTGAATAAACTCAGTATATGCTGGCCAAAACAAGTGCTGATGATCACAAATCTGAAGCATCTCATTCCAGGCGAAATATGCCTTTCCCACCATGCATTCATTATGGTATGGGCAATCATCACTCAGATGACTGCCACTATTACCCTGTTTGTAATATTTGTTGAAGTTATGACCATGACACTCATGGACATAATCGAATCATCTCACTCATAAGAGGTATTAAACTAAGAAACCCAAACTCTATTACCAAATGTTGTGAGACTTGTGGAATCGATGTCCACACTACATCTGATCACAACCATATAGAGTCGTTCAGAAGAGGTGAAGCCGTCCAGGCTAAGAAAGCAAAAGCTGTTCAGACCTTTCTTCTTCTGAGCAACCACACATACCCTCAACAAGAGGACCCTTCAGATCTAGAACACATTCTAGATCTAAAACCCCCACCCAAGAAAGGTGGGTTTCAAAATGAAACTGACCATTTCCTTAACTTGTGTTGTATGATCTCAGGAAACCTATTTGGTACCTAGATAGTGGCTGCTCAAGGCACATGACTGGCGCCAAAAGTTATCTACACAAGTATAAGTAGGAACAAGGTCCCAAAGTTGTTTGCGGTGATAACTCATCAGCTACTACTAAAGGATTTGGTTCAGTAAAATGCAATCGTATAGTTTTCTCAAGGGTAGCATATGTAAATGGATTGAAGCACAACCTCATCAGCATAAGTCAACTTTGTGATGCAAAGTATCTTGTGCTGCTTGATGACAAAAAAGATACAATCTTCAACTCCAATCATGAAATTATGATGATTGCTCTAAGAGTTAAAGATGTTTATGTCATGAACATGAACTCTACTCAGGAGACATGCTTCTTTGCTAAAGCCTTTAATATTACCAATTGGCTTTGGCATAAGAGGCTCTCACATCTCAATTGCAAAATAATAACTCTACTGGCCAAACAAAATCTTTTTATTGGTCTTCCTTTACTTGTCTACTCCAAGGACAAACCATGTTCTGCATGTAAAAAAGGAAAGCACCATAGAGCCAATTTTAAAACAAAGCAAACTTTCTCAATCAAAGAAAGTCTTCATTTGCTTCACATGGACTTATTTGGCCCAGTAGCACCTAGGGCCATTTGTCATGAAACATATACACTTGTCATTGTTGATGAGTACTGAATTAATGATTTTGTGTGTTGTTCGTACTCGATTCAATTAGAATTGATCACGGTTTAAGGTGGACTTATCGTTTTTGGTATACAAAGAATTTGGTCGTTGATTATCTATTTTAAACTAAAAATGCAAACTTTAAAGTAAATGACAAAATAGTAAAAGCAATAACTTATTAAAACTTAAATGAAAGACTTAAACGAAATAAAAAGGAAATTAAAGTAATTTAAAACTTGATTTAAAAGTAAATTTGAAAACTTAAAATTTAATAAAAATGTAAACTTGAAATTAAACTAAGATAAAACAATTTAAAATAAAACTAAATGAAAATGTTTAAAAATAAAGCTAAGTAAAATGGCGGGAAAAGAAAATTTGAAAATTAAATTGGGACAAAAATTATTCAAATTCGCAACACCAAATTTGGTACAATTCCGCAATCATAAAAACAAATAATTCCGCAATATGTTAAAAAAACATATAATTTCGCAATGCTTAAAAAGGGTATAATTTCACAATGTTGAAATGGAATAATTCCGTAATATTGGAAATTGATATGATTTCGCAATATATCGAAACATATAATTTCGCAATGCACAATATATATGATTTCGAAATGTCACTAAACATACAATTCCGCAATGTCACAATACATTCGATTTCGCAATACTGAAAAGGGTATGATTTCGCCAATATTGAAAAATCAACAATTCCGCAATCCTAAATGGATTCAATTTCGCAATGCACAAGGTGACACAATTCCGCAATATACAAGATATTGCAAAATTAAATCAGATTTTCTTAAAAAAGGGGATCTCGGAAAAGGACGAATTTAAGCAATATTTTCGCAACTTTTTAAGGACAATAAGACAACAAAAATACCAATAAGCTAATCACAACTTCTAGACGAATGATAAAACTTGTAAAACCTTAAAACACGAATCAAGAAACACGAAAAGCAAGGAACTTTATGTAACGTGTAGAAGATGAGATGAAATAGATGAAGAACTAGATGGATGATGAAGAAAATAAACAAAGATGATGAAAGATTAAGATCAAAACAAAGATTAAACTAGAAAAAGGAAAGATTAGATTAAAAGAAAGAAAGAAAATAAACAAAGATGAAGTTTTTCCTAGTAAGAGAAAGTAAACACTTTCTCTCTCTAAAAACTAGAAACTACTAAAAAAATGACTAACTCCCTACAATGAAGTTGTAGGGGAGTATTTATAGGAGAGGGGAGAGTGGTGTGTTGCTTGCTCTTTCTTCTTGTCTTTTAAATAAGTCTTCTCGTCTTTTAATTAAATTTGACGTTCTCTACTTTGGCTCGGGATTTGTCGAATGATCAAATGAACTCATCTTCTAATTTTCTTCTTTTAGTAGACTTGGTTCTTTGACTTCTTCAAACTTCCGTCTTTAGACTTTTTCTTTGATAAATCTTCAGAATAGGCCTTAGACTTCCGTTCTTTTTGCAGTCTTGATCTTTTGACTTCGTCTTTTGTCTTTTTTCTTCGATAAAAGCCCGTGAAAGCCCGTGTTTTCTTCCATTTTCATCTTTTGTCCCTAAAACACAATAAAAACACAAACCACGCATAATTCCGACTTTACGACATAAAATACACGTTTTGGCTTGGTTTATCCTTGTTATAAGTAGTAAAAGGATAAGTGTTTTCACACTTATTAAATCCCCTACACTTGACCATTGCAATGCCCTCATGCAATACATAGTTTCAAAGCATAGTTTAACATTTCTCATCATGATTAACCTACCTTGGCCTTTATTTAATACTAGACAATATGGAAACTCAAAAAGATAGAAAATTACAAAATGCTTGAAGGAAGAACAAGTAAAGAGATCGAAGACTTACGTTACGGCTTTGGTTGTCATTAATGTTCAGCACCCTCAAGTTTCACGTTCCTCATACCAAGCTTAAAAACGAGATCATTGCTATTATAAGTTAGCAAGATAACACAAACTCATGTGGCTTAATTATTCGCTGATATGAGCAAAATCTCATATCAATTAATCAACAAATCACCCTAAAACACATGGAAATTACCTAACTTTTGTGTTATAAAGCAGAATTATGTGGTGTATTTTGTGTTTGTGCTCAAATAGGTAACAAGGATACAATTTCAAGCAAACAAGAAGAAATCAAGCTCATTTATGATGAAAAGACAAGAGAAGGATCAAAGATGACAAGTCAATTGAAGATGAAGGACCTATCTTGACAATACTTAAAAGTTAAGGGACTTAAATGCAAACTTTGGAAAAGTCAAGATCAAAGTCAAAATTGGTCAAACTTCAAGTCAACCAAGTCAAGGGAGTCAAATGAAAAAGAATACAAGTCAAAGGACTAAAATTGCCGTTTAAATGAATAAAAGAGCTCATTTGGATTTTCCTAAAAAGACAAGGGGCTGAAATTGTCAAAAATGCCTCAACTTTGTGTTCAATCCGTGTTACATACCTCTTGACCAATAAAACACAAGAAAAAGGGAACATGGATTGCCAGCAAACCTACCAAGTCACCCATTCATTTAATGAACGAATCTGCTACAGTGCATCCTACTACTTCCCCTTTTGGCCAATCAGAACTCGCCATGCAATAATATTAATTATCCAAAGTGGATAATGATCCGTGTGAAGGGAGAATAACCAACAAAAACATGACACGTGTCACTCTCTTCTTCAAACGAGCCCAGGTCGTGGATTTGGCTACAATGCATTTCACACAAAACTTTCTACATGAAAAATGTTCGTATTGAGATGACGAATGCAACTGCATAAGTCAATTAAACTGAAACTCAAAGGAGAAGAAAACCCCTTTCTTGTTCTTGGGATGAAATCTGCAATTCATCAGCTTTGGACACCTGGCAACTCCTGATTGGCTAAGACACGTCAGACCTCCCAAACTCTTCATCATCAACTTCTATAAATAGGGACTTGTACTTTCATTTTAAGTAAGTAGCTAAGTGTGAAAAAACACACACACTTTTATTTTCCTCTCAATTCTGTTCTCATTCAGATAGCTAGACTTCTCTCAAGAGTTGGACACACTCTTGAGAGTTAGTTATTGAGTTAGTTAAGGCAGTTGTAACTACTTTCCCTTCATCAATTAATAAAATCCCAAAAATATTCATTTCCTCTTTTCATACTCATTTCACTTACTCAATCCTTTAATCCTGTTACTGTTTGTGATTTCATGGATCTTAAGTGATCAATGAAGTGATTTTGATATATTTTGGAGGTTACATCCAGTTTTCTAGCAAGAATAATCCTTTCCAGTTCCTGAGTAGCAGATTTGTAGCAGTTGGTGTGATTTTGAACAGAAATGGCTTTTGGAGGTGATAATATGGTTAATGGAGGTGTTCTGGTGGTGTTCTAGTGATTTCTAGTTGGCTCAGCACCACACTACTCCATCAGTGGAGGCTTTTAGCTAAAAAGTTTGTTAATTCTGTTTTAAAGTTCCATTCAACTAAATTTGCATGCTCAATTCTGGTGTAAACAATTTATGCTGCTATGATCATGTGTTTGAACTTGTGTTAGTGTAATAGGATTGATTTGATAACTTGTAAGTAGTCTTGTAAATTTAGTATAAGTTTCACTTGATTCTAGCTTAATTTTCATCAGTCAAGTGATTTTGAGTGCATTTTGTGTTCAAACCTGTTAACAAGTCTGGATTTGTGTCAATTACTTCTCATTTTACTTCATGAACATGACTTGATATCAATCTTAGCCTATTTCACTCTCTTAATCAAAATCACTTTAAAAAAATTCATATCAGTCTTGATAACTGATGTTTGGATCTGCCTAGTCTCTGTAATAAAAGATTGTTAATCTTGTTAAGTTTAGCTCATTGTCATTAAGTGAACCAGTAGAAACAACTTTGTTTGGTTTTGAAATCAAACTTCAGGTCAAAAAGGCAATTGGTTAAGAAGAATTTGGGTCAAAGTCTTTGATCATTTACATTCCGAAAACTTGTGCATTCCAAATCCATGCCATTTCTTCAATACTTAACTAAATAGCTTAAAATCAGTTCCTAATTGTAGTTAAACATCCAAAGTTCAAATCTGTGCAAGGAATTTCTATAGTTTTCTATTTTCTGATAGAAATCAGCTTATTAATAAGCACCTTAGCTAAATCAAGTTTCTGTAAAGAGAGTTGGTCTGTTTACTTGGATAGCAATTTCTACTTCCTAAATCTAGCTATTTTCTTTCATAAGCTTGTTTAGAAACATGTCTTGAGTAGTTTTGGAAATTTTCAGCTTTTTCATAATTTTTGTCAAACTTGGTCAAATAAGCACTTGAGAGCTTAATTCCATTTTCCTTCTTATCCGGTGCATCAATTTCAAAAAGAAAAGGCATTCCCTACTCTCATTAAGCTGTTTAACAAGTTTGAGCATTAAAATCAAGATGTGGATGTATGGCTTTTCAGTTAGCTTAATACTGGCTTATTGGAATAAGCTAGATTGAGTTTTACTTTGTTTTAAGCAATTTCCTTATACAAGTCTAGTTAATTTTCAATTTTAAGCATTTTGAAACTAGTTTGAGCTTATTTGGTTTAGTAATAAGCTCATACGAGCTTATTCTTCGTGTAAGCCCGTTTTTGATAAATATGTCCCATTAATTGCACTTTAGTCCCCAGGGTTTGTAACTGTTTGCATTTGTAGCTAATTTTACAAGTAATTAGGGTTTGCTAATATTCAATCCTTTAACTTTCTGTTACTTGTCAAATTTGGTTAGGCAGTTTGTTAGTTTGTTAAAAGTTAGTTAAAAGTTGTTTAAATTTACATTTTAGGTCCTTTTACTTTCTAAACTTTACATTTCAAGCTTTGTACTTTCATTTACTTTACATTTTAAGCACTTTACTTTCATGATTTTACAATTTGAACTTTTGTGAATAATATTTGGTATTTGCTAAGTGTTTTACGGATAAATAGCATAATATTTTTCACCCTTTTTACTTGTTGTTTGAAATAGACATAGAATATCCAAATACCCTATTAACCAAGAACAATAATAAAATTGAGATTTTTAGGACTTTCAATTGGTCAAGAATCGAGAGAAAATGAACTTCAATATACTCAATTTCAAATGGCGCCGATTCCGGTTCTTTGAATTTACGTGAGACTATTTATTGACGGTTTTCATCGGCTTTTGGGATCCGTTCACCCCGTGAACGTTATTTTTACGTATCATAAATAAAAAACATAAAAAAATAAAAAATATAAAAATATAATAACTAAAAAAATAACAAAAACAATTCTTTTCATAAAGAATTGACCAAAACAATAAAAAATTCAAAAAGCAATCTTTTTCCTAAGAGATTGCACCCAAAAATATATATTATTGATTTTCCTTGGTTTTTACGTACATATAGTATTTTCTTTAAAAAACCCAATAAATACAAAAATATTTTCCTTATATTATTATATGTAGATACATATACGTATACGAACAACCAATACACATATCTCCATAAGTATTGCTTTTGCAATACACCGTGTTAGGGAGCGTTACGGTCCTTAACACATGTATCGATCAAATTTAATTAAGCAAGAATAGATAAATACTTCCAATAGGCAATAATTCGAAGCATACAAACTAAAAAGTGAATAGAAAGGCGATGTGCTATAAAATGCCATCTAAGGGTTAATAGGTACTTATGTGCTTCGCCCCACCTAACCCCCCGTTCACTAGTGCGTATTCTAAGAAGGAAGGCTTGATTGGGGGTCTTGCACCCAAGTAGTAATTACATATATTATACTTTCTTGTGGATATTTCATATTGAATCTCGAAGAAGATAATCCCTTCTTCTTCAAAGTCGAACGAGAGCTTCTCTCTCACTCCTTGTATTGAGTTGCATGCTCACTCGCAGGCGTGCACAAATACTATTTGGTGTACAACCCCATCCTCCCAAAAGGAAGAAAAAAAGAAAGAGTAAAAACACCACCGTCCATCAAGCCGATCCCGAGAATCGTGCTTTGATCCACACACAACAAGAATCCATGGCCGACGTTGACACTCGACCTTTGATGGAGCACTTGCAATCCAATATGCAAGGATATGCCGATGCTATCAAGATACCCGATATTCCCGCAAACACCTTTGAGCTAAAGACATCTATGATTAACTTGCTTTCAAACACACCATTTTTGGGGAATAAAAATGATAATCTACATGATCACCTTAAGAAGTTTCTTGCTCTTTGCAACACCATTAAGTACAATGGAGTGCCCATGATGCCATTAAGTTGATATTGGTAAAATTTTCACTAGAGGGCCATGCCAAGCATTGGTTAGATACACAACCACCCGAGAGCATTACTACATGGGATGGTTTCACTAAGAAGTTTTTGAACAAGTTCTTTCCTCCATCTAAGACCACGGCTTTGAGAAACTTAATTATAGGTTTTCAACAAAAACCTAGTCAAACCTTTAGTGATGCTTGGGAGGATTTCAAGGAGTTATTGAGAAAATGCCCAAATCATGGATTCGATGAAGTTCACCAAATCAATACTTTCTATGACCACACCACCAAGATTCACTTAATTCTTCCGCGGGTGGAAATATTCTTGCTAAATACATTCAAGAAGCATGGGACATTATTGAGACCAAATCAATGGTGCAAACTAACACACAATTTGAAGAAAGGGTTCATGTTGTCCAAACTAGTTCTCAAACACCTTGTGATAACCAATTCCTCAAGAGTCACCAAGAGATACTCCAAAGATTTGATAAGAATGAAGAGATGCATCTTAAGGAAAGTCAAGAATTAATCCAAGCCATTAAGGGCCTTTGATTGAACAATTCCACCAATGATGTGCATGCTATTACTCTTTCATGTGATACTTATGGAGGTCCCCATTCCTATCAACAATGTGACAAAGTTCAAGGTTATCAAGGGGAGTGTTATGCTTACCAAGAAGAACATCGAGAACATTTCAAACCCAACATCAATCCAAACAATATTTCTTACAAGTCTCAAAACTATCTTGCTCCACCGGGATTCCCACCTCATCCACCCACCCTTACTTAACCCAATCCCCCTCAACTGTTACAAAGGAACCAAAGGCCAAGACCACAATACCAAGGGAACAACTACAAAGCACCCAACACCTTTCAAAATCAAGGAAATAACTTTCATCCACCCAATCAAGGATTTAACCCACCACCACCCTTCCCAAATCAAGGATACCCTCAAATTAAAAATCAAGGATATGTGCCATATAATAATAATGAGTATGTTGAGAGGAGAATTCGTGAAAGTGAAAAAAGGATACAAGAGCAAATGAGATTGATTAATGAGGAGTCTACCAAGAGGATTTTAATGGCAATTACTCAAAGACCACAAAGGGCTTTACCTTCTAACACACAAACAAACCCGAGGGCCAATGTCAATGCTATTACAACAAGAAGTGGAAAACGACTAATGATCCTTCACCTCCTACACCTTCTATTACTAAGCCTACTTTGGTTCCAACTTGTGATAAGCCTTCTACATCTTCTTCACCACCTCCAAGCTCTACTACTTCATCACCAACACATTCTCAACCTATACCTACTTCTCCTTTACCTCCCACAACTCCCAATGAAGAAGCTAACAAAGACAAATCTTCCACTACAACACCTACTCCACCTACACCAAAACCAAATCTTCCTTACCCTTCAAGATTGAGAAAGGAAAAATTGAAAAACAAGGATGATATACAAGGCTCAAACTTTTTGAGGATGTTCAAGCAACTCAACATAAACATCTCCTTTGTGGAAGCTCTTGCTTATATGACAAAATTTGCTAAGATGTTCAAAGATCTCCTCTCCAACAAGGAAAAATTGGTAGATTTACCCAACACATCCCTTATCGAGAATTGCTCTGCCGTGTTGCTCAAAACCTTACCTACAAAACTTAGAGATCTGGGGCGCTTTTTGATCCCTTGTAATTTTACCGGGGTGGAAAATTGCATGGCATTGGCAGATCTAGGGGAAAGCATAAATCTCATGCCTTTATCAGTTTGGCAAAAACTCTCTCTTCCCGAGCTCACTCCAACTAGGATGACCCTTGAGTTAGCCAATCGTACCATAGCTTACCCGGTAGGTATTGCGGAAGATGTGTTTGTAGGTGTGGATAAGTTTACCTTTCCGGCCGACTTTGTAGTGGTTGATTATGACATGGACACGAGAGTTCCTCTAATTGTTGGTAGACCATTTTTTAGGACTGGTCGTACTCTTGTAGACGTGGCGGAGGGAGAACTAATTATAAGAGTTGAGGATGAGAAAGTGGTGTTTAAGCTAGGAAAAGTGACTAAGAAGTATCAAGCTTGTGAAACCATTAACATAGTTGATGTACTTGATGAGGTGTGTGATGAGCATTTCCATGACGCTTGTAAGAGTAATAGTGAAGACATGCCTCCTGTAGAGATCGTTGCCTCAATTGCTCCCTCCTTAACACCTTTTGGAGAGAGTGATTTCCTCTTGGAGGAATTTGAGTCCAACTTTCTTGGTAATGATGATTCTCCCATTAATTGGGAAGAAGACATTATCACTATCCAAAAGTTGCTCAATGAAGATCCCATTCCTTTACACATCCCACAAGAAGTAACCAATGATGATCCATCCATAGTGAAACCTTCCATAGAGAGTCCACCTACCCTTGAACTTAAGGACCTTCCATCCCACTTAGAGTATGCTTTCTTAGAGGAGAAAGACCAATTACCCGTGATCATTGCTAAAGATTTGAAAGATGATGAGAAAGAAAAACTCATAGATGTCCTTAAGAAACATAAGCAAGCCATAGCATGGAAAATATCTGACATAAGGGGAATTAATCCACATTTTTGTACACATAAAATCCTTATGGAGGATGATTACAAACCCGCTATTCAACGCCAAAGAAGGGTTAACCCTAAAATCAATGAGGTCATTAAGAAAGAAGTTATCAAACTCCTTGATGCGGGCATGATTTACCCCATTTCCGACTCTGCATGGGTTAGCCCGGTACATTGTGTTCCTAAGAAGGGTGGAATCACCGTAGTGCCCAATGAGAACAATGAGCTTATTCCTACTAGACTTGTTACGGGTTAGAGAGTTTGTATTGATTATAGGAAGCTCAATGACGCTACTAGGAAAGATCATTTCCCATTGCCTTTTATGGACTAAATGCTTGAACGCTTAGCGGGGAATGAGTACTATTGCTTTCAGATGGATTCTCGGGTTATTTTCAAATACCCATTGACCCTAAGGATCAAGAAAAGACCACATTCACTTGTCCCTATGGTACATTTGCTTACAAGAGAATGCCTTTTGGCTTGTTTAATGCATCGGGGACATTTCAAAGGTGTATGATGGCAATTTTCCATGACATGATTGAGCAAACTATGGAAGTTTTCATGGATGATTTCTCGGTTTTTGGAGATTCATTCACTTCTTGTCTCTCCCATTTAGAATGTATGATAAAGAGGTGTGAAGAAACACGTCTTGTTCTTAATTGGGAGAAGTGCCATTTCATGGTCAAAGAGGGGATAGTCTTGGGACATAAGATATCCAACAAAGGTTTAGAAGTGGATCGTGCTAAGATATATGTTATTGCTAAGCTTCCCCATCCTACAACGGTGAAAGGAGTTAGGAGTTTTTTGGGTCATGCGGGGTTCTATAGACGTTTCATACAAGATTTTTCTAAGATAGCAAGACCGATGACCCACCTCTTGAAAAAAGAGGCTCCTTTCATTTTCAACCAAGAGTGTTTGAACTCTTTTGAGATACTTAAGGAAAAGTTGACTAAGGCTCCCGTTTTGGTTTCTCCAAATTGGGAATTGCCTTTTGAGCTTATGTGTGACGCTAGTGATTATGCCATGGGGGGGCGTGTTAGGAAAAAGAGTGAACAAGCATTTTCAACCTATACACTATGCTAGTAAAACCATGACGGGTGCACAACTTCATTATACCACCACGGAAAAAGAGTTGCTTGCTATAGTCTATGCCTTTGAGAAATTTAGACCCTATCTTGTGCTATCCAAAACCATAGTGTATACGGATCATTCCGCTCTCAAGTACCTCATAACAAAGCAAGATGCTAAGCCTAGACTCTTGAGATGGGGTTTATTGCTACAAGAGTTTAAGATAGAGATTCGTGATAAGAAAGGAGTCGAGAATTTAGCGGCGGATCACTTGAGTAGACTTGAGCATCCTTTTCAAGGAGATTTGCCTCATAAGGAAATCAATGAATCCTTTCCATTAGAGGAGCTCATTTCTATCTCTTCTCAAGAGGATGCCACCCCTTGGTTTGCGGATATTGCAAACTATCTTGTGGGGGATGTAGTAATAGAGGGTCTCACTTCCCAACAAAAGAAGAAATTTCTTAAGGAAGTGAAGTATTACTTTTGGGATGACCCTTACCTCTTTAGGCAATGTGCAGACCAAATCATTAGACGGTGTGTAAATGGGCCCAAGGCATTTAAGATTTTAGAAGCTTGTCATAAGGGACCTACGGGTGGATATTTTTGGCCCAACTATACCGCCAAGAAAGTCTTTGATTCGGGTTACTATTAGCCTTCCATATACAAAGATGCACAAGATATGGTGAAATTTTGTGATGTATGTCAAAGGCAAGGAAAAATTACTCAACGAGATGAGATGCCACAAAACTTCATACAAGAATGTGAGATTTTTGATGTGTGTGGAATAGATTTCATGGGACCTTTTCCATCTTCCAAGGGAAATAAGTACATACTCGGAGCGGTGGATTATGTGTCAAAGTGGGTTGAGGCCAAAGCCTTACCTACTAATGATGCTCGAGTTGTAGTAAAGTTTTTGAAGCAATTATTTGCTAGATTTGGTGTACCTCGGACCATCATAAGTGATCGTGGTACTCACTTTTGTAATGATCAATTCACAAGAGTCATGAAGAAATATGGTGTTAATCATAGACTTTCTACCGCGTATCACCCTCAAACCAATGGTCAAACCGAGGTCATAAATCGTGGTTTAAAGAGAATTTTGGAAAGAACGGTGGGAGAGCATCGAGCGTCTTGGTCGGATAAGCTTGATGATGCTTTGTGGGCTTTTAGGACGGCTTTTAAGACACAGATTGGTTGAAATCCATATAGGCTTGTCTATGGAAAAGCATGCCACCTCCCATTCGAGTTAGAGCATAAGGCTTCTTGCGCTCTCAAGTGGGCTAACTTTGATTTAAACCAAGTCGGCTCACATAGAAAGGACCAACTCAATGAAATGGATGAATTGAGAGCTAATGCTTATGAGAACTCATTTCTTTATAAGGAAAAGACTAAGAAATTGCATGATGCTAAGATCAAGAACCGTGAGTTCAAAGTTGGAGAGCCGGTTCTCCTCTTTAACTCAAGGTGAAACTCTTTGCGGGCAAGCTTAAGTCAAGATGGTCCGGTCCATTCACTATTTCTCAAGTATTTCCATATGGAACTATTGAGTTGTCACAACCCGATGGTCCAAATTTCAAAGTGAATGGTCACCGTGTTAAGAACTATTTTAGGGAGGTCATTTCTGTAGAAATGGTCCAAGAGATCCTCATTTTCCCCATGAATTAATTCATTGTAGGAAGAGTCGAGCTAGAGAATCCTTAAATCAAGCTTGAATAACTAGGTTTAGAGGTTTTAGACTTAGAGTGTTGTAGGTTAGAAATAAGGATGGAGAGTTGATGAGAAGTGTAGGGGAGACCTTCCTTTTGTCTTATTGTTGTTTGTAGGATTGCTCACTCATCACGTGCTTTGGAGCTTATGGAGGAGGCCCTTGTATCCGGTTCACTTTGTTACTATTGTGTTTTTTCATAGACACATTGTGCTTTTAAAATGAATTCACTATAGTTGATCCTTCCTTAGCTTGGGTTAAGCAAAGTCTGTTCATTGTCATAAGTGTAGGGGAAGTTATACTTCCATGCTCTTAAACATTGAGGACAATGTTTATCTTAAGTGTAGGGGGGTTTTCTATCGAAGTGACCTTACCTAGACATTGTCATTGACCTTCATGATAACATGGAAAATTAATTTTTCAAACATTTTTTCAAATTTTAATCTACTTTGGCCACCAAAAATATGCATTCATAATTTTTGCATCAATCATTTTTCATTTGTATAACACATTTAAATTGTATATATTTCTTCTTTTGTTCTTTATGAAAAGTTGAAAAAGGAAAAACAAAATATAATAAGGACATGGTTTAACAAATTTAGACTTCTTTGACATATTAGGCCCGCCATAGATATTTTGACTCAACCCGAGTTTGCTTATCCAAGCATTCTCTAGCTAGTATCCATAACCATGTAGTCCTTCATTGGTCTATTAGGCTAAGCATCCACCACTCTCATTATTTGAGATTTTAAATTTGTGGAGAATGGGAAATGATAGAGTTTAAGCAAGTATAAAAGGGCTAGATAAACTTCATGATAATTACTTGTGGATAAACCCTTCTCTTTTCTTTGCCTCTTATTTCTTCGCATGTATATATGTTAATAAATAATCAAGAACGGTTTTAATCGGTTTGTAGTCTCTTATGCATTTTTGACTAATCATTCATGGTTGGTATAAGTATGTCTTAAGATTCTAAGTTAGAACGTTTTATGTGTACTAGACTTATGTCATGCTTAATACTTAGCGGGTGTTTTTCCTTTTATTCTTTTCAACTTTCTTTGTGAGGAATAAAGAAAAATAAGAGCGGCTTACAAAAAAAAAGAGTGGCTAGAAAAAAAAGGAAAAATAAAAAAAAATTACAATTATACAAGACTCCCAAGAGGGGCAGTGAATTGTTAATTATAGTAACTATTAGATTCTAATATTACCTTTACGGGTTGCGGGGATTTAATAGTTGCTCCAATCCAATAATACCTTGACGGGTTGCGGGATTGAAGATCCAAAGTCCCAAAAAGGCGGCGAATGTAAATTATTGCGTGAGTTAAATTTTTCTTTCCTTAGCGAATGTGTAGCTACTTATTAATGCATGACATAAGGATCTTACACATAAGGCGGATGACTTATTACTCTTGAAACGGACTTATATTAATTGTGAGCGGTTTTTCAAGTAATGGATGAGAGGATTACTTAGGATTAAAACGTGCTTCCTTATTTTTGGATTTTACATTTCTTATACTTCACGCTTCAAATAATGACAAATTTGACTTCAAGCAATTTACCCAAATAATAACCGGTTCCACATTTAATTGTCATGAATAAGTTGATGCACTTTTTACTTGTGAATGCAATGATCCCATTTTTAAGCTTGGTATGGGGAAAGTGAAACTTGAGGGTGATAAATGTCCATGGTACCAAAGCCCTAATTTAAGTCGTTGATTTCTTTATGAGTTTTCCGTCAAAACCATTTCAAGAAAATTCCAAAAATATATAAATAGAACTGTTTTCTTTGCATTGCATTGTACAAAATCAAAATCATGCATCATATAGAGTAGAGTAGTGTAAAAACATTCCATATTGGCCAAGGTGGGTTAATTATGAGGAAAATGTAAAATTGTGCTTTAAAATATAGCATTTCATGACGTCATGGAAATGTTCAAGTGTAGGGGATTTGATATGAGCAAAATCTCATATCAATTAATCAACAAATCATCCTAAAACACATGGAAATTACCTAACTTTTGTGCTATAAAGCAGAATTATGTGGTGTGTTTTGTGTTTATGCTCAAATAGGTAACAAGGATATAATTTCAAGCAAACAAGAGGAAATCAAGCTCATTTATGATGAAAAGACAAGAGAAGGATCAAAGATGACAAATCAATTGAAGATGAAGGACCTATCTTGACAATACTCAAAAGTTAAGGGGCTTAAATGCAAACTTTGGAAAAGTCAATATCAACGTCAAACTTGGTCAAACTTCAAGTCAACCAAGTCAAGGGAGTCAAATGAACAAGAATGCAAGTCAAAGGACTAAAATTGCCATTTAAATGAAGAAAATAGCTCATTTGGATTTTATGATAAAGACAAGGGGCTGGAATTGTCAAAAATGCCTCAACTTTGTGTTCAATCCGTGTCACATACCTCTTGCCCAATGAAAACACAAGAAAAAGGGAACATGGATTGCCAGCAAACCTGCCAAGTCACTCATTCATTTAATGAACGAATCTGCTACAGTGCATCCCACTACTTCCCCTTTTAGCCAATCAGAACTCGCTATGCAATAATATTAATTATCCAAAGTGGATAATGATCTGTGTGAAGGGCGAATAACCAACAAAAACATGACACATGTCACTGTCTTCTTCAAACGAGCCCAGGTCGTGGATTTGGCTACAATGCATTTCACATAAAACTTTCTACATGAAAAATGTTCGTATTGAGATGACGAATGCAACTGCATAAGTCAATTAAACTGAAACTCAAAGGAGAAGAAAACCCCTTTCTTGTTCTTGGGATGAAATCTGCAATTCATCAGCTTTGGACACATGTCAACTCTTGATTGGCTAAGACACGTCAAACCTCCCCAACTCTTCATCATCAACTTCTATAAATAGGGACTTGTACTTTCATTTTAAGCAAGTAGCTAAGTGTGAAAAAACACACACACTTTTATTTTCCTCTCAATTCTGTTCTCATTCAGTTAGTTAAACTTCTCTCAAGAGTTTGACACACTCTTGAGAGTTAGTTATAGAGTTAGTTAAGGCAGTTGTAACTACTTTCCCTTCATCAATCAATAAAATCCCAAAAATATTCATTTCCTCTTCTCATACTCAATCGTTTAATCATGTTACTGTTTATGATTTCATTGATCTTATGTGATCAATGAAGTAATTTTGATACATTTTGGAGGTTACATCCAGTTTTCTAGCAAGAGCAATCCTTTCCAGTTCCTGAGTAGCAGATTTGCAGCAGTTGGTCTGATTTTGAACAGAAATGGATTTTTTAGGTGATAATATGGTTAATAGAGGTGTTCTGGTGGTGTTCTAGTGATTTCTAGTTGGCTCAGCGCCACACTACTCCATCAGTGGAGGCTTTTAGCTAAAAAGTTTGTTAATTCTGTTTTAAAGTTCCACTCAACTGAATTTGCATGCTCAATTCTAGTGTAAACAATTTGTGCTGCTATGATCATGTGTTTGAACTTGTGTTAGTGTAATTGGATTGATTTGATAGCTTGTAAGTAGTCTTGTAGCTTTAGTATAAGTTTTACTTGATTCTAGCTTTATTTTCATCAGTCAAGTTCTTTTGAGTGCATTTTGTGTTCAAACCTATTAACAAGTCTGGATTTGTGTCAATTACTTCTCATTTTACTTCATGAACATGACTTGATATCAGTCTTAGCCTATTTCACTCTCTTAATCAAAATCACTTTGAAAAAGTTCATATAAGTCTTGATAACTGATGTTTGGATCTGCCTAGTCTTTGTAATAAAAGGTTGTTAATCTTGTTAAGTTTTGCTCATTGTCATTAAGTGAACCAGTGGAAACAACTTTGTTTGGTTTTGAAGTCAAACTTCAGGTCAAAAAGGCAATTGGTTAAGAAAAAATTTGGGTCAAAGTCTTTGATCATTTACATTCAGAAAATTTGTGCATTCCAAATCCATGCCATTTCTTCAATACTTAACTAAATAGCTTGAAATCAGTTCCTAATTGTAGTTAAACATCCAAAGTTCAAATATGTGCAAGGAATTTCTACAGTTTTCTATTTTTAGATAGAAATCAGCTTATTAATAAGCACCTTAGCTAAATCAAGTTTCTGTAAAGAGAGTTGGACTGTTTACTTGGATAGCAATTTCTACTTCATAAATCTAGCTATTTTCTTTCATAAACTTGTTTAGAAACATGTCTTGAGTAATTTTTGAAATTTCCAGCTTTTTCATAATTTTGGTCAAACTTGGTCAAATAAGCACTTGAGAGCTTAATTCCATTTTCCTGCTTATCCAGTGCATCATTTTCAAAAAGAAAAGATATTCCCTACTCTCATTAAGCTGTTTAACAAATTTGAGCATTAAAATCAAGATGTGGATGTCTGGCTTTTTAGTTAGCTTAATATTGGCTTATTGGAATAAGCTAGATTGAGTTTTACTTTGTTTTAAGCAATTTCCTTATACAAGTCTAGTTAATTTTCAATTTTAAGCATTTTGAAACTAGTTTGAGCTTATTTGGTTCAGTAATAAGCTCATACGAGCTTATTCTTTGTGTAAGCCCGTTTTTGATAAATATGTCCCATTAATTGCACTTTAGTCCCCAGGGTTTGTAACTGTTTGCATTTGTAGCTAATTTTACAAGTAATTAGGGTTTGCTAATAGTCAATCCTTTACCTTTCTGTTACTTGTCAAATTTGGTTAGGCAGTTTGTTAGTTTGTTAAAAGTTAGTTAAAAGTTGTTAGAATTTACATTTTAGGCCCTTTTACTTTCTAAACTTTACATTTCAAGCTTTGTACTTTCATTTACTTTACATTTTAAGCACTTTACTTTCATGATTTTACATTTTGAACTTTTGTGAATAATATTTGGTATTTGCTAAGTGTTTTACGGATAAATAGCTTAATATTTTTCACCCTTTTTACTTGTTGTTTGAAATAGACATAAAATATCCAAATACCCTATTAACCAAGAACAATAATAAACTTGAGATTTTTAGGACTTTCAATTGGTCAAGAATCGAGAGAAAACGAACTTCAATATACTCAATTTTATTCGCTTAGACTCCCTTATTCCTAGGTGTATCTCTTATATTTTATTGTTGTCTTGAATGATTACGAGGATGCATTGTTGACTTATTTCGATAGTTATTTAGGCTTAAAATAAAGTAGGACGATTTAATCAATAGTTAGCTAAAGGACAAAATCTTTTAAAACTGCTTCTCGAGACCTCATAAAGTTCATATCTTGGCATAACTCGCTTCACGATTTGAGACCTTTCTCGGATCGATATTTGGCATAGACTTCATACTTCGAATCTTGAGATATGATCTTGAAATAATGGTCTTCTCTTCATAATAGGAATTTCTACACTTGAAGTTTTTGAGAGATTCATCATACTTGGACCACGACTTCTTCATTTTTCTCGAATCTTTATTTGGGATTTTGATCAACGATCCCCCTCCTTTTAGGACTTGGATCTATTTATCCTCATACCTTGTTAGGGTCTTTTCGGATAGACTTCTCCATCATCTTTAGGGGAGCATTTGCTTTTCGTCGTGTGTCTTGATCCTTCATATTGATTTTTGATAAATGATTCTTCACATCACTTTGGATCTTTAGCAACAAAATGTAGCCCTCATGCCTTGTTAGGGCCTTTTCGGACTCGCCAATATTCGCATCCCGCTTCAATAAGTTATGCCTTGGCTATGAACTCTAATTAATACCAAGCAACTTTTAAACGATCTGGTGCTAGAAGCTAAGTAACTTTTCAAATCGTACGACTTTACTTATTGCAAATATATTTATTAACAAGCGATGGGAGAAAAACTCATAATTAACTCGCATAAATTCATGAAAGGATACCAAACTTATAATTGACTCTATCATCTCTCGTTCTCCACAATTTAAAATCTCAAGGAATGTCCCTCTCAATATACGCACAAGCAAGCGGAGAAACGAGATGACACAAAGCACTTAAAAACTTTTTTCCTTAGACGGCCTTTTATAGCTCGTCGCCTTATACCCACGTTATAGTATGTATAAATCGAGTTCAAACTTTTTATTAGTATTTATCTATTTTGCATTTTATTTTTGTTTTGGATTCGAATATAATAGCTAGGTGATGACATCCCAACTAAGGTCTTATTTGGAAGTAGGTAATTTTATTATTCTACGTAATATAATATAGTAATAACAAAAAACACGAAAAGCGATATATACTATAATAATAGAAAGATAACAAAACTTTCCGAGGACGGAAAGGATCTTCAAATCAACGATCAACAAATCTCTACGAACGAATCGTACACAAGATCCCCGGCAGCGGCGCCAAAATTTTTGATGTGTTGGGAAATGTCGTTGTATTTTAATTAGATACGTTATAGAGAAAATTTAGGAAATTACCCTTAGGAAAAGGTAATAATCCATAAATAAGCTAAAGACAATTCAATTAAACACGAGAGTGATCCCGGTTCGTTGTACACACGGACCTTATGAATTTGAGACGTTCGTTTGAATTTGGATAATTGATATGAATTTGGTTTCGGTTTTTATCTAATATTAATTCTACCAATTTTTAAATCCTAAAGTGCATGAATCGTACCCCAAAATTTAAATCTATTAGACATTTATTTAAATCTATATAAAATTTAAACTTTACTTTAACTATTTATTTTAAAAGAAACAAATTATTTAAACAATTACATATTTAAAATAATTCTATTTAAAATAAAATTTATTTAAAACTAATCTAATTAAAAAAATTTAAAAACTATTTAAAATTATAACCTAAATTAATCTATTTAAGAAAATTATTTTTAATTAACCAAAATCTATTTAAATCTAAATTTATTTAAAGCAAAATCAATTAAAACTAATTTATTTAAAATCTAATTTAGAAAAACAATTTAAATTTTCTAAAAGTAATAAAATATATTTTTTATTTGTCTTATTTATTTAATTTTTTTTAACTTTATAAAATTTATTTGAAACAAATGATTAAATTTTAATAATGAAAACTTTGCATTAATATTGAAATATAAGCTGACAGCTAAGATTTTTCAAGCTATATTAATTACTTAAGCTGTAAATAAACAAAAACAAGTGGCTAGACCAGGTGGTTAGCACGTTTGTATTTAACCGTGAGGTCATGGGTTCGAGTCACAAGGGTGACACTTTTTGTGATGTTTATTATTTTGGACATATTTTTGTTATAACACTCCTCCAAACAGTTTGTTTGGATATGTTTATAAATCAGTGTAGATAAATCCAATAATAACACAAAAATTCAATGATTTAGACAATAAATAAGTTCAAATTAAAGCAAGTAACAAATCAGTAAACAAAATGAATCACGCAGCAAACCAATTCTCAGTTATTTAACTCAGTGAAATCACTTAAGCCAAGCATAAGTTTATGCAGATAGGTAAAAACAAAAAGAGAATGCTTATGCAGAAATCAAAAATCAGTAGTAAACAAGCAACAATTCATCCTTCGAAAGCAGATCATATAGATCAATTTGCCAGACAGAGTTAAAGTTAAGCTTAGAATAAGCAGACTAAAAAAACTAATAAGCAATTGAAAATCTTAATCCAAATACGTTTAAACTATGCAACAATTATAGAAAGTCAATATAAAAGACTAATCTCAGCGGTTCTAACAAGTTGACAAAAGTCCCCAGTATACATAAATCCCTACTATATTATATTAAGCAACAGTTTAAATCTATAGAAACAAAAACATCAGAACCACAATAACATCTCAGAAACTTATCATCCTAACTCATTTTAGTAAACTTAACTAAAATTCATAGATTCATTTCAGTTTAACTAAAATCATTAACAATAAACAGTAAACTATCAGATTTAATCAAACCATCACAAATCTTCATCAATTAAACAAATAAATAAAACTGAACTAAAAGAAAATGAATTCCAACCTGAATTGGGTGAACCTTTGATGAAGAAGGTAGGCGTTGCGCCACCTTAAACACGTCACCACCATTAGACACCATTTCGAACCACGAACCAAACTCGAACCATCATCAACAAATCGAACCAACAACTCTATGGAAATCGAACCAACCTTTTTTACAAATCAAACCAGTAGGGTTTGATTTTTTATCCCAATCTCACTTTTAGATTATTCAATTAAGCTATTTAAAAAGCTTAAAGAAATAATTCTTTATATTATAACATCAAAAATAGACAATAAAGTTATTGTATAAAAACTTCACAATAAAACATAGAAACGAAAATATGATACTAAAATTAACTTTTATTAAACCAGTAAAATATTACAGTACTATAAAAATTAAAATACAATAAATCCTACATCTATTTTAACATTATAACACTAAAGTAAAATTGTAATGAAAAATTACAATTAATTTGGGGGTTTTTATAGGCAAACCCAAGGCCTTGATGAGTTGAGTTTGTTGAGCAGGAAAAACCATCTTGGCCCTTGATTCCATCTTCGCTTTCTTTTTCTTGATCAAACGGTGACAAATAGGCTTCTCTTCACATGGATTGCCAAGGTGGCAAGTTTTTGTGTTTGTTGTGCTTCTTTGAAGCTGATGTGGCCTATTATGATTGGTTCTATGATTGGATGGATATGTTTCCACCAATCACTAAAGAGAGATTACGAGAGAGGGATTCCACGTGTGCTTGGGATTCCATCTTCAACTTCCTAAAAACTTGGGGGTTTATTTAGAGGCGCGTGTGAATCAAAATCCAAGGAATAACAAAGCCCCAAAATTGATTTTAGGGTTTGTGGTGGTGAAAGGTTATTTGTGTATGCGTTTCTTTTTCTCTCACTTAGGTTACAACGAAGGGTGGGTGTGAGTGTTTTGACCAAAGTGAAAAAGTGGAGCATATATATTCTTAACCGTCCCATACTCTTGACCTAAAAGGCCTTGGGACCATACAATCCCACGTCTCATTCTTAGTTATGGAATTGGGCTTGGACCAAGAATAAATACTTCCAACCGTTTCATAAATGGGCCTTGGACCCATACAATCCGTATCATATTTTATCATTTTGGGCTTTTGGTTTAAAAGTAAATAAATTGTTTCCACTATTGGGCTTTCAGGCCCAATAAGTAAAAGTGGGACCCACTAGGCCCAAATAACTTTTATAATATTAAATCCTCTAAAAACGACTTGTCTTTTGGCTTCTTGATCTTTTCTTCAAACTCGTGTCGATTTTTCCGGTTTTCGTGATCTTGGGTACCTACACACATGAAACAACAAAAACACATATACAATGCTATATTCATTCATTTTATGCATTTAAGGCTTGTTTTATGATACAAATGATATGAGTAATTACACTCATATCACCGACCATGTCACCTTCCCCAATGATAATTAGTATTGAGGGGATCGAGTCAAGCTCATGACTTGGTAATAAAAAACGAGGTGTTTCGTGGGGGCATTCCCATGCTTATCCATGTACATATTATCGCTTTCTATTGTAATTAATGTGAGGCAATTTGTGCCCTTCCAACTCGTTGTCTCGTGGTTGTTTGTGAATGTGTTATCCAGATCATCATCATCGCCACGATTGAAGCCTCTCGTGTTCGTTTACGTGAGCCTCGATCGTTTGATTGAAGAAGTTTCATGAATCCATGACATATCCTTTGTTGTTCTAACGATAATCTTATAGCATAATTCATAAATGGCTTTAGATTGATTGTTACTTACCCTTTCCATACTAGATCTTAAGCATTCGACTCTTCATCTCTAGTATGGGGTTAATCCACCCTTAGACTCAAAACATTGAGGAAAATGTTTAATTTTAGTATGGGGGAGAATAGATACTTGCCTTGCTCACATCTTCACGATTTCCAAAGTTTATCATTTTGTTTAGGTTTTGTTGCAAATAAGGCTAAAAAGTGTTTTTAAGACATGAATGTAGGTTTTCCGTTGGGTAGAATAAGAGTTAATTTTTGACTTGATGGGCATTTGGAGCCCTTAACATTCCTTAACCCGCTTAAATCAAGTTTTGCTAGACTTTTATATAGGGAACTTTAAAACGCGAAAGTCTTAACTAGTATAGGTTTAAGAACAACAACTTTTCGCAAGTTCCTATAATTGATCCTAGAAAGTCACTTGTCAAGGGAACTTTAATACGCAAGTTCTAAGCTTATCTAAGTCTAAGAACTTGCAAGCTCTTATAGGTGACTTAAATAGGGTAAAAACCATACAATACCATCGTACTTATCAAAATGTACCGACTTTAAACACTTACAATTTAATCGCTAGACATTACCAATGAACTTTAAAATTTATTCCATTTTTACCAATATGGTCGTAAAATGACTGTATTACCCATATCTTTTTTAACATAATTACATATATGTCATTGACCATTTCTCTCATCATCTTCAGCCAAATACTTTTTGATAAAAATACCACTTTGAGCAGCGTCTGTATTTCCTTCCTTGTGGGCCCTTATTCTTATCTTTGTAGTCATCAATGAATGGACTTTAAAACTCATTCTCATGTTTGGTAGTATTGTCTATGGAAATAGAAGTAAAATTAGTCATCTTATCTATTCTTAGTTGACTTTCACAAGCATTCATCAGTTACATTTTGGAATGAAAATCAATTGAAGAAAACCTCCTGTAAATAAATCATTAAAAAAATTTACTTTTTACCATATATATTATAACGATTCTAGATTAATTTTTGGCATAAATCTTGAACATTGTATAAAACGTACCAAGATCGCCATTAATAAGTACTGTTATTTGTATAAAATTGGCAAGACGAAGGATGGCTATTGTTTGATTTCTGAATTTCTGTCTTTGAAATCATAAAAGATGTGGCTGGGTTTTCAACTCTTTTAATCTTTTTAAAAATCTTGAAATCAATTCCAATCAAAGAAGCATTTTAGCCATGATCTGAAGTTATGTACTTGTGTTAAACGATTATTGGATTGTTGGTTAATTAACAACTTCTTTGAGTTGGAAGTTACAGTTGTGAATCCATAAGGATTATTGGTCAATATACTTCCTTAATTTTGGATATGAGTTTTTTTTTATAAAATGTTAAAGAAGACAAGGGTAATATCGTCATTTCGGGTTATATTGGTAAAGACGAAACAAATTTAAAAGTTTATTGGTAATGTCTAGCGATTAAATTGTAAGTGTTTAAAGTCGGTACATTTTGATAAGTACAATGGTATTGTATAGCTTTTACCCACTTAAATACCCAAAACTTTGATTTAATTTAGTCATAATGAAGCTAATCTAAAATTAGCTAAATTTTGACTTTCATGGCTAAGTATTCACGAGTCTCTTTATTTAGAGATCTTTATATAGTAAAGAAAGAGAAGTGATAGAGTTTGACAAGTGATCATGCTAAACGTAGAACATGATAATGTTCTTTCAAAACATCATGTGTTTTAATTGTGGCTTTTTCTCCCATAAGATCAATGCATTAAGACAAATAATTGCAATAAATAAGGTCATATGGTTTATAAGGTATTTAGCTTCTAGAACAAGATCGTTTGGAACTTAATTATGATTACATGAAGTATATTTTCAAAACATAACTTATTAAAAAAGGATGCGAAGATTGGCGAATCTAAAAAGGCCCTTACAATGCATGAGGATTACCTTTTGTTGCTAAATCCAAAAAAGATGTGAATTCACGAATCCATATCCAAAATGAAGGATGAAGACACACAACAAAAAGCAAAATACTCCAATAGGTTACCGAAACGTCTATGAATCCAAAAAGGCCCTTACAAGGCATAAGGATGAATTTATGAATCCAAGTCCGAAAAGGAGGCGGATCGTTGCATAATCGAAGTCCCAAAATAAGGAAAAGGAAAAGTGAAGAAAGTCGTTGTCAAAGATTAAGCATCTCAAATCAAGAAGAAGATGTATGTCCATAAATGAACGAAGACCATAACAAAGAGCGTCTCTCAAGATGAAGTTCGAAACACATGTCAAATATCAGCCCGGGAAAGGTCCCAAGTCTTGATCAAATTTATGTCGAGATATGGACTTTTTATGATTATAAGAAGCGTTTTGAAAGATCGTTTCCTCTAGATACTTATTAAATAAATTGTGTCAATTTTATTTTCGGCTTAATGAATATCCAAATAAGTCAATATGAATCCTTGTGATCCATGACAAAATAGCTAAAAAATTCTAGATATCTTTTCGTAAGTATGATTGCCGGGAGAAAAAGTATTACACAATTTGAATGCATGAGTGGTGTAAGCATTGTGACTTGTACCAACAATGATCTCGTTTTTACGCTTAGCATGGAATATGTGTCAATCAAGGATAACGAACTCTACACTTAAAAACATTTACTTGTTTTGTTTCTTAGACCCAAAAATTCATGATCTCGGGATGAAAATCATACATAAATGTCCATAACACCGTAGTAGTAGTTTAGTTAATTTTCCATTTTCCTAAAAGTGAATAAAAATAGAACTTTTGAGATGTTTATATACTTCGTTCTAGCATTGCGTGAGGGCACGATAATGGTTTAGTATGGGCGAGTGATGAGACTGCATTTATACATAGTCTCATCATCCAAAACGGGCATTAAATATGCATAAATGTCGTAAAATACCATGAAATATACTTGTGTTTGCTCTTGTGTGTTTTAGGTATGGATATCGTGAAAAAGACAAAAGATCACGATAAACAAGAAAAAACGAACACGAGAAATGAAGCCGCACAAACAACAAGACCCGAAGAATGAATTCTGCAAAAATGCCCTTGAAGTTTGAAGAGTGTACAAGTTTGGTCCCTCAACAATTGAAGAATGTAACTTTATACCCCTAAGATTCTCAAAAATACAATATGGGTCCCTAAAGTTTCATCACTTGACAAATATAGCCCTTGAAGAAATCAAGACATGTTACAACAAGTCCTTAATAGAAGATTTATTAACCAATGACTTAACTTGAAAAACTCCAAGGACTAACAGTGAAAATGGGCAAGGACTTTGTTTCCAAAGCTTAACAAAGGAGGTGTGTTAACATTGGGGGGGGGGGGGGGGGGGGAAACTACCAAAATAGAAAAGTTATTTAACTTCTACCCATTAAATACCCAACATAAACCCATTACCCAAACCAACCCGCCCCTATTTTTTGAATAATCTTAATTAAAAGATTAAGGTTCCTAACAGCCACTGTTTGCAATAAATAGATTAAAACAACATGTTCATCTTTCATAAACGCTAATCTCACTATCCACCAAAAACAATGAATTGAGACGCAATATGGTGCAGATCCTTAATTTATAACATGACAAACCAAACCCCACCCTCACAAAGGTCCCCCTATCATCCCATGACCCTCCACGTGGCTCCCCTACACCACCCTCGAGCTAAAAACCAAAAAACATGACTGAGATTGAAGGGTTTGATTTGTTTACTTGTTAATTACTCCCAAATGCACGAACAAGATTGTTTATATCCAACTTGCATCAACAAAAGTCTAAAGACTCATCACGTGGGAGCTAAGACCAGATTTCTTTAATTCAACAAATCAAGGGCATAATAGGAATTCATAGTAGTTAGGGTTTATCAATGTAATGATTCTAGTGCCTTCCCTAGAGTAGTATAAGTATGGAGCCCGTTTGTGTCCTATACTTTTGTTCTTAAGTTTTTCCTACTTATTTGTAATTCCTTTTTTCTAACAATATAAGAAAAAGTTGGTATAATATTGTGAAGATTCAAGCTCCATTTATTTATTCTTGTTCTAAAATTTGAAGATTAACTAATAGCTTGTAATTCCTTTTTCTTTAATGTTGGAAGAAAAGTTGGTTTAGCTTGTTTAATCTCAAATTGTGTTTCTGTTTTTTTTACTTTAAGTGAATTCCTATCATAAAACTACTTTTCAAAGTGTGGTTTTGGTTTTGAAAAGGGTTTCAAGGTTTTAAGTTGTGAGAAAAATGTTTTTATAAGTTCAAGTTTGCATAAGCTATAAGTCCATAAGCTTGAAGACCGATCATAGGGTCTTGGCTATTTGTGATAGTCAAGGACCAATGAGATTGTCAATAGTGTCGGTGAAGTGGTTTATGTTTAACTAGATCTTTCATTGTTTTTCAAAATATTACTAAGTCATTTGAGCAAGTTTTTTTACTTCTTGTTTTCATATTATTATTGTGCACACCCTATCTCAAATCTCTCTTAACTGAACAAAAGCTAGTGTGAAACTAGCTTATAGCCAAGTGAAACTAGTTTGTGTGGTGTTTTAACAGAAATCAAAATCTCCTTTGCTCATTCTTTTGAGCAGTCAACAAAGAATCAATTATCATCTTCATACAAGACACCCCTGGCTTGACCTAGTTGTTGGTCAAGCTCACGGGAGCATTGCTGACATCCCAAAGGAGGCACTTGGGAGGAGGTTTCCCTCTTTTTCCTTTTCTCTTTTATTTTATTTTCTTTCTAACTGAGTGTTGCATGAAATTGGCTGTATGACTTGTTATGTGCATTTGTTTGCATAAATCAGTGTTGTTTTAGTATTGTGTGTATGTTCAGGTTATTTACAAAAGGATTTCAGAAGTAATTCTGTAAAGATCTTTGAAAACTTCTCATTTCATAAATTAAAAGGGTGTTTGGGATTACTAGTTAACCACTATAGTTGGTACTCTTGTGTGTTAAAATCACCTCAAACATATATATCTAGGTTAGATTAGGGCATATTCAGCTTTGGTTAAGACTTAGTAGGATAAAGAAAACAAAAGGGTGTTCATTTTTCACTTTATGTCTAATAGTCATCATTCTGCATAGGAATCTAGATTTAGAGTTTGTTTTTGGATTTCATGGTTTGAGAAGTGTCATCTAGCTAGTGTCAAGGTAGAAATAGAAGTTCGAGAATTGATCAGCAAAAGCACCTTTCTGTGTGAAGAATAGATCGGTAGTCTGTTTAGGTAGTAATTGTGGATTTTGGTGTTCAAATTTTGGCATACAAGCAATTTTAGGTCAGTTCTAGGGTTACAAGCAACATAGTCATTGTAAGTCCATTTAGATCAACATCCCTAATTTCATGTGTATTGCTTGTTCTTGTTTGATTATTGTGGCTTAATCTGTGTTATTGGTACTTGTTTGTTGTTATTATTGACTCCTCACAACCCAAAGGTTGTGAGGGTGCCTTGTACTCCAAGAATCACCAAGCAAAAAGGTTCCAAAAGCTATATATTCAACTATTTGCTCTTACCACAAAAACTTGCCAAATTCTGGGATTTTGTGACGTTTGATTCTTGTTTGTGTATTGACCAGTGATCATTGTCAAGTAACAAAGTGGTTTGATGATTGTTTGAGTATTGGAAAAAAAAGAAAAAAAAATAAGAAGTATAAAAAATTTGGGGGTCGAATCAATGACCTCCACCCAGTGAACACCTCACAAACACAAACCTTTACCATCTCTGCCCTAGGGACTTTACTGTCCTATAGGTGGAATGTGTAATATTTAAATACAACTTGCCTTTGCATTTTAAATATAAGTCGTAGGTAAACAAGCTTATTACAACTTATTTGGTGGTAGTTTTTAGCTTATTTAATTTTTCACTTGATTGTTAGATAGTTTAAGACTTTTAGGTTTAATTTCAGATTTTCACATTATTTATTAATATTCTAGGAATATTATAATACGGATTTAATTTTTAGCTCATTAGAAATAGATTTAGGTTATTTAAAATTTATAATTTTTGGACTTGTAATAATATATTGGAGGTTTACAAGCCCTAAAAACCCTAATTGGACTTTTTAATATTTTATTTGATTTTAAAGTTTTTAATTAATATGACAACCCATAAATTTCACAAGTATGTTATAAAATATATTTAATGGAAACGGGAAAACCCATTAGAAATTTTTGCTTTTTATGCATTACTTGGTAAGATGAACTACTTTTACCAACCTGAACTACCATATCAACATATTCTTATATGTTGTAAACATAATTAGTACAAGTAATTTAACAAGTATACTTAAAAAAAAATATTCCAAGAAATATAATGATACCCTAAATTCCCTTAGAAACCCTAGAATCCCTATAATAAATAATGAACTCAAGGATGATAAAAGTATCAATAAGAACAAGTAAACAAGGAATAAGAACAAGGATTATTATATCATATGAAAAGTATAAAGAGTAAGTAAGAATAAGCTATACGAAGCTAAAGTACAATTAAATGTACATAATAGTCTAGATCATCACCTAAAAACCTTTATAAACAATATTTTAAACAATATAATTCACAAAAACTATGAATCTATAATCAATACAATATACTAATTCTAACCTACTATGTAAAGAGAAGTTAAGAAATCACAAAGTACTAATATTCACTAATCACAAGCTAATTACAAGAAAATGACCTAAAACTAAGATTAGCATATAAAAACATTCTATAATGAATTAGACCCTAATCTTTTGCAACTAATTATAAAACTCAACTAAGTATCATATTAAGGTAATAAATTTACTTTAAACTAAGTTACAAAATATAAAAGCATAAAGTACAAGTTTCTAAAACATAGGATCTTAGGCTCCCATAAGTAACCCTGGAATATGATCAACCTATATAAACACCTAAACCTAGAATGTAGAACACATTAAAATCATAAACATACTATATGAGACTTAGAATAAGCTTACATTAAGATGCAAACCCTAATTACCTAAAATAGAAAGTTATTAGGCTTAATGATTTATAAACCCTTATATTAAGAAATATACATGGAATCATAACCTAGTCTTTTAGGACAAGTCTACAAACACTCATAGGAATTCATTAAGGTCATAATATTATGTTAAGACAATGTACAAGTACCCTAATGCACAAGATACAAGATTTCAATGCATGACTTGTAAATTAGGTCAAAATAGGTATTTTCACTCTTTAGACATGTTTACCGAAACTAAAACCTTAAACCAAGTGTAAGAACTCTTTGGAAACCTAAGACACCATGTATATAACCTAAATTAAGTTTACATCAATAGCTAAGAGAAGGATAATCACATTTACTAAGATAAAACCCTAGATCATTAGAAAACTCTAATCTACAAAAGTATACTTCCCATTTTCACATCAAACCTTTGTTAAACTTCATACCAAGGAGCCAAATATATTAAATAGGATGTCTAAACTCTAATTAAGCTTTAATCATTCACTAATAACTTTCCTAAGTCCTTAATCACCAAAAACACAAACCATAAGTTACAAACCTTAATTTTTCAACCCAGTTTTGTATTTTGCCTCCAAAACCTATTTTCAAACCATTTCCCTCCATTCCAAATTCAAAAAACAGATATTTATATGTCCTAAGATATTTTATAATTGTATAAAAGTAGGTGCATCACCTCCTTGCTTGCTACACATCACCATTCTCATCCATATCTTGTCGTGACCTTATATTAGCCACAAGTGAAGATTAGATTAATCCTAGGACCTATAAACTTGTGTAGAGCTTCACTAGCATAGGGTAGTCACTCTCCTATCTATGTTACATGCATAAGACCAAAACTTGGAGCCTAAGTGTTGCCATGACTATAAACTGAGTCGTATAGTAACCTTGAAGACTTGCACCCCATTTTCTTATTAGCTCCTACCCATTCTACATATTCACCTTTATATACGTCCTAGGACATCCTACAAGACCATAAAACAGGTGTAGAAGGAAGCCATTGAAGCTTTTGAAGCTTTTATAACAAGTAGTGTTCATAAACTTTTAAGAAAACTAAATGATAAAAATATTAAAAATCAACTTCTTATAAAAATCACAAATAAGCTAAAGATTCAATAAGCTAAAACAATCAAGAACATAAAAGTGTAAAAAGCAATAACAATAAGATTAAATCAATAACAAGAAAGGTAGATGAGAGATTAACAATAAAAAATTAAAGAAGTCATAAGGAGCCATTTTGGACCTACCTAGGTAATTTCTATGTTACCCATGCTTTGATCTTGTTATAATGAATTCTTTGACTTGTTATAATTCCAAAATTATGTTAGAAAGACAATCTAATAGAAACTAAGTTATTTCATCAATTTAAATGTAAGTTATAAGTTAAAGATGTCTTAAAACCCTAGTTTTGTAATTTACATAAAATAATAAGCAAAAACCCACTTCAAAAGAAATAATTCAGAAGAAATGGTTTTATTATGATTATAAAAATGTTTTAAAACTTTGTTTTAAAATTCTAGATCATTTGGTCCATTTTTGAGGTTGTTATGTGCTTTTTACAAGTATAGGGACTAAAATTGTCATTTTTGAAACAATTTAACATTTTGGGCCAAAATTATCATTTTATGAAAGTTAAAGCTATAATAATAAATGTTGGAATGTTTGATATCCTAAGGTTAAATATTGAGGCCTTAAATTGTAAATAATAAAACTATACACTAAAGGGGTTAAAAGTGTAAATATGCTAAACTTATGAAATAATGTGTTAAAAAGGTAATTATTCTTAAATCATTAACTTAAAGGACCATTTTAGTAATTTATAAAACTATATGAATGTAAACCATATGATAATACATACTTTCTAAATTATTATAAAATATAAGAACTATTTTTGCCAATTATGAAACTAAAGGATAAAAGATATAAATATTTACCAACTTTTGAAGAAATTTCTAAATAATATATTACTATGTATCATGTTAGTAGGGAGCTTTGTACAAAGATGTTCCATCTCGATATTACGTTATGACTGAGTGGTTGGGTTTACGATTAAAAGTGCCCTCGCTCATCAAACGTTTATAGAATGGCTTCTAAGTATAATGGCCCGAACAATGATGCAATATTATCACAATTATAAAGAAAACATAAATAAATAACAAGAATGTTGAACTCCAAAAATCAAAGACTTAATACTATACCAAATATGTTAAAACATGTGGATGTAAGATCAAGTTCTTTGTTTGTTAGCTCTAGTTATTCTGTCTGATATAAGCCTGACAAGACTTACTGGACCTAAGGTGAGTTCATAGCCTCACTAGTGAATATTTTTAAATAATTTGAAAACCCGTGAGGGGGAATATATGCTTAAAATAGAATACAAGTGTTTTTGTATGCTTCTCAAAAATAATTATCGACACTATGTTTACTGTTGCCTTGAAAGTCCCTTTTTAATTATGAACCGTTAATCATTTTCACGGAAATGAGCGCTAATATTGTAAATAGTACTATTTGGGGACTGACATCCCCTGTCTGGGCCAGTCGCACTTGCTAGCACCTCAGTGGTCAAACAGGCATACTTTATTTTGCTAATAAGGATAGTCTGGCAGACTTCCTTATAAGGGCAATTGTGAGTTTTGTTATGTCTAGTCGCGGTATCATAAGATTAGTGCATTGATTAATTGATTTTACGATCGAATAATAACGTAGCTCAGGAAAAAGGATCTTGTATTCAAAATGATTTTAAACCTATGAAGTCACTCTGTAACACCCCCACAATTGCTATGCGCAGCGGAACTACAACAATGGGTGCTACACAGTATTCATTGCACACAAGATATATCAAACGACGCTAAAAAGACGTCAACTTAAAACTTGAAATTTAAAATTGTTAGATGATACATGTCCACGGTTTTTCCAACCCCAATTTGGTACACAGAGTTTAGCGTTTTCGGTCCCCATGAATCTCAACCCAAGAATTTCAGTTTTACAACAACATGACATTAAACTTAAAATTGTTTAAGTAGAAAAGGAGGGAAAAACAAGCGGACTCCAAGCCATACACACAACGTCCATCCCATGCATGCTCCATCCTACACCTCAGCGGTTACCTGAAACACATGCCAAAATTTTGGTCAACGAAAACGTTGAGTGGAATTCATAGGTTTTACAATCCATTTGAACGTATATATAATAAAAACCATTCGTGATCATTTATAGTCTTGTCGATCAAACAAACTATAATCAGGATACTGACAATTGTGTTTAAGCTCATGACACTAATCCGTTAACTCAATCACCCGCGTAATAAATACCGGCGTGATTCAGATGAAACCAGTGCCCCTTCTAAAGGCATCAGTTGCAATTATACCTTATTTCTCATACAACATAATCTACCGCAGAACTTACTAAAAGTACAGCTTCTCGGCTAGCATTGGGTCGTTAACCCCGTAGTACTACAAATTGCATAAGCGGCTATTTCCCCCTACTCGAGGGCAGGACAATAGTTAATAGTTCATGATTTTAGGGACTTTTGCAACTTTGGTACTCAACACAATTTCTAAGGCAACTTGCGGGTCTAACAATCATTCATGATATACGTTCCTTTTAAAAACTAGCATGCATTTCCCTCGCGGGTAAAACAATTTGAAATAAACATAAGCGAGGCTATAAATTCACACCTTATATCATAAGTAGTCGGTAGTTCGAGGGATGATCACTGACGACGAAACGGATGCCCGGTTAAATCAACACCTATCACAAATAACGCGTAATGAGTATTCTCATTTAAAATACTTACGGTACTGTATAAAATACATATATACTAGTCACTTAGGACAAGTATAACTCACGCCAAAAACAAAATAACAAGTATCACTCATTTTATACCATTCGTTCTCATTACCTACGTTGTCCATTTTTACTCATTCTCGCCGGTACTTGACTAAAGTACGGGCTGTTTCACCATGTTTAACCACACTTATAAAATTTGACAAAATTCTCAAAAATCCTATAAGACCTGTAGATAACATGTTTTTAAGCCCAATAAAAGTTTTTACTTTTATGACCCGTTACTCGACGCTTTTCTACGACTACATTTTACGGGCTGAAATTGCACTTCGACCAATTTTGACCTCTTTGACCTATATGAAAAGTACCTTTGACTTCTTTGACTCCTAAGTCAACATATAGACCCATTTATACAGGTTAGGGACCAAATTTTGACCCTTGACCATTTACCAATTTATACTTGTGCTCCTCGGGATTTGACTAAAACTTTACATAAATTCGGATTATGAAAGTCCTCGTCTCCCGGTACTCGATCTTTAAAATGTCATAACTTTTAGCTCGTTTTGAGTCACGGGCTCTACCTTATACCAAATTAAAGACAAAGAGACCCTCTATAACTAAATTTAGTTTTTAAGACCTGGAAGAAAAATCATTTTTATGAAATGGACCTAAAGTTTCTGCCTAAAAATGACCATACCAAAAACACACTTAGACTCGATTCCAAACCTTCTAACCACCACTAAACATCATCCTAAGCCTTCCCAAACATATCCTAACACCAAATTTCAGTCCTACCCCTATTGATCAACCAATCTCAAAATCAAAAATCAAAGAAATTAAACATGCAACCCATTAAACCTACTTAAATCATCACTAAACACATGACCAAACACTAGGGTAAGCTCAAATTTCAACCACCACCATGGCTCCCCAAACACCCGTTGTGCCGTGGGGTTTGGGTGCCCCAATCACCACAACCAAATTGATTTTTGGTGGGTTTTCTTGGTGTTTATGCATCCATAACTCATAAAATTAACATGCATTACAACATTTAGCCACAAAAACGAATTTGGATCATCTTGAAAAATTTTGGAAAATTTTTGTTAGTGCATGTGGGATTTGAGCACATAGAAATGTAGGGAATGACCAAATTAGATGTGGTCTAACCTTAGTTTTTATGAAAGTCAAGTGAAAAATTTTTTTGATGGATTTCTTGGTGTTCTTGGGGGTGTCCGTCGGCTATGGGAGCAAGAGAGGGAGAGAGTGTTTAATTTTTGGGTGATGTGTTCTATGTGTTTGTGTGTGTGTCCATTTTGGGCTTTTTGGTGGATTGGGAGGGACCTAATTGCAATATTTGATTTCTTTTGGCCTTAAGTTGAAAACGTCCTCAAAACTTTGCGGGTTCGACTCATTAGTCAATTTTGAAAATTTTACGGGAGTCGGAAATCTTCCCGAACGCTCCAAAATATTTTTGGGATACTTTAAATGTACTCGGAAGGCTATAAAACTCACCCGACTCAACTTAACACGAACCGTAAATAAAATTCTCGAAAAATTACATTATCGATAAATCGTCAATAATTATATAAAATTGGGCATCCCTCGGGATCGTAATCGTCATCGTCCTTCTTAAATCGTCAAACGTAAAAATTATAACCTCGAACATCGGCTTTAACCAAAATACTTATAAATATAAAAATTAAAATTTATTAAGAATTTCAAAAATTAGCGTAATTTAGGGTAACGTTAATGACCTCGATTCTAGGGTGTCACATCCACCCCTCCTTAAAGAGAGCGACGTCCCGGCGCTCGCCTCTTCTTGTACTCACATTTCGTTCTACTGGAACAGATGAGGATACCTTTCCTTGAAAAAGTCCTCACGTTCCCAAGTGTATTCCGGTCCACGCTTAGAATTCCATCGGACCTTCACAATAGGAATCCTACTACGCTTCAACCGCTTGACCTCCCGGTCCATAATTTCCACAGGTTCTTCCACAAAGTGCATTTTGTCGTCTAGTCGAATCTCGTCCAAAGGAATCACCAATTCCTTATCCGCCAAACTCTTCTTCAGGTTCGATACGTGAAATGTGTCGTGAATAGCACTAAGCTCGGTCGGCAATTCTAACTTGTACGCTACTGGTCCAATTCGTTCAACGATCTTAAACGGTCCAATATACCTTGGACTCAACTTTCCTTTCTTTCCAAAACGAATTACACCCTTCCACGGCGATACCTTGAGCATAACCATATCTCCAACTTCAAACTCCAACGGTTTCCTTCGGTTATCGGCATAACTCTTCTGTCGGCTTCTTGCAGCAAGTAGTCGGTTCTTGATCTGCACAATCTTCTCTGTCGTTTCTAAAACCATTTCGGGTCCAGTCAATTGACTTCCCCTACTTCACTCCAACACACTGGCGATCTACACTTCCTTCCATACAATGCTTCGAACGGTGCTGCTTTGATACTCGCATGATAACTATTATTATACGAAAATTCCACCAGAGGCAAGTGGCGTTCCCAACTTCCTCCAAAATCAATCACGCATGCTCGGAGCATGTCCTCCATCGTTTGAATAGTTCGTTCACTCTGGCCGTCAGTTTCCGGGTGATAAGCCGTGCTTAAACTCAGTTCAGTGCCCATCGCACGTTGAAGCGATTTCCAAAATTCCGACGTAAATCTACTATCGCGATCCGAAATGATCGATAACGGCACTCCATGTCTACAGACGATCTCCTTCACGTACACGCTGGCGAGTTTTTCCATGATGTCCGTCTTCTTCATAGGTAAGAAATGAGCAGATTTCGTCAACCTATCCACGATTACCCATATCATATCACATCCACTAGGAGTTCTAGGTAAACCCGTCACGAAATCCATAGCGATTTTCTCCCATTTCCATTCTGGGATTTCTGGTTGTACCAACAATCCAGATGGTTTCTTATGTTCTGCCTGAACCTTCGCGCAAGTCAAACACTTACTAACGTAACGAGCAATATCCGCCTTCATATTCGGCCACCAATAGACTTTCTTCAGGTCGTGATACATTTTGTCCGATCCAGGATGTATCGAATACTTCGACTTATGCGACTCATTCATAACCAATTCTCGAACTCCAGGCTTTCCTTCCTCAGATGAACACAATGGTAACCAAATCCGATTCTCAAAATATCTCAGTCCGTCAGACCTAATCACGAAAAGAGGTTTCAACATTCGTCCCAAGTTCTCGGCTTCAACATTTCCTTTCATTAGTCCTCTCTCCTGAGCCTTCAGTATAGTTTCGGTTAAGTCAACGCTCTCAGTCATCACTAAAGCTCTAACCCTCAAAGGTTTCTCTCGTTCCTTCCTACTCAGTGCATCCGCTACAACATTCGCCTTCCCAGGGTGGTAGCGAATTTCGAAGTCATAATCACTCAGTAGTTCAACCCATCGTCTTTGTCGCATATTCAACTCCTTTTGATCTAAAATGTGCTGCAAACTCTTGTGGTCAGTGAATACAACACACTTTGTCCCATACAGATAGTGTCTCCACAACTTTAACGCAAAAACTACAGCTCCTAATTCCAAATCGTGCGTCGTGTAGTTCTCCTCATTCTTCCTTAATTGCCTCGACGCGTAAGCTATCACCTTTTCACGTTGCATTAATACCGCTCCATAACCCTTACGAGACGCATCACAATACACTACGAAGTCTTCGGTTCCTTCAGGCAATGATAAAATCGGCGCGGAACATAACTTATCCTTGAGCGTTTTGAAAGCAAGTTCTTCCTCAATTCCCCATTCATACACCCTATTCTTTTCGGTAAGCCGCGTCAATGGTTTTGCAATCAACGAAAATCCTTCAATAAACCTTCGATAATACCCCGCTAAACCCAGAAATTGTCGAACTTCAGTCGGCGTCGTCGGTGCTGACCATTCCCTGATCGCTTTGACCTTAGCAGGATCTACACGAACTCCCTCACTATCAATCACATGACCTAGAAACTGCACTGATTCCAACCAAAACTCACACTTAGAGAATTTCGCATACAACTTCTCCTTCCTTAACAACTCCAAAATCTTTCTCAGGTGCTTCTCGTGCTCCTCCTTACTCTTAGAGTAAATAAGTATATCGTCGATGAAAACAATAACAAACTTATCTAGATACGGCTTGCACACGCGATTCATAAGATCCATGAATACAGCAGGCGCGTTCGTCAACCCAAACGGCATCACTCGAAATTCAAAGTGTCCATACCGCGTACGAAAGGCAGTTACAGGAATATCCTCCTCTCTTACACGCAGTTGATGATACCCTGATCTTAAATCGATCTTTGAGTATACACTGGAACCTTGCAATTGATCGAACAAATCGTCAATCCTCGGCAATGGGTACCGATTCTTAACCGTCAGCTTATTGAGTTCCCTATAGTCAATACACATCCGAAACGAACCATCTTTCTTCTTCACAAACAACACTGGCGCTCCCCAAGGTGATGAGCTCGGCCTAATAAATCCCTTGTCCATCAACTCCTTCAATTGATCCGATAACTCCTTTAACTCAGATGGTGCTAAACGATAAGGTGCACGTGCAACCGGCGCAGCTCCTGGCACTAAATCAATTCGAAACTCGACCTCACGGGTAGGCGGTAAACCTGGCAACTTGTCTGGAAAAACGTCCGGATACTCGCGAATAACTGGTACCTCTTCGATCCTCGCCTCTACATCACCATCGCTCGAAACTTGTGCCAAAAACACATCGCATCCGCTCTCTACGTACTTCATCATTTTCAAACACGAAATCACCTTCAAACGAGAAGTGCATTCGTCTCCCTTTACCGTCAAAACCCTATTCCTCAACGGAATCTGAACCAATCTCTCACCGCAGACGATCATAGCACTGTGCGCCATTAGCCAATCCATTCCCACAATCACGTCAAACGATCCTAGCTCTATAGGCATCAAGTCGATTTTAAAAGCGTAATTTCCTAACTTCAAGGTACACCCTTTCAGTATAGAATTTGTACTAACAATTTTTCCATCGGCTAATTCAACGTTATAACTAGTCGTTAATAACACCGGTTCTCTATCAATATGACGACTAAATCTAACATCTACAAAACTCTTGTCGGAGCCAGAATCAAATAAAATACTAGCATAACAAGCGTCTAGCAAAAACGTACCGGTAACCACATTGGGACCTTGTGGTTTATCAGCCGTTCCCACTTGATACACAGCAGCCGCATTGTTACCTCCCCGCCTGTTTCCTGCCTTCGGGCAATTCGCTTGCACATGACCCCTTTCTCCACAACCATAACATCCCCTCATCCTGATAGCATTAGCCCCAGTGGCTACTCCTCCCGTTCGACAACCAGATGTCCTATGACCTGCCTTTCCACACTTGCCGCATGCAGGCGGGCAATTTCCAACATGGTACAAATTGCACTTACCACAATGGGGATTCACTTTCACACCTCTAGGGTTCGTCACTGCCCTCATCCCTTCATTCCTTCTCTGATTAAACTGCTGATTACGGTTCGGCCCATGGTTGCCTCGATTTCCACCTCGGTTCTGGCCTTGGGATTGATTACTTTGTGCCGCTTCCCATTTCCTCTTGTTGCCTTCAGCAATGTAGTTCTGCTTGTCCTGAAGCTTAACGTCCATCAAAGCGTGAGCCATTTGAACCGCTTCATCAAACGTTCCAGGTTTTGACGAAGTTGTTTCACCTTTGATATTGCTAGATAAACCCTTAATATACTGCTTCATTTTCTTGGCATCATTGGCAAAAATATCTGGGCACAAAAGGCTTAATTCGTTGAATCTCCTGGTGTAAGCAGCTATATCGTTGTTCTTCAAGGTCAAGTGCCTTAATTCGTCCTCCAATTGCCCCAATTCCTCCTCTGGGCAAAACTTCTTAGTCAACAAAGCTTTTGTCGCATTCCACGTCCTTGCATTCGCTACAGCCAATCCAACCGTAGCTACCTGGGTATTCCACCAACTTAACGCATCATCAAGAAACGTAGCAGCTGCAAACTTCACTTTATCCGCTTCTGCACAACCACTGATTTCAAACGTACTTTCAACCTTTTCCAACCATCGTCTAAGTTCTAAAGCTCCACCCGTTCCACGGAACTGCGTGGGACCGCACTTCATAAAACTAGAATAGGTACACACTCTCGGGGCTTGCTGTCTCCCCGCGTTCCTTCCCGGATCCTGATTTCTCCCAGCTCGGTCCGCTTCCAACGCATTTGCTATAGCTTCCTGAATCATGGTGTTAACACGATCGGCGGTCAACTTTGGAGGCATGGTGTTGTCGAATATCTCTTTCTGCAAGACAAGAAAAATAGAAAAACAATGTAAGTATACATATCAAGTTTCCCAGACATAATATACATACAACGACACATCACTACGGAGTTACTAATATTCATCAATTCACACCACAAAAGATCAAATTTAAGACATATCACAGATCATGAAAGGTAACATAGATTGTATTGATAATTAACCAAAATCGTGACAAGTATTGCCACTACAATCGTTCACCATAAAACTTCAAGTACTTGAGTTTCTCGTCATAATACCATCATACAAAGGTCCAAAATAGTTCTATTACAATGATCAAAGAAAATACAAAACAAGTAACTAGGCATGTGGTGATCCACACGGCCTCTTGGATGGCGGCTCGTCGTCGTCTTCCTCGGTTTCCTCATCACTATCGTCCTCATCCACATCATCCATTTTTCTTTTCCCTTTATCATCCGGCCCACAATCCGTTTCCTTTTTCGTCCCTGATGTGGATCCACACTCAATCGCTACCTGACTTCCCACCGTAATACAAGCACCTCCAGTAGGCGGCTGAATCATGAATTCGTTCGCCTCCATCTCCAAATCGTCCACGAATCTCCAATCCGGGGGCAATGAATCTCTCACACGATGCTCCCAACTCTGCATCCTCGACAACCTCACCTGATCCTCCCTAACACGGTCAAGACTAGCACTTAAATTTACAACCATTGATCTTAAACTGTTGATGTCGCTTTTATTCACATTCCCATCATACTCAATTCTTGCCGTCCTTTCCAACAGTCTTTGGTGTTCCCTTTCAGTCTTATCAAACTTCTTAATTACCCTAGTCTCGACTACAAACCGCTCATACATCAACCTTTCCATCCTCCCCAAACGACCTGCGGGATCCCAATAGTGTCTCGGTCTTGGAAAGTAGACCCTAGCAATATTCTCATGAATCGATGGCGACTTGGATGATTTACTGGACTCTCCACTGTTCCCATCACTTACTCTAACCAATCCTGGCACTGTTCTCAAATAATCCTTACAATTGTCCATTGGGCGATTAAAGGGTTGCTGCTCATAACGACCGGTCGGTGGTTCTTCATAACCCTTCGGCGAATTCGGGGATTGAAACAAATCAGGTTCGGTCTGGCCCACAGCATCCTCGGGAATGCCATCATCCATTAGCTCCTCGGGCTCTTCTTCGGAATCCTCACTCTCGTCACTACTCATGCTGAAATTATCCACCTCACTTTCGTCATTGTCGTTTTCCAGCCCTATTTCGTCTTCTGGAGCGATCCATCCATTATTATTGTCCGGCGGGTTCGGAGGAAACGGTCCCCCTTCGTAACCTACGACGTAATCGTTTCCGTTATCATTAGGCGGTACCTCGGCCATTCCTGCAATAACAGCGAATTTCGGAGGGTACATAAGTAATTATACAATAATTATAAATACATGCATGCAAATGCAATGCAAAGGTGGTACATATGCCCGAAATGTAATAATATGATGCTCATGCATGATTAATACAAAAATTACGATGTCGGATATTTCACGTAAAATTCAACGTCTACATATAGTAATCTCCATACTTACGTAATAATTACCCACATATATACTTTACTCAAAAGTATACGTCAAATGCCATAAATACAACAATAAATCTTACCGGAGCCATGCAGGATAGTTGTGTGTGCTTGGACCCTTTCTTACGACACCAAAAGTTATAGTTTAGGATTTTCAAAAACGACCTAGTTCTCTATAACTCGTGGCTCTGATTACCAATCTGTAACACCCCCACAATTGCTATGCGCAGCGGAACTACAACAATGGGTGCTACACAGTATTCATTGCACACAAGATATATCAAACGACGCTAAAAAGACGTCAACTTAAAACTTGAAATTTAAAATTGTTAGATGATACATGTCCACGGTTTTTCCAACCCCAATTTGGTACACAGAGTTTAGCGTTTTCGGTCCCCATGAATCTCAACCCAAGAATTTCAGTTTTACAACAACATGACATTAAACTTAAAATTGTTTAAGTAGAAAAGGAGGGAAAAACAAGCGGACTCCAAGCCATACACACAACGTCCATCCCATGCATGCTCCATCCTACACCTCAGCGGTTACCTGAAACACATGCCAAAATTTTGGTCAACGAAAACGCTGAGTGGAATTCATAGGTTTTACAATCCATTTGAACGTATATATAATAAAAACCATTCGTGATCATTTATAGTCTTGTCGATCAAACAAACTATAATCAGGATACTGACAATTGTGTTTAAGCTCATGACACTAATCCGTTAACTCAATCACCCGCGTAATAAATACCGGCGTGATTCAGATGAAACCAGTGCCCCTTCTAAAGGCATCAGTTGCAATTATACCTTATTTCTCATACAACATAATCTACCGCAGAACTTACTAAAAGTACAGCTTCTCGGCTAGCATTGGGTCGTTAACCCCGTAGTACTATAAATTGCATAAGCGGCTATTTCCCCCTACTCGAGGGCAGGACAATAGTTAATAGTTCATGATTTTAGGGACTTTTGCAACTTTGGTACTCAACACAATTTCTAAGGCAACTTGCGGGTCTAACAATCATTCATGATATACGTTCCTTTTAAAAACTAGCATGCATTTCCCTCGCGGGTAAAACAATTTGAAATAAACATAAGCGAGGCTATAAATTCACACCTTATATCTTAAGTAGTCGGTAGTTCGAGGGATGATCACTGACGACGAAACGGATGCCCGGTTAAATCAACACCTATCACAAATAACGCGTAATGAGTATTCTCATTTAAAATACTTACGGTACTGTATAAAATACATATATACTAGTCACTTAGGACAAGTATAACTCACGCCAAAAACAAAATAACAAGTATCACTCATTTTATACCATTCGTTCTCATTACCTACGTTGTCCATTTTTACTCATTCTCGCCGGTACTTGACTAAAGTACGGGCTGTTTCACCATGTTTAACCACACTTATAAAATTTGACAAAATTCTCAAAAATCCTATAAGACCTGTAGATAACATGTTTTTAAGCCCAATAAAAGTTTTTACTTTTATGACCCGTTACTCGACGCTTTTCTACGACTACATTTTACGGGCTGAAATTGCACTTCGACCAATTTTGACCTCTTTGACCTATATGAAAAGTACCTTTGACTTCTTTGACTCCTAAGTCAACATATAGACCCATTTATACAGGTTAGGGACCAAATTTTGACCCTTGACCATTTACCAATTTATACTTGTGCTCCTCGGGATTTGACTAAAACTTTACATAAATTCGGATTATGAAAGTCCTCGTCTCCCGGTACTCGATCTTTAAAATGTCATAACTTTTAGCTCGTTTTGAGTCACGGGCTCTACCTTATACCAAATTAAAGACAAAGAGACCCTATATAACTACATTTAGTTTTTAAGACCTGGAAGAAAAATCATTTTTATGAAATGGACCTAAAGTTTCTGCCTAAAAATGACCATACCAAAAACACACTTAGACTCGATTCCAAACCTTCTAACCACCACTAAACATCATCCTAAGCCTTCCCAAACATATCCTAACACCAAATTTCAGTCCTACCCCTATTGATCAACCAATCTCAAAATCAAAAATCAAAGAAATTAAACATGCAACCCATTAAACCTACTTAAATCATCACTAAACACATGACCAAACACTAGGGTAAGCTCAAATTTCAACCACCACCATGGCTCCCCAAACACCCCTTGTGCCGTGGGGTTTGGGTGCCCCAATCACCACAACCAAATTGATTTTTGGTGGGTTTTCTTGGTGTTTATGCATCCATAACTCATAAAATTAACATGCATTACAACATTTAGCCACAAAAACGAATTTGGATCATCTTGAAAAATTTTGGAAAATTTTTGTTAGTGCATGTGGGATTTGAGCACATAGAAATGTAGGGAATGACCAAATTAGATGTGGTCTAACCTTAGTTTTTATGAAAATCAAGTGAAAATTTTTTTTGATGGATTTCTTGGTGTTCTTGGGGGTGTCCGTCGGCTATGGGAGCAAGAGAGGGAGAGAGTGTTTAATTTTTGGGTGATGTGTTCTATGTGTTTGTGTGTGTGTCCATTTTGGGCTTTTTGGTGGATTGGGAGGGACCTAATTGCAATATTTGATTTCTTTTGGCCTTAAGTTGAAAACGTCCTCAAAACTTTGCGGGTTCGACTCATTAGTCAATTTTGAAAATTTTACGGGAGTCGGAAATCTTCCCGAACGCTCCAAAATATTTTTGGGATACTTTAAATGTACTCGGAAGGCTATAAAACTCACCCGACTCAACTTAACACGAACCGTAAATAAAATTCTCGAAAAATTACATTATCGATAAATCGTCAATAATTATATAAAATTGGGCATCCCTCGGGATCGTAATCGTCATCGTCCTTCTTAAATCGTCAAACGTAAAAATTATAACCTCGAACATCGGCTTTAACCAAAATACTTATAAATATAAAAATTAAAATTTATTAAGAATTTCAAAAATTAGCGTAATTTAGGGTAACGTTAATGACCTCGATTCTAGGGTGTCACACACTCAACCTGTGTGTTGACTTTAAGCATATATTTCAGGTTTTGATAATTGACACTATGGAGCAGCAGAATGATGACGTAGAGAGATATAGACTTGAGAATTTTTGTCATTCAAACCTATTTTCTAGATCTCGGGAACCTGTGATTGTACAAAGTATGTACAAGTTGTTTTATTAAAAATCTTTGATTTTGAATGATAAATTATAAAAGTTTAATAAAGATTATTTAAACACTCGTTTGTATTGTTTTCCTATTATTGTGCTTTCATATCATGAAGTAATACCCCAAAAATATTATTCTGATGTGCCAAGGTATAAATGGGGGTGTTACAGAGTGGCATCAGAGTTATAGTTATAGAGAACAAGAAAATAAAATCTTAACTATAACTGATTTTCTAAATAAATTCCAAGTGAAAATCTCCGCATCAAAACCATGTTGCTACAAAAATTGTAAGTAATAATTTTAAGTTGTGATTTTCTTTAAATAATAATAATATGCGATAGTATGTGTAAGTAATATACTAAATACTAATATAAATAATTTATGTTATCGACGTCTTTAGAAATATGTCTTCCTATTTTCATCCCATCGTCATATCAGATTTGGATCTAGAAAATATTTACCTTATCGATTTACCTAAACCTTTAGTACTAGCCCTTTCTAATAATAATTACCCTAATCCTTTTTCTCCAAAAATTAATCCTCAACCAAATAATATTCCTATTCTGCAATATCAAACTTCTTCATCCCAAGCATCCAACAATATCCTAAATACCCAAGATACATTGGTAGAACAAATGGAAAATATGATCAACTATTTTAGCGAAGTGCCTCCTAAACCTATTGAAGACATGGAATATGAAATTGAAGGATTTAAGTATGGAAAGAAGATAATGAAAGAGGAAATGGAAACTATGGAAAAGGATTTGATAAAAGTAAGCAATGAGAATTATGAGTTACGAGATAAGCAAAGACTGACTGGTGAGGAAATTACATTAGCCCGAGTAAGAATGGCAACAATGGAGAAGCTTATTGAAGATATTCAAGTACGACAACAAGACAATATCAAAGGACCCTTAGCTATAATCAAAGATCTCAAGAAAAAGGAGTAAACCGGCTCAAAAATATTTTAGCTTCCCTAAAAGTCTTGTGAATATTTTAGCTTTCGGTTTATACTTTTATGTAACAAAGAAGCTTGCTTATCAGCAAAGTGAATTGTTAATAAATAAAAATTTATTTTTCTTTCCTTTATTTACATATCATTATATAAAAGATAAATACTTGCCAAAGGATAAGTCTTTAAAAGAATTATAGCAATAGAGAAAAATATTATCTTAAACTAAAAATGACTTCTCAAGTCTATTTGGTTAAAAGAAAGTATTGATATAAATAAAAGATAAATAAACTTAGAAATCTTAAGAAAAGTTAATAGTTACGTAACCCTATAACCCTTTTTTTCTAATCTTGTAGCAAGTATCTCTAAATTTTTGAAAAATAAATATGCTTGTAAAGCGTTATATGTATACACATATAGCAAATGCTTAAGGACAAGTATATCTAAACTTCAATTTTTTTTTTCTGAATTCAGAATGACACATTTAAGGACATCGATATCTTCTACCTTAACTCCCGAAGTACTTCAACAAACAGTTAATGATGGAATTGCTGGAGATATGAAAATACCGACTTTTAAAAAGTAAAGGATACTATTGCAACAAATTTTTTATAACTAGTCAGTTATATGAATTTCAAGGAACCGAAGATGTTATTAGTATAACTCATTGGATTGAAAGAACTGAGACAATTTTCTCCCAAAGTAGTTGTGCTGAAGATCGTAAAGTGAAGATTGTTGTTAGTAGCCTAACTACTAAAGCATTATCATGGTGGAATTACTATTCTTAACTCGTTGGAATAGAAGAAGCTCAGAAGATGAAATGGTTAGATTTTAAGTGCCTTTTAATGACCCAATATTATCCCTCCATGGAAATCGAGAAAGTGAAAAAGGAATTTTGCTATCTAGTGACACAAGGAAATGATCTCCATGTCTATTTGAGAAAATTTCAAGAGTTAGCAGAATTATATCCTATCACTAATTTCCAAAGAATAATGAAAGCTTTTATAAAAGGATTTCCCCAAGGATTCAAGAAAATGATTACTATCTATAAACCCCAAAGTTTAGAAGACGCCATCAATATTTCTCAGAAATTAATGGATCACGTAATCAAGCACAATCCTGTGCCAGAATCAAACACCCTTAAACGTAAACTTAGTGAAGAAGAATAAGAAAAAGAAAAAGAAGAATCTGCTGAAACGAAACCTAATCCCTTCAATTTCTCCTATGATCCCTATTTTCCTTACTTATATTACCCAAATCCTAATTCCTTTAGAATTCCCAAAACATTAGGACACAAAAATTATGTTGGAAAGCTTCCTCTTTTTGTAAAGTGTCTACTACATCAAAAAGGATCTTGCCTAGCTAAATGTTAGAATTGCTTCAAGATAGGTCATCAAACACGATACTGTTGGAGCAAGGCTAATTTCTAAATTTTCTTTTTCCGTATCATGTAAATAAATAAATGTAACAAATATATGTGAGTTCTATCAATAAAATCTATGTGTTTCAATTTCATCTCTTGTAAGTGTTATTATCTGGCAGTACAACTCACTTGTAATATATTATGTATTTGATCTTTATATCCTAACAAAGACAGTAAACTTCAAAACCTTAATTTCCCTAATAAAGAAAGGCAAGAACAAGTAATAAGATTTCCAGTATTTCTTATAGACATAATACCATCTGGATTATTGTCAATTGTATTTTTCTAACGATATAGAGACTTTAACAAGATTATACCCAAAATAATCTGTTGACAGAATGTACCAATATCTATAGTTTTAAATACATTAAAAATATTATCCCTTGTATATGTATCTATGGTTAAAGTGAGAAATCTTTCCAGAGATTAGAAATTCATACTCCACGTATGCATTATATTACTTGGAATTACACTTATCCTATAAAGATGCTATTAGAAACTTTATATAGTAAATAATAAATAATAACTATCTATAACATTTAAATGGTAAATTTTGAGATCAACTTTACTAAAAATTATCCTTTTAGTAATAACTTTTAAGGATCCTTTCCTTATAAACTTCGTTAATATTTGAAAAGAAAGGAAATAATTAATTCAAGATTTTAATGACTTGTTGATTTCCGTTTGTATTTATCTTATTTATTAGTATACTTTATATTTATCATAATAGATTACATTGTGATTTTATTTAAAAATATAAAAATTTACACTTTATAAATATTCATTTATAAAAACTCTAGTAGAAAAAATTGGTTGTAAGCTAAATGACAACGTACAAATCATATTCATTAATGTATATTAGAAGGAGTTTAAGAGTGCAAGAAATATATCTGCCTTTAGTACACTGCCTTATTTTCATAATCTCGGGACGAGATTTTTTTAAGGGGAAGAGGCTATGACAACCCATAAATTTCTCAAGTATGTTATAGAATATGTTTAATGGAAATGGGAAAACCCTTTAGAAATTTTTGCTTTTTATGCATTAGTTGGTAAGCTGAACTACTTTTCCCAACTTGAACTACCATATCAACATATTCCTATGTGTTGTATACATAATAAGTACAAGCAATTTAACAAGTATACTTAAATAAGAAAATTCTAAGAAATATAATGATTACTAAGTTACCTTAGAAACCCTAGAATCCCTATAAATAAATAAGGAACTCAAGGATGATAAAAGTATCAATAAGAACAAGTAAACAAGGAATAAGAACAAGGGTTATACTATCATATGAAAAGTATAAAGAGTAAGTAATAATAAGCTATACAAAGCTAAAGTACAATTAGATGTACATAATAGTCAAGATCATTACCTAAAAACCTTTATAAACAATATTTTAAACAATACAATTATACAAAAACTATGAATCTATAATGAATACAATATTCTAATCCTAAACTACTGTATAAAGAGAAGTTACGCAATCACAAAGTACTAATATTCACTAATCACAAACTAGTTACAAAAAAATGACCTAAAACTAAGATTAGCATATAAAAACCATTCTATAACGAATTAGACCCTAATCTTTTGAAACTAATTATAAAACTCAACTAAGTATCATATTAAGGTAATACATTTACTTTAAACTAAGTTACAAATTATTAAAGCATAAAGTACAAGTTTTCAAAGCATAGGATCTTAAGCTCCCATAAATAACCCCAGAATATGATCAACTATATAAACCCCTAAACCAAGAATGTAGAACCCATTGAAATCATAAACATAATATATTAGACTTATAATAAGCTTAAATTAATATACAAACCCTAATTACCCAAACTAGAAAGTCATTAGGATTAATGATATACAAAGCCTTATATTAAGAAATCTACATGGATTCATAACATAGTCTTTTAGGACAAGTCTACAAACACTCATTTGACTTCATTAAGGTTATAAGATTATGTTAAGAAAATTTACAATTACCCTAATGCACAAGGTACAATATTTCAATGCATGACTTGTAAATTAGGTCAAAATAGGTATTTTCACTCTTTAGACATGTTTACCTAAACTAAACCCTTAAACGAAGTGTAAGAACTCTTTGGAAACCTAAGACACAATGTATAGAACCTAAATTAAGTTTACCTCGGTAGCTAAGAGAAGGATAATCAAATTTACTAAGATAAAACCCTAGATCATTAGAAAATCCTAATCTACAAAAGTATACTTCCCATTTTCACATCAAACCTTTGTTAAACTTCAAACCAAGGACCCGAATATATTAAATAGGATGTATAAACGCTTAAGCCTTAATCACTCACTAATCACTTTCCTAAGTCTTAATCACCAAAAACACAAACTATAAGTTACAAGCCCTAATTTTTCAACCCAATTTTGTATTTTGCCTCCAAAATCCATTTTCAAACCATTTCCCTACATTCAAAATTCAAAAAGCAGATATTTATAAGTCCTAAGATATTTTATAAGTGTCTACAAGTAGGTGCATCACATCCTTGCTTGCTACACATCACCATTCTCATCCATATCTTGTCGTGACCTTATATTAGCCACAAGTGAAGATTAGATCAAAGCTAGGACCTATAAACTTGTGTAGAGCTTCACTAGCATACCTTAGTCACTCTCATATATATGTTACACGTACAAGACCAAAAGTTGGAGCCTAAGTGTTGCCATGACTATAAATAGAGCCGTACAGTAACCTTGAAGACTTGCACTCATTTTCTTATTATCTCCTACCCATTCTCCATATTCACCTCTATATGTGTCCTAGGACATCCCCCAAGTCCTGAAACCAGGTCTAGAAGGAAGCCATTAAGCTTTTGAAGCTTTTATAGCAAGTAGTGTTCATAAGAAGTGATAAGGAGCCATTCTGGAGCTACCTAGGTAATTTCTATTTTAGCCATGCTTTGATATTGTTATAATGAATTCTTAGACTTTCTATAATGCCAAAAATATGTTATAAATATAATCTAAAAGAAACAAATTCATTTCATCAATTTAAATGAAATTTATAACTTAAAGATGTCTTAAAACCCTAGTTTTGTAATTTACATAAAATAATAAGCAAAAACCCATTTCAAAAGCTATAATTCTGAAGAAATGTTGTTATTATGATTATAAACATGTTATGAAACTTTATTTTAAAATTCTAGATCAATTTGTTCCATTTTTGAGGTTGTTATTTGATTTTTACAAGTATAGGGACTAAAATTGTCATTTTCGAAACTATTTAAGATTTTAGGCCAAAAGTGTCATTTTAAGAAAGTTAAAGCTATAATAATAAATGTTGGAAAGTTTGAGACCCTATGGTTAAATATTGAGGGTTTTAATTGTAAATAATAAAACTATACACTTAAGTGGTTAAAAGTGTAAATATGCTAAACTTACGAAATTAAGTGTTAAAAAGGTAATTATTCTTAAATTATAAACTTAAAGGATCATTTTATTAATTTATAAAACTATATGAATGAAAACCATATGATAAAACAAACTTTCTAAATTATTATAAAATATAAGGACTATTTTTGCCAATTACGTAACTAAAGGATAAAAGATATAAATATATACCAACTTTTGAAGGAATTTCTAATTAATATATTACTATGTACCATGTTAGTAGGGAGCTTTTTACAAAGATGTTTCATCTCGATATTACGTTCTAACTGAGTGGTTGGGTTTACGATTTAAAGTGCCCTCGTTCCTCAAACGTTTATAGACTGGCTTCTAAGTATAATGGCCCGAACATGATGCAATATTATCAAAATTATAAAGAAAACATTAATAAACAACAAGAATGTTGAACTCCAAAAATCAAAAAACTTAATACTATACCAAATATGTGTAAAACAGGTGGGTGTAAGATCAAGTTCTTTGTTTGTTATCTCGAGTTATTCTGTGTGATATAAGCCTGACAAGACTTACTGGACCAAAGGTGAGTTCATAGCCTCACTAGTGCTGATTTTTAAATAATTAGAAAACCCGTGAGGGGAATATATGCTAAAAATAGAATACAAGTGTTTTTGGTATGCTTCTCAGAAATACTTATTGACACTATGTTTACTGTTGCCTTAAAAGTCCCTTTTTAATTATGAACCGTTAATCATTTTTCCGAAAATGAGCGCTAATATTGTAAATAGTAGTATTTGGGGACTGACATCCCTGTCTGGGAAAGTCGCACTTGCTAGCACCTCAGTGGTCAAACAGGCATACTTTATTTTGCTAATAAGGATAGTTTGGCAGACTTCCTCAAAAGGGAAATTGTGGGTTTTGTTATGTCTAGTCGCGGTATTAGAAGCTTAGTGCATTGATTAATTGATTTTACGAGTGAATAATAATGTAGCTCAGGAAAAAGGATCTAGTATTCAAAATGATTTTAAACCTATGAAGTCACTCAACCTTTGTGTTGACTTTAAGCATATATTTTAGGTTTTGATAATTGATACTACTAAGCAGCAGAATGATGATGTGGAGAGATATAGACTTGAGAATTTTTGTCATTCAAACCTATTTTCTAGATCTCGGGAACCTGTGATTGTACAAAGTATGTACAAGTTGTTTTATTAAAAATCTCTGATTTTGAATGATAAATTATAAAAGTTAAATAAATATTATTTAGACACTCTTTTGAGTTGTTTTCCTATTACTGTGCTTTCATATCATGAAGTAATACCCCAAAAATATTATTCTGTTATGTCAAGGTAAAATGGGGGTGTTACAATTAATCTTTAAAAATTATTATAAAATTAATTAAAAGGGTTAAAAAAATTTGTTGGTTTTTATATCTTAGTTATATTATTTAAGAATTTTTGGTGAATTTTATTAATTTTTTAGGTAAATTTCATTTTTAGTCACGTTTTCCGCTTTTACGTTTTTAACTCAAAAACTGTTTTTAGTGTTTAAAAATGTAATTAATTAGTTTAAATTTTTTCAAAATAACTTTTTAGTTTAATTAATATATTTTTGAGGTTTACAAGTTTAAAAGTTTAGTTTGGGCTTTTTGTTAATTTATTTAATTTTTAGGGCTTTAATTAGCAATTAAATATTAATTAATTTAAAAAGTTACAAGAAGTTTTACTTATTTGTAAACCTTAGACATATCTTTAGGCATTTATTTTAATTTTTATGGGAACTTTTAGAATAGTTTTAGTGTTTTTCCTCGTTTTGCGTGAAAACGCGTTTTTCGTCATCTTCTTTCCTCTCTCCCTCAATATTAATAAAAAACAACAAAGTTTAACACGCACAATTATCCTCCTTAGTGAACGAACTTACATTGGGTTTTTAGTGTTTGATTTTCCTAAATCAAATACTTAATACTTACCGCATATACGTCTTTTTCTTAAAAGCGTATTTATACCACAATCAGGATGGTTACCCAATCGAGGTTCGAATTAATATCCATAAGAAAATATATACGTTATACTAATTCGGTGGCACACCACGCACTACTATTACCTTTGAAAGAATCACAAGGGAGGGGAGGAACGAGGCTACGCGAAGCACTTAAGAGCCTTCTCCTTTCGAATGTGAAATACACTCTCCTTATGCCCCCCCCCCCACACACACACACAGTGACTTCCTTATCTGGATCAAGTATATTGTATTATGTATCTATTTTGCCTTAATTATGTTTGATCGATACACGTAAGTGGCACCGAAACGCAGCCACAAACGGTGTATTGCAATGCAATACTTATTGAAGTAGGTAGATTTGTTGTTCGCATCTATATATACGTAATATTTACTTATAGTAATATAGAGAAAATATTTTTTTTAAATTTTTTATAAGACAATATATTCACAAGAAAAACATGAGAGAAATCAAAATAGAAAGTAATATGTATGTAGTATTTTTGGTGTAACTCTTAGGAAATAATTACTTTTGGATTTTGTTTAATTTATTTAGTGCAATTCTTAGGAGAGAAATTGCTTTTTTAAATTCCTTAATGTTTTTATAATTTTTATTTGCAATAAAAAAAACCGTTCACAAAGTGAACGGATCTGAAAATCCAATACGCCTCAAAAGAAACAGTCAATCGAAACGATAAGAACCGGCAACGGCGCCATTTAATAATTCGTTTTTATAGTATTGTTCTTCTCTCAAATCTTATTGAATTAACTTCCGGTTTATAATACAATACTTAATTGTTCTTGGTAATTGTTCGCAATCTTGGTATCTATTTTTTTTAACACAGAGCAATCAAAAAGGGTAAAAATATCTCTATATGTATAATACTACACTAAAACACGTTACAAGTAAAATTATCTAAGCAAGAAGTACAATTAACAAACAACTTGTAACTATCCTAGCTAAAAATATAAAACTTCCAAAGATAGAAGGACTAAAATGAAACAGTAACAAACTTAAACTACTAAAACTGAATGTGAATAAACCAACAAACTAGATGGTCTAAACAGAAACTGTAACAGAATTTTAACTAACTAAAACAATCTATAACAACTAACAACTTCTAGGGACCAAGTTGCAACTAATCCAAAACTTTTACCAAAATGAGCTAATAAGAAGAAATAAGTTGGAACTAAGGCTATAGTAGACCAAATAAGCTCATTCTTTTTGTAAAATGCCTAAAATTTAAATTTTTACCTAGTCAGAATTAGAGTCAGCTTATGAATTAAGCTACAACTCTCAAACTCAATTTCCAATAAGCTCAAAAAGTTCATACAGCTTATTGGCTAAAGCACATTACGTCAAACTTTTAGAAAATGATTATCAGCTAGTAAAACTGGGGGAATGTGGATTGAATTTGAAAATCATTAACAGAATAAGCCAGAATCACTACTTTGACTATAAGCTAGCTTATTTGACTTACATTGACTATTTGACTTCTTGTAAAAAGCTACCAACTGACTTAAGATGACTATTAAGTTAATCCTATGCAACTTTTACAAATACATAACACTGGAATTTATCAAATTAAGCTACTTGTTATTCTATGATGAAATGAATAAAAATCAATCTAAAAAGCTAACTTAATGACTAAATGCTAGCTTATCCAATCAGCCGCAACCTAAACACTTAACTGAAAACATCAAGCTACTATTTCTAGCTATATGGGTTACCAACTTTCACACTCTAATTCCTATTAGTGAAGGAGTTATTATCTTGCAAAAGTACCTACTCAGAACACTGTTTAGAAAGTTTCAACCCAAAAGATTTTGGTGTCATTTGCCCTTTTGACCAATGAACTTGACTTTTAAGGACTAATTTTAGACCTATTGTAGCTATGTTTGACGACTATAACTAACTCCAACTCTATACTCAAACAATGAATCCACAGAATATAAATCCAAACACTTGTTATCAGCCAATGGAAGGAAATTAACAAAGCTATATTATAAACTAACCAAAGATCAATGAAAACAGATTAACTTCTAACTATCACAAATCAAATCAAGCATATTGTTGGAAATATGTTTTTACGTATTTAGGAAGATTCGGTCACTCCGACAATATATTAAGTTGTAGCTCGTAGTCTAGATATCTTTTAATTAACTAAACAAGGAAAATCTCGGTCCATGCTTGTATGGCCGGCCCAAATGTAAGCCCAAGCCCATCTTATGGGCTTGGTATATAAACCCTCTCCATTGATGGAGAGGGTGGTGATTTCATTTGAATAACACATAGTTCTCTTAAACTTTCTCTCTCTAGAAGTGTGAAATCTACCATCTTTCTATCTCTTTCTCTCTCTAAAACATAAGCATAGATTTACATATCCTACAAATGGTATCAAGAGCCATGGGACGATTGTTTAGTTCTTGTGTTTGTGTTCTTGATTCTCTCACCATTTTTGATCTATTTTCACACGAACCAAATTTTTTTTGTGTTTTTATGAGTTAATCTTGATTTACTTCATCTTATTACTTGTTATAGTGATTTGGTATTGTTATTTGGGTTAAAAACACAAACTTTTTTGGTTGTTTGATTCATTTTTAGGCTTAGAATCTTGATTTGGTTGTGTTATTGTACTGTCCGAGAAAAAAAGGTAAGTTGGTATCCTCAGTACGATCTGACTTTGTGTTTGCATAAACCCTGGGGGTTTCTACTTGCGATCCATAGTCACGATCTGTTGTTACGATCACTCACTGCGATAAGAGAGTACGATCACTCGTTGCGATCCATATTACGATCACTCGTTGCGATCCATAGTACGATCACTCACTGCGATAAGGGAGTACGATCACTCGCTGCGATCACCACTGCGATCACTTGTTGCGATAAGGGAGTGCGATCAGGGTACGATCGTTGGGTACGATCAAGGAGTACGATCACTAGTGCGATCTGAATACGATCATAGTGAGTGCGATCACCAGTACGATCTGAGTACGATCGTTGGGTACGATCACTAGTACGATCCGAGTTCGATCTGAGTGTAATTTTGACTTGGATTTTTTGGTTTCTCGAGAACATAATTTAGGGGATTTCAACATTATTTCTCGGCTTTAACACACAACAACAAATACATTTACTTTCTTTCATTGACCGATCAAGTTTTTAAATCTTAACTTATGGAAATGGAGTACACATCTCTTACGGATAAGTCCATCCTCTCGGGTACGGATAATCGTCCACCAATGTTGGAGAAGTCTATGTACGAGGATTGGACTTCCCGAATGGAACTTTATATGTTGAACAAGGAGAACGGACATCTTATTTGGGCATCGGTGCTCAATCGACCATTAGATTATGGTACAGTGATGGAAGGTACAACTACTCGTCCTCGCACAACGGGTGAATTGACTGGAGATATGAAGATTCAAGATAAATGTGATAAGTATGCTATAAACATCATTCTCCAAGCCCTTCCTCCAGATGTCTACAAACTCGTCAACAAAAATAAAGTTGCCAAAGAGTTATGGGATAGAATTCGTGTTCTCATGCAAGGCACCTCGTTAACTAAACAAGAACGAGAGTGTAAGCTTTATGATACTTTTGATAAGTTTGCCTATGTTCCAGGGGAGACTCTCAATGACTACTATCTGAGATTTACCCTATTGTTGAATGAGCTAAATATCTATGGCATGGCAATTACTACCTTTCAATTAAACACCAAGTATTTGAACACTCTTCCTCCAGAATGGAAAAAATACGTGACGGATGTTAAATTGGCTAAGGACTTGCATAACACCAATGTGGATCAACTTCAAGCTTTTCTTCAACAACACAAATGCCATGTGATCGAGGCTCGGTTGTCTACACCTCAAGTTCATGATCCACTTGCAATGTATGCTTCTCAACAAAACATGGCTTATACTTATCAGCAACCATCATACTTGCAGCAGCCACCACCACACAACTATCAGGAACCATCTTATCCACCACTAATGATGCCATAGCAAGCTTTTCAACAAAGTGTTCATCAACAATCTTTTTCACCGCAACCACCATATCAGACATCACCATCATAAGCCAACACTTCTCCAATGGGCTATACCCCTCAGCAAGGATACTTTCCTATTGAAGCACAACCAGCACAAGCATCTGTACCTAAAATTGGTCAAGATATACCTTCAACAAGTAATTCTCAACCAACACATGTTTCAACTACCCATATCATGCCTATTGATGATGAAGAGGATGATGATGATGATGATTTGGAATTCGCTCAAATGCGTGAACTTCCATTCTTTGGTGTACCAATTCCTGACCCTAATCAAGTCGGGTCGTCCAACTCAGAGGAAGCTCCTTCTACGGTTTACTCCAATCCACGGATTCGTGAACATGACAGCAAGTGGACAAAGGATCATCCTATAGATTCTATTATTGGTGACCCTAATCGTCCGGTATCCACACGAAGTCAGTTACAAGAAAGTGCAATATTTTGTCACTTTGATGCTTTTCTCACTGAAGTTGAACCTAAGACATGACAACAAGCTTTTACTCAATCATGTTGGATAGAAGCTATGTAAGAAGAACTTAATGAATTTATACGTCTTGAAGTATGGGAACTTGTTCCATGCCCGGATCAAGTGCAGTTACTCACTTTGAAATGGGTTTACAAGGTTAAACTCGACGAGTTAGGAGAAATATTGAAGAACAAAGCTAGACTAGTAGCTCCTGGATACAAGCAATTATTGGGAATCGACTTTATGTAATCCTTTGCGCCTGTTGCCCATTTGGAAGCTATTAGATGGATGTGAAGACGACATTTCTTAATGGTGAAATCAAGGAAGAGGTCTATGTACAACAGCCGGATGGTTTTGTGAATCCTAATTATCCTAATCATGTGTACAAGCATAAGAAGGCTCTCTATGGGTTGAAACAAGCTCCACGCGCATGGTATGATTTACTATCACAATTCCTCATTACGCAAGGCTTCGCTAAAGGCAAGGTGGATCCCACGCTGTTCATTCAGAAACGAGGTAAAGATATGATTATGGTACAATATATGTTGATGATATTATATTTGCAGCCTCGACCTAAACCTTATCCGACGAATTTGGGACACTCATGTCTTCCAAGTTTAAGATGTCAATGATGGGCAAGGTATCATTCTTCTTAGGTCTTCAGATATCTCAGAGTCCCAGAGGAATCTTTATTAATCAATCCAAGTATGCCCTTGAATCGCTAAAGAAGTACAAGATGGAATCTTGCGACCCCGTGGATCCATTGCAGTCAGCTCATCAAAATCAACATTCATAGTTTCGTGGATCTTGCGAGAGTTACGGTTGTAGATTCGGTATGCCTTCTTTGCGGGTGCGTAACCAATGAAAATACCAATATCATCCTTTGGTTAAAGTTCTCCCAAATTGTCACCATCATTATTTGGATAGCAAAGAGAACCAAATACATGAAGATATGATAAATCTGGTACTTTACCATGGAGAAGCTCATAAGGTGTTTTACCATGGCGTTTACGAATTAGTGACCGGTTTTGGGTGTACAGTGTTGTAGATACTGATTCTGCCCATAAAAACAATGGAGCCTTTGCGTAAAATAACATCGTTCGAGCAGCTTCCATAAGTGTGCGATTTCGCCTTTCAACGACACCGTTTTGTTGTGGAGTGCGTGCAACTGATGTTTCATGAGATATGCCAACTTCTTCATAATAATCACGCAAGATTTGATTCACAAATTCGGTTCCATTATCTATACGAATGCGTCAGACAGTAGTGTTCAGACGCACTTGAATCATCTTGAGAAATCCGATGATGAATTTAGGTGCCTCATTTTTTGCTTTAAGAAATTTCACCCATGTAAACCGAGAGTAATCATCGACAATGACGAGGATGTACTTTTTGCCACTAAGACTTTCAACACGCATAGGTCCACAAAGATCCATATGCAACAGATAAAGTTTCTCTTGGTTGGTGTCTTCTGTCTTGGGTTTGTAAGATTTCTTAGTTCTTTTCCCCATTGTACACGCGGAACACAAATGATCCTTGTGAAATGAATGTTTCGGAAGACCACGAACAAGTTCGTTTTTCGCCAAATGATTAATAGCGTCAAAGTTAAGATGAGATAACCGTCGATGCCATAACCATGACTTAGTCTTTGATGCTTTGGAGAGAAGACATACGGGAGAAGCGGCCATCATGTCTTGTAGAGACAAAGTATACAAATTATTCCCTCGAGTACCTTTCAATAAATCAACCCCTTCCAAATTACGAATGAAGCAGGTATGCTCTCGAAAAGCAACTTCTAGGTTTGCATCATAAAATTGTCCTATAGAAAATAAGTTGTGACCGAGACCTTCCACATATTACACTCTTGAAATAATAACATTCCCAATATGATATTCACCATAACCCATTATCTTTGCAATATGATCATTTCCAAATCAAACCGTACCAAGAAACTTGCTGACGAAATTTCTGAGCTGAGAGCGATCTCCGGTCATATGCTTGGAGCAACCAGAGTCCAAATACCAGAGAACAATTTGGACCACCTGTTTTCAACAACAACAGTAGACAATGCATTGGAAACTATTGGTTCCGGAGTGTTAGCAGATACAGATAAAATATTATCAGAATTGCTAACAGGTTTGTGACCTTTAGATTTCATGCGTTTTCTAATGTGAGTTTTAGCACTAACAAGTTTTACTATTCCAACTTTATTAGGTTTTGGAGTATTAGCGGGCACTACAGTGGGAGTAGACCTAGTTAAAGGGCACTTTGTTCCTACAGTAGTGTTGGTGTTCCTAGTTAAAGGACACGCTTGTGTTTTGGTAGCCTTGGTACGCCTAGTTAAAGGGCACGCTTTCTTCGCTTTAGTGGGAGTGATCCTAGTTAAAGGGCACGTATTTCCTACTATAGTGAAAGTTCTACCAGTGGGGCGCCACATCCAACCAACTTGGGTTAACACTTTCCCATTCAGTTTCCATTCTAATCCATTTTTCCAGGCATACATCTCATTCACATGGTCAATAAGGAAAGAATCATGATGACTAGAAAACATACATTCATTGCAATTCCAACATTTCAAATTAGAATTCACACTAGGCTTAGAACGCTGCACAACCGCAGAGCCTTTAGGTTTAGCTACATGATTCTCTTTATTCAAAACAGAAATAACATTCCTAGGATGGGCTTCTACTTTCTTCTTCACTTGACTACTAGATGGGGGCAAGATCCTATCATTCTTCTTTTTTCTTTTAAGCTTAGATCTTTGAGCCTTAGTAGTGGTGCTTACTCCTGTAGAAGGCAACACGGGAATATTAGAAGCTTGTTTTGATTCCGCCTTATCTTTAGTGACCAAAGTTTGAGATGGTTTAGTCCTAGGGCCCTTATTAAGTGGTGTGACGGCAATAAGGTTCCTTTTGATTGCACTAGAGGACGATGCTGAGACAATGGCTGCGTTATCCACAACATTCTTACCTTTTAGGGTACAAAGTGTTTCCTTTAACTCAGCCAAGGCCAGATTTTATCACAAATTTCCACCGACTGTCGATTCAATTGTTCAATCAAAGATTGATTCTGTGAAGTGGTATTAGCACATGCGGGCTTTACTTAATCCAAGAGTCGTGTATTTTTCTGTTTTAAGTTATCAACTTTGGACAAAATCTTGGAAACTCGATTATCTATATAAAGTTTTAAATTCTCAGCGGCCTCAAGTACGTTCACACAGTTAAGCTCCTTAGATTTCTCTATTTCTATCGGCAAAGATGTAGCAACTGTGTCACTTGGCTGACGCTGTTTTGATTGTAATTTTAATCGAAAATTCTTTTCAAAGTTTGCATCATCGATATTAACACCTTCGAATGACGTTTCAAAGATTTCTTGAATAAATTGTTGCTTGCATTCAAGCGAAATACAATGTGTTTGAATCTCATTAAAACGTTTTGAAAGTGAAGAATATGAATCTTGAAGCTTTAAAAATTCAGCGTCAGATTCGTGACAATTACTATCGACCACATTATCCACAGATTCAATATTATGCACAATAGAATCATTATCAACACTTTTATTCACACAGACAGAAACTATATCATGAGACATCACTTGCTTCAGAAGCTGATCAATATTGACACGGCGCCATAAATAGAGTTCGTACAAAAGTTGTAAATATTTCATAAAACATGCCTAAATGGCTTGTAGTTATTTCTGACTGCAACCCGGTTTTCACATTAAAGTCAAGTATTTCTTATGAAAGCTTTGGCTCACAACGGGAATTAATTTTCTCGGGCAAGGTTTACTTTAAAACCTTGTAAGGGTTCAAGTTTACTTTATAACTTGGTCTAACACAAATCAATGTACGCCTCAGTGCATTTATTTGTTTAAACAAGAGAAGTCTTGTTTTTTATGAAGTTATCATCTCTACAACCATAGCAATCTACAATTGGTATCTACTTACTCGACGATGCGACTACTCAACCGACGACTACATCTCTTTCAATAGAACACAGGTCAAAAATTGAGGGGGAGCAATTGTCAAGCATTCAGAATCTTCGATCCCGAATGTGCCAAGCTCACTAATTGGTGTCAAGACAACAATACCAATCGTACACGTGGTGTCAAGAGATGACTTCAGATATGACGAGGCGACCAACATATGCTGACAAGAACCATTTGATCTTATCATATGATGTTCTCATCTATCAGGTCCAACCTTGTCAATTCTTTTCTAATATGGTGAATATGTGATCATGTTACAAATCGGTATCATATCTCATACGTTTGATATCATGACGATAAAATGGACTTGCATTTTTCTTCCCAAAACCTTTGTTAAAACTTCATTAAATCAATTGATATTAAAAACATTGATTGGGTTAATATTTTTAATATGGGGGAGAAAATGTGATTTAATATGGGATATTATCACAAATGGTTTGACTTAATGTGATGGCTCATCTCGACATATGCGAAATGTTTTCGAATATCGTGGCATATGTTAAGGGGAGCAAAACGGATTTGCATATCAAAATGGATTTTCATGGTGACATATACTTACCCAAAACCCATTTATTTCACGACAATGAAGATTGTGGTGACATAAGGATGGTAGGATAGGTTAAGTCCTATGATTCTTCCAGAACCGGAGGAATCTTTCCAAGGACACTCCATAGCTAGAAATAGTAGTCCTTAGGAAAGATGGAGAAAAGATTGTGAACGTAGCTGAATACCGACTAAGTACTGATGCTAGCACTAGAACAATCACAACAAGGTGCTAGTTATGACGTATTGGTAAGCATTGAAGGGGTTGCAGAATGAAAAAGAATTGTAAAGATAAAGGGTGTAAAGAAAGAAGCCCTCCTTACAACCTTAGGCAGAAACTGGGTCAATACATATGCTATTGAGATCATTTTAATGATTCTCGATATTGAAGACAGACATCATGGACCCAGTGATGCAATGCACAACCCATCTCAGCTAACTCAGATATCTCTCAAAAGGTATTTGTTTTAATCACACGGAGACAACACGTTATCTATCGATTTATTCACTCCGAATAAATTGCTATTGAAATGGTGGCACTCCTCTCCAGCCTCCGATCACTAAAATCCAAAGTGCACGATCGAGTCTAGAGCCATTTGAGATCATCACATATCTCATTAGGAGACACTTTCATATTTCCTTGCTTATTCACACACTGTGAAAAGTAAGAAAGATCTTAAGAGTCCTACGCAAAATCTTCATGATCTTGCCTGAACATCCGAGTAATAAGAAAGTATTTACAATGAGGACGGAAATCCTTCTTGAGCGAATATCAAAAAGCTCATGGTAGGTGACTTGTGCGATTCTTTATGAATCAAGCTTGTGATAACTGGAAAGCAACAGTGGTTTAATTCTTAACTGAATTTAAACTCGTTCCAGGCCTCTACGCAATATCTTAGTGATCTTGCCAAAACACTCAGAGTGAAACCTTAGTGTACACGGTGATGAGTGGAAATCCTTCTAGTGTTAACCTCAAACAGCACTTGGTAGGTAACTTGCAAGATTCTATACGAATCAAGCTCGTGACAACTGGAAAGCAACGATGGTGCGGTTCTTAATTGAATCAAACTTGTTCCAGGAATCAGAATTGACGGCTTCAATCATGCGGATAATTTTATCCAAATGATTCACTCTTTACGTTCGCAGTCAGCTTTGGACGGTCGAGTAAAGAGAACGGGTTTACCCGCGAAATCTTGTCAAGGAGATTTTAATTAAATCTACCTGCCACAAGTACGATATTTTATATCGTCCAACGGTCTTCACCGACCGGAGGTAAAATGCTACCGAATTAGAATGAAATGTTCAAAGCCATTTCGTTCGTGTCTACTTATTATGCGGCATTTGAAGACGGTGGCCTTGCGGAATCCAAGAAGAAGTCGTCCCCGCATGCTTATACTTTATGCACTTAATACCTCATCTAATTCAAGAAAGCCTGAAAGTTAAGTCTTCCGCTGTATCGAACTCTGAAGCTTTCAAGAATTACGAAGGTATAAGTATGTGGGACATGGTGTCACGAGGAGGCGAAGATCACAAGTGATGGATGCACAAGATCAAGGCAAGAGATTAATGCTAAAGATTGATATCAAGGATCACATCAGCATGTTCACCAGAAAAGAAAAAGAAAAGAAAGACGAAGACTACGAGCTCAAGACAAGCATAGTATGCTAGGTTTATTTTATTATTGTAACTCGGGTGACGCCCTTGTTTGGAGTGACCTCCCTTAGGGGGAGATTGTTGGAAATACGTTTTTACGTATTTAGGAAGATTCGGTCACTCCGACAATATATTAAGTTGTAGCTCGCAGTCTAGATATCTTTTAATTAACTAAACAAGGAAAAGCCCGGTCCATGCTTGTATGGCCGACCCAAATGTAAGCCCAAGCCCATCTTATGGGCTTGGTATATAAACCCTCTCCATTGATGGAGAGGGTGGTGATTTCATTTGAATAACACATAGTTCTCTTAAACTTTCTCTCTCTAGAAGTGTGAAATCCACCATCTTTCTATCTCTTTCTCTCTCTAAAACATAAGCATAGATTACATATCCTACACATATTAATGCTATTAGCAAGCAAATTCTAATCATGCAATTCTACTTAACAATTCTATATTAAAATGTAGCTGCTAGGATATGATCTAGTAACAATGATAATCCACTAACTGGCATGATCAAACAACATCACAGCTAATAATCACCATCATCAACTCTGCATACAGCCTGGAACTCTGCTACAGAACCTAATTCTCCACTAATCTTTCATATATCAAACTAAATTAATCAATATGAATGAAAATCAGCTACACAAGCAAAATCTTAACATCATTGCACTAGAAGTTCTTCGTTATCAACAGTATGGAAAGGATTTGCATAAATGTAAGGAAAATGAAGTGAATTGAATTCGATTGATGAACTGAATTTCTGTTAATGTATGAAATGGTTACACATAGTTACTAACTGTCTAAGAAACTCTAGTGTGTGTGTGTGTGTGTGTGTGTGTCACACACTAGAGTAGTTAAAAGAGAAAAAGTAAATTGAGAGGTAAAAGTAAATTGAAAAATTAACTATATGTAAAATATGTTACAATACAAGTATTTATAGCTGAAAGTAATGATGGGGAGAGTTAAGACACGTGTTTGATCCAATCAAATGCTGAAAGCTGAAAATTCAGTTAGGGTTCATGTGTGATGATGGGTTTTGGGGATTTTTAGTGCAACATATTTGAGTCTAATTAACTGGTTCAGATGGATCCGTAATCCCTTTATGAACATTTTTGCTTCAAATCGCGAGTTGTGAATCCCTCTTTATCGCCTTTAAATTCGAGTTTGTATGAATATGATGACGTGGCACCATGTTATTAGCTAGTAATATGTCACACGGATCACTATCCAAGTTAATAGTATGATTCATGTGATAGGGAATGAAAGGATGTGATTGATGGAAAGTGGTGTGAGTGGGATTGGTAATAATTTTCATTTATGAGCATTGTATTGATTCGGCAATAAATGCCACAAATTTGTGATACGTGTGATAGGGTTTTAAGCCTTCTAATTGGTCCACATAATAAGCATCTTCTAAATATGGAAAAATTTCAGCCTTATACTTCTATTCTTTTGGCAGATTGTTGTAATCTTGTATAAACTTTAAAGTTTAGCCATCTTCATCCCCTGATCTTTAAAAAATAGCAACTTTGGTCCCTCAACTTCATAGCTTGATCACTTTTGGTCCTTTTTCACTCTCTTTTGTCTTTTTCTTCAACAGTAATCCATGAAAAGCCGTGTTTTTCTTGTTAAGTACCTTTTTTCCTAAAAAATCACAAAACACACAAAATACCACATATTTCGTCTTGTTATAAACATAAAAGTGTATTTCTTTTGTGTTTTAGGGGTTTAATAAGATTATCTTAATGTGTGTTTTCACACCCATCAATCTTCCCAAGCCTATAGGAATCAATGGATATGTTGGAAGACTTCCGTTCTGTATTAAATGCATACTGCATCACAAAGGACTTTGCACCGTCAAGAGTCAGATCTGCTACAAGATAGGTCACCAGACTTGATATTGTTGGAGCAAGACGAATTTTTAATTTCCTTGTATTTTATTTTGTATGTTATAAACGAATAAATTGTATGTGAGTATTATTATTAATAATATATATATATATATATATATATATATATATATATATATATATATATATATATATATATATATATATATATATATATATATATATATATATATATATATATATATATATATATATATATATATATATATATATATATATATATATATATATATATATATATATATATATATATATATATATATTATATATGGTTCTCTGTCATAATTTATTTTCGTAATCATTGACTATTAAGAACTTATCATTCGAGAAACGTTATCATTCCAATTCCACAAAAATCTTGTATGCCAAGTCATTTATGATTCTCTCTTATAATATATTTTCGTAATCATTGACTATTAAGAACAAATATGTCAATATCCTTTGTTATCATCTCCTTGGAATATTCGATTCGAAGAAATTTTGAAATTTGGGTTACTTAAGTTCAACCCGGATTTTCTATATGAAAATAAGAAAGAACAAGTAATAAATTTAAGTTTGGAATCTCCTAAGAATAGACATGACACCATCTGGATCATTATCCAATACATTATTTCATCTATAGTATGGAAACTTTGATAAGATTATACCTAAAGGAAGTAATATGTCAACATATAGTACCTATATCTGTCAAATATGTTACCCTTAATACGATGGGTTAAGTGAGAGAATTATCGAAATAATAAACTGTATACTAGATGTAGTATTATAAAATTTGGAAGTACGCTTACGATTGGTGAAAATCTTAACAGTTGTATATCGAAGCAATACTAAATTTTAAAAGCACTATAAGGAAAGAAGTGCCAAATTCCGTATCTGCTGGATTAAAATTTGATATATTCGACTTACAATATATGAAGTTATTCATGAAACTATCGAAAGGAAAATTCAAATCTGATAAAGATTATGTACTTCGAATAAGGAACTGCATCATATAAAGAAGTATCACCTCGAGAAAGAATCTTTGCTTTTTTATTTCCGTCAAAATATCATATTCATCTTGATTTTGAAAAGTACGATAGTCAATTTAAGACTTTGAATTAAGCTGTGACATGTTAACTTGAGTTTCCCAAAGAACTAAGTAATAATCACGACACTTTACGCATTTCTAATTTGAAGGAATAATGATCTAATTGAAATAATACTCCCCATATGTTCAGTTCGACGATAAATCTAAATATTATGAAGTAACGTCATAATCATGATCGTTAAAGTATGAATGATGTTCCATGTGTATTCAATTTGATAATACTTCTTATAGAAGAACTTGATTGGAAAATAAAGTAACTAAAGTAAAATCAGATTATTAAAGCGTGAATAAAATTCTAAGAAAGAATCTAAGAACGCAAGGACCATATTCGTCTTTGTCTTATTACTTTTCTGTTATAATCTCAGGACGAAATTTCTTTAAGGGGCGGAGACTGTGACAAAACTGAAATTTCACATCTATGTTATGTGTTATGATTATATGAATATGAAAATTCACTGGAAATTTTTGCTTTCTGCCTTACTTGGTAAGATGAATTGATTCTCACAATCTTAGTGACCACTATAACATATTCCCATATGTTGTAAACACTATGTATATGTATAAATCAAGTCTGAGTTCTAAAAGTAATCTAATAAGTATATTATGAATGAGAACATCTAAAAAAACTAAGATGCCCTAAATTATCAAAGAAACCCTATAAACCATATAAATGAATGGTAAACTCAAGAACTGGAAAGAATAAAGGTATAATACCTATGTACAAATCTCAAAGATAAATGTACAAGATATAATCTATCAGTTATAAGTATAATTTCATCCAATAATATTAAGTACAAACCGTAAAAAGCTAAGGGATAAGTAATGGTACACAATAGTCCAGATCACTACCTAAAATCCATTTCACATTTAATTAAGATCCCATCTTTTATAGATAATTATATAACTCAACTAAGTATCATATTAAGACTATATTTTCACTTCAAGTCAATATACAAATAATTAATGCAAAAAGTACAAGTTTTTAAAGCATGAAATTCTACTTAAACATATTCCTTCCTAGGATATGATTAACCTATGTAACTAAAAAAACTAAGTGTGTAGACTCTTTATATACCTTAGAAACAATATATAAGACGGGAAACGAAGCCGCATAAAGAACCAGACTCGAATGATGAATTTCCAAGAAAAGTCCTTGAAGATTTGAAGATGTACAAGATTGGTCATCTAACTTTAAAGAAATGACACATTATGCCCTTTTAAATCTCAAATATATAAGTTTGATCCCTAAATTTTGTTCATTATATAAGGTTGACCCTTGAAGAATGAAACAACTGCATTTCTAATCCTTATGCTATGATTACAAATCAACAAGGACTAGTTTTGTAATTAAGGAAACGTATTCCAAGCCCTAAAATGCCATGGAAAAAATTTTGTGCCAAAAATGCCAATTCCACAATGTTATTATAAAGGGATTTAGCCGGATTATAGGAATAAAATTCGTTTGCCAAAACTTTGGGAGTTTGACGGGGTGTTTTGCCGAATTTGAAACCCATACCCACCATTACCCACCCAAGCCCAAAGCCAAATGCCCAAAACCGGCCCCTTAACCCAACCCGTTTTCTTAATTAATAATAATTAAGAAAGAAAAGCGGTTAACACCTTTCAAACCTCAACAAAGATCAAAATCGTAACTATTCACCCATAAACCATAAAATCAAATCCTTTTAATCTCATAAAAATTAAGCCATCATTTTTTTCCAAATTTATGATTAATCACTTATTAATCATAAACCCACCCTCACATTACCACCATGTCACCATAAGCCTTCTCTCGTTACCTCCTTTACCCCACATCACATGGTACTTCACTTTTTGGGAGAAAATCTAGGGGTGTTAAAGATTGCTTACTTTCTACAACAACAAAGGACGGCCTAGATCATTTGAAACCAACTCAAACAACAAAAACATCTAAGATTCATCACATAGGCTCTCTTTGACTCTTCTTGATATTCAAAGTCAAGGGATGTTTCTGGCATTTCATTGTTAGGGTTTTAGTCATTCTAGATCCTTCGCTTAGTACTATAAAAAGACCACTCAACATGTGAAATAGATTTTGTTCTTAGTTTTTTATAAATGTATGTAATTCCTTTTTCTTATTAATGAAAAATTGGTATTCTTTAAACATCTGAGTTCCTTTATCTAATTTTTTTGTTTGAAAGTCATTGAATCCGTTTTAAGTTATTGCAATATTTTTTAGGTTTTCAAAAATTTTATGAGATTAAGTTGAAAAAGACTCAAGCAGTTTGGTTTATTTGGGTATGAGGATGATCATAGCTCTGTGAGATTAACATATCAAGGGGTTGAGAGTGCTCATACTTGGGTAACCACTCTTGTCGGTTACCTTGTTTCACTTAATCTGTTTATAAAAAAAAGGTTTTTGAAAGTTCTTTGTTACAGTTTTTTGTTTATTGATCTAACCATATCACTGTTTATAAGCTACCCATAAGCTGTTTTCAAACAGCTTATGTGAAAGCTCATAAGCTTGAAGTTTGTTGTTGTGTTGTGTGATATCAAAACAGGTGCATATTGGTCTTGGTTCTTCCATTGAAACATCAACAAGACCACACCTCCTTTCATTCCTTTGTCCAAGACACCGCTAGATTTAATTTAGTTGTTGAATAAGCTAGGGGAGCTTAGCTGGCCCCCTTTTTCGATCAAAAAAAGTGAAGGTGCACATCTTCTCACTTGTTTTATTTTTTCATTGAAAAATAATATTTGCTACGTGCTTTTGTGTTGCATGCTTTGAGCCTGAGTGTTTTTTTCTTTTAATCTGCTATTTAGGTGATATTTATCATAATCAGTTGTTACCTAGCATGTTTAAGGTGTTTTGAATACATTTGCTTTGAAAAAAGTTTGAAATCAGAGGTTAACTAGTGTTTGGGATTATCTGTAAAAAGGATTAGGTTATAACATAAGTTTACACAACTTGTCTGCTCATGTTCATCTAGTTAAAAGGTGTTGATTTTTGTTATAAAACATTGGGGTTTAGTTGAAAGATTTGAAAGTACAAGTTTTTGAGAAAAATCAGCTAAGTATTGCAGATTTGGGAGTTTTTGTGTTTAGACATGTTCTTTGCCATGGAATATGTGTCTCTTTCTAGTATGTATGATATTTGAGTTCTCTGAGGTGTTTGTTTGCATTTTTGTATGCTATACTTGCAAAAATTTCATCAAAAATCGGTTATAAACCATTAGTTAATCATTTTTATTGCATAAAGTTGTTTCAAAGCTTAAAAATTGGTGCACACTTTGTGTTAGGGTTGCTTTAGGTATGGTAATACTTGGTTTGTAAGATTAAAGCTTATTCTGGCTAATTTGATAAGTTGAAATCCAAAAAAAATGGTAGAAGTACTTGTCTGAGATCCCAGTTTTTAGACTTGTCTAATATCTGACAACTAACCCTTTGGTTTGTCAGATATCGGCCAAAGGTGTTCTTGCTTATTGTTGACTCCCAATAAGAAACTGCTTATTGGGTGCCCATTGTCCAAAACGAAATTGAAAAATAAAAATAAAAATAAAAATCTCAATAGCCCGGGCTCGAACACTCGACCTTGCGTTCCAAGGAGTAGAGTGTTAACCAGTGATCTAGGCGTTTTCTCTTGTTACCATTTGAAAACATTGGATACTTAAGTCAACTTCCAGTCCTTCAAATATTCAAAAGTCGTGACTTAAATAAGCTTATTTGAGCTTATTTGATTTACTTTTCTAGCTTTACTTATTTTTCCTAGGATTTTGTAAACATTTAGGACTTTTTGGCAAATTTTTAGATTTTTCCAATTATTAAATTATTTTTTATACATTTTTATTTTCTGTTTTTATTTTTATTTTCTGTTTTTATAAAGGAAGGCAAGAACAAGTAATAAGATTTCCCAGTATTTCCTAAAGACATAATGCCATCCGGATTATTGTCAATTATATTTTACTAACAATATAGAGACTTTAACAAGATTATACCCAAAATAATCTGTTGACAGAAAGTACCAATATCTATAGTTTTAAATACATTAAGAATACTATCCCTTGTATATTTATCTATGGTTAAAGTGAGAAAACTTTCCAGATATTAGAAATTCATCCTCCACGTATGCATTATATTACCTGGAATTACACTTATCCTATAAAGATGCTAATAGAAACTTTATATAGTAAATAATAAATAATAACTATCCATAAAATTTAAATGGAAAATTTTGAGAACAACTTTACTAAAATTTATCTTTTTAGTAATAACTTTTAAGGATCTTTTCCTTTTAAACTTCATTAATTTTTGAAAAGAAAGGCAATAATTAATTCAAGATTTTAATGACTTATTGATTTCCGTTTGTATTTATCTTATTTATCAGTACACTTTATATTTATCATAATAGATTAAATTGTGATTTTAATTAAAAATATAAAATTTACACTTTATAAATATTCATTTATAAAAACTCTAGTAGAAGAAATTAGTTGTAAGCTAAATGACAACGTACAAATCATATTCATTTATGTATATTAAAAGGAATTTAAGAGTGCAAGAAATATATCTACCTTTAGTACATTGCCTTATTGTTATAATCTCGGGACGAGATTTTTTTTAAGGGGAAGAGGCTATGACAACCCATAATAGAAATGGAAATCGGAAAACCCTTTAGAAACTTTTTCTTTTTATGCATTACTTGGTAAGATGAACTACTTTTCCCAACCTGAACTACCATATCAACATATTGCTATGTGTTGTATACATAATAAGTACAAGTAATTTAACAAGTATACTTAAATAAGAACATTCGAATAAATATAATGATACCCTAAATTCCCTTAGAAACCATAGAATCCCTATAAATAAATAATGAACTCAAGGATGATAAAAGTATCAATAAGAACAAGTAAACAAGGAATAAGAACAAGGATTATACTATCAAATGAAAAGTATAAAGAGTAAGTAAGAATAAGCTATACAAAGCTAAAGTACAATTAAATGTACATAATAGTCTAGATCATCACCTAAAAACCTTTATAAACAATATTTTAAACAGTATAATTATACAAAAACTATGAATCTATAATCAATACAATATACTAATTCTAACCTACTATATAAAGAGAAGTTACGCAATCACAAAGTCCTAATATTCACTAATCACAAGCTAATTACAAAAAAATGACCTAAAACTAAGATTAGAATATAAAAACCATTTTATAATGAATTAGACCCTATTCTTTTGCAAATAGTTATAAAACTCAACTAAGTATTATATTAAGGTAATACGTTTAGTTTAAACTAAGTTATAAATTATTAAATCATAAAGTACAAGTTTTCAAAGCATAGGATCTTAAGCTCCCATAAATAATTCTAGAATATGATCAACCTATATAAACCCCTAAATCAAGAATGTAGAACCCATTGAAATCATAAACATACTATATGAGACTTAGAATAAGCTTACATTAAGATACAAACCCTAATTACCCAAAATAGAAAGTTATTAGGCTAATTGATATACAAACCCTTATATTAAGAAATCTACACGGAGTCATAACATAGTCTTTTAGGAAAAGTCTACAAACACTCATAGGACTTCATTAAGGTTATAAGATTATTTTAAGACAATGTACAAGTACCCTAACGCACAAGCTACAATATTTCAATTCATTACTTGTAAATTAGGTCAAAATAGGTATTTTCACTCTTTAGACATGTTTACCAAAACTAAACCCTTAAACCAAGTGTAAGAACTCTTTGGACACCTAAGACACAATGTATAGAACCTAAATTAATTTACATAAGTAGCTAAGAGAAGGATAGTCATATTTACTAAGATAAAACACTTGATCATTAGAAAAACCTAATCTACAAAAGTATACTTCCCATTTTCACATCAAACCTTTGTTAAACTTCAAACCAAGGACCCAAATATATTAAATAGGATGTCTAAACCCTTAAGCCTTAACAATTAACTAATCATTTTCCTAATTCCTTAATCACCAAAAACACAAACCATAAGTTACAAGCCCTAATTTTTCAACCCGGGTTTGTATTTTGCCTCCAAAATCCATTTTCAAACCATTTCCCTCCATTCTAAATTCAAAAAGCAGATATTTATAAGTCCTAATATATTTTATAAGTGTCTACAAGTAGGTTCATCACCTCCTTGCTTGCTACACATCGCCATTCTCATCCATATCTTGTCGTGACCTTATATTTGCCACAAGTGAAGATTAGATCAAAGCTAGGACCTATAAACTTGTGTAGAGATTCACTAGCATACCTTAGTCACTCTCCTATCTATTCTACACGTATAAGACCAAAACTTGGAGCCTAAGTGTTGCCATGACTATAAATAGAGCCGTATAGTAACCTTGAAGACTTGCACCCGTTTTCTTATTAGCTCCTACCCATTCTCCATATTCACCTCTATATATGTACTAGGACATCCCCCAAGTCCGGAAACCAGGTCTAGAAGGAAGCCATTGAAGCTTTTGAAGCTTTTATAGAAAGTAGTGTTCATAAGAACTCATAAGGAGCCATTTTGGAGCTACCTAGGTGTTGGGAATAAATTAAGGCCAGATCACTTGAGCGCTGACAAGAACAAATCAAGCGTTGACAGGAACAAAGCAAGCGCTGACAGCTCAAGCGTTGACAAGTTAAAGTCAAGCGTTGACACATTGAAGACAAGCACTGATGGAAGATATAAGCTACACGTTTATTATATTCTAGAATACTTCTAGTAAGGATAGAAACGACAATGTATTTTCTATGTTTATCTTTACCTAGAATAGTTGATACGTAGCTTATTGTACAAGGCTTCTTAGTCTATAAAAGAAGGCCTTTAGGTTAATGTTTAAGTATCAAGTTTTATATAAGTTTTCATTCATAAACATCTTTCATTGTAAGCAAGTTCGACATTCATAATCAAAGTGAAAGTTTTGTTTACATCTTGTGTTCTTGTTTAAGTGTTAAATTCCGCATAACACTTAGATTCACAAAGCATATAACAAAGGTTTCTCTACGTGTTATACTTGATCTAATCTCGTATACACAAAGCTAATCGATTTAAGTTTGGGATCAACAAGTGGTATCAGAGCTTGTTGAGGAACTTTTGATCTTTGAAGAACACCAGAACGATATATGAACACCAAAACCCTAATTTTCTTAGAAACCCTAAAAACACCAAAACCCTAACAACATCATGTCTGAAGCAATAACCACCTCCAATTCACCCTTACCAAACATCAGGATTCCCATGCTTGATGCAACCAACTTTGACTTATGGAAGTTCAACTTTGAACAATATCTGGGGATCTATGACTACACACTCTGGGAGATTATTGAATATGGAAACTCATTCAATAAGGCTCAAACGATTCTTGATGCCATTAGTCAAAGAACAGCTGTTGAAGGATGCCCTGAAGAGGATAAGAAAGAAAAACCTGGAGATGGTAGAGCTGTAGGTGCTGAAGATATTGCAAAGAAAAGGGTTGACATGAAAGCCCTAAATATTCTGAAAGTCTCTTTGGGACAAGAAAAGCAGCACAAATATAGAGGCTATGAATCTGCTAAGGATCTTTGGGAAGCACTTGAAGTTGCATATGGTGGCAATGCAGATACTAAGGAAGAAAAGAAAAAGCAACTTCTGCATGACTATGCTGTCTTCAAAGCTCAACCCAATGAGAAACTGAGTAGTGTGAGAAGCAGATTGCTTGACATCACAAGCAAGTTGTCCTTCATGGGGACACAAGTTGGTGATGTTGACACCAATGCTACCTTTCTTAAAAGTCTTGGTGAGGCATGGAAGATTGAGGCAAGATCTATTCTTGCCAATAATACTTACAAGAGCTCCTCGTTTGATGACATCTACAACAAACTAAGACTATTGGAAGATGAAACTCTTTCAGCACATGGAAGCAAACCTAGCACCAGCAACATGGCCTTCTTCTCTCATAGTGAAGGTCAATTCAATCAGAAGGACTCTTTTATGCATCCAGTTACTGGATCATCATTTGTCAGCGCTGGAACAAGTCCTGTCAACGTCTCCTTTTCAGACGCTGACACATTCATGAATGACTCCCCAAGAGTTAAACCTGCTGGTTTGGATTTGGATACTGTGTGTGCTTACATTGCTTCTTTGCCCAATGGTTCAGTGATTACATATGAGGACCTTGAGCAGATAAGTGATGAGCACTTAGAAGAGATGGACATCAAATGGAACATCGCTCTTGCTAGTATAAGAGCAAATAGGTGGAATAGAAGGTTCAAGAAGAAGATGACCTTCAATGCTAAAGACACAGCTGGATTTGATAAATCCAAAGTTGAATGCTACAACTGTCATCGTATGGGGCACTTCATGAGGGAATGCAGATCTCCTAGAAGATCTGATGCTGGTAAACCCTCAAGTCAGGTTGTTAAAGCTCAAGATTCCAAGGCCATGGTTGCAGTTCAAGGAATTGATGGTACTGGATGGGATTGGAGCTATCTGGCTAAGAATGCTGAAGAGGACAAAGCTTTGATTGCTGATATTGAAGAAGAAGAGCAGGTTGAATATGCTCTCATGGCACACTCCTCCTCTTCATCTGATAATGAGGTATATGATGATGCTTTTTGTAGCAAAGGTTGTAGGTTAAACACTGATAGACTTAACAAAGAGGTGTTAAAACTAAAAGATGATATGAGCACTGAAAGGTGTAAATTGTCCAATTACCAACTGGCTCTTACTGAAACTGAGAAAACCGTTTCTGAATACAAGAAAATGGAATTTGATTTAAAAGATAAGATAAATATCTTAAAACATGAGCTAGAAGGTAGTATGGATATTAGAAATATCATGACAAAGGTCAATAGAGACCTACAGGCTAAGTTAGATGAGGCCATTAAGAATAAAGATAATGTTGACCTCAAGATTCAAAGATTTGATAGAGCCACCCAAACCCTAGGAGACTGTGTAGCTAAACAAAGGGATCCTAAGGACATGACTGGGATTGGGATGAATGATTACTCTCTGGTTCCACCACCAGCTGGTGACTTCTATGGTGTTCCTAGAAAGGACTTGTCTTGGACTGGGATACCAGAATGCCAAGAAGAGGAATTCATTCCTCCAGCAAGAGTTGTCACTCCAGTGGAAGAGTATCAACAAAAATTGACTGACCTAAATGAGTGGAAGAAAGCTAACCCTACTTTGTTTGTTAAGGGAGGTTTGCTATGTGAAAGTCCCAATGAATCACCACCCATTAAGGTTACTCACCCAGTTACTGGTAAAGCTGTTGACCTAGGCTCCAACACTGTTAGAAGACCTACCATTAAATATGTAGAGATGTATAGAAATAATAGGTCACCCAAGAGCCAAGTTAACAATCATGGAACAGGTTTCTTCTCTTCTAGACCTAAGAGTGTGTCTAAGAAAGCCTGTTATACTTGTGGTAGCTTTTCACATTTGGCATACAAGTGTGTCAACGCTCCCAAAGCCAGCGCTGATAGAAAAAATTTCAGTGCTGATAGGAAGAAAGTCAACGTTGTTAGGAAGTCAAACGTTGTCAGACCCAAACCTTGTGTGCAGCAAAGTCCACAAGTGATTAGACCTGCCCCATTCTTCTCTAGAAGGTCTAACACTCATGGACAAAGACCTTTTCAAAAGACAAACACCTGGTCAAATAGGCAATGGGTTCCTGTAGCAAACCCTAGGTTCAACGCTGATAAGGGTAATTTCAGCGTTGACAGGACAAAATCCAACGCTGACAGAAACGTGACCAGACCTAAATATTTGCAGCCACAAGATAAGGGGTCTAAAGCTTCGTCAAGCTTAACATGGAGACCCAAGAAAGATCAAAACCCTAATAATAATGGAATTTCAATGACTTGCAATAGATTTAATTACATTTCAAAGGTCATTACAAAACCTATTGGGGTTAACTGGGTTTTTCATCCTAAAAAGGATGAGAATGGGGTTGTTGTGAGAACTAAGTCTGTTCTTATTGAACAACCAGATGAATCCAAGTCTTCTGAGACTTGGGTTCCCAAAGAAAACTAATTTGTTTTCTTTATGTGCAGGGCATTCAAAGACAGATCAATGACTATGGATATTGGGATAGTGGATGCTCAAGGCACATGACAGGAAAGGAAGACTATCTGACGAACTTCACTCCTATTAAAGATGGTGATAAGGTATACTTTGGAGGGGGCTACGGCACCATTACAGGCAAAGGAACCCTTCTCACCAATAATCTGCGTTTTGAGAACGTCTTCCTGGTAAAAGAACTGGATTATAATCTGTTTAGTGTATCACAAGTGTGTGATAACAAAAATAAGGTTCTTTTCACTGATACTGAGTGTTTGGTGTTAAGCAAGGATTTTAAGATCCCTGATGAGAAGTATATTGAGTATAGAACACCTAGGCATAAGGACATATACAATGTGAATTTAAATGGGATTAAAGTGAATACAAATATGTCTTGTTTTTATGCTAAGGCCTCAGTAGATGAAAGTAATTTGTGGCACAGGAGACTAGGGCACATAAATTTTAAAAATATAAATAGACTTGTGAGGCTTGGTTTAGTTGATGGTTTGCCTGAGAAGGCCTTCCACAATGACCACTCTTGTGTTGCATGTCTTAAAGGCAAGCAGCACAAGGTCTCATTCAAGTCCAAGCAGGTGCATACTAGTTCCAGACCTCTTCATATGCTTCACATGGACCTCTTTGGTCCAACTAATATAGAAAGTTTGAATGGCAAGTCATATTGTTTTGTTGTCACTGATGACTTTTCTAGGTTTACTTGGACATTCTTTCTAGCTATGAAGAGTGACACAGCTGATGTTCTTATTGAATTTATCACTCAAATTGAGAAAAGGTCTGGCAATGAGGTTAAGATGCTTAGAAGTGATAATGGTGGAGAATTTAGGAACAAGAAGCTAGATGATTTTTGTGCCAGGAAGGGAATTACTAGGCAATTCAGTATTGCTAGAACCCCACAACAAAATGGGGTTGCTGAAAGGAAAAATAGAACCCTAATTGAAGCAGCCAGAACAATGTTGGCTGATGCTCACTTTCCTATAGCCTTTTGGGCTGAGGCTGTTAATACAGCATGCTATGTGCAAAATAGAGCATTGGTTAACAAAATTCAGAACAAAACACCTTATGAGTTACTTTGGGGAAGAAAACCTAATATTGGTTTTCTCAGACCTTTTGGTTGTCATGTAGTAGTTTTAGATACTAGTGATGCCTTAGGTAAATTTAGTGCAAAAGGTGATGAAGGTTACTTCATGGGGTATTCAGTGCAGAGCAAGGGTTATAGGGTTTATCTTAAAGAGGACAAACGTATTGTTGAAAGAGTACATGTTAGGTTCTTAGAGAATAAACCTAGTGATCCTGAAAGTGGTCTAATTGGTTGTTTGATTTGGAACCCTTATCTAGAACTTTAAATTATATGCCTGTCACTAATCCAGACATTGTGAAGGTAACTTCAAATGTTGTGGAGGAACAAATTGTTGATGTTTCAGGTACACAGGTTAATGAGAGGGTTGGATCACAAGCAGAAAAGGCATCTCCTACATTTGAATATGTCACAATTCCCATTTGGACAGATGCTTTTGCTGCTGGACAAGATAATGGTGGTCTCCAAATACCACCAGATACAAACATGCATGGTTCTTCAGGCGCTGACAAAGGCAAATCTAGCACTGACAGGACCAATTCAGACGTTGATGGCTCAGACGTTGACAACAACAGTTCAAGCGTTGTTAGCCCAAGAGCTGACAAACAAGGTTCAGACGTTGACAACACCTTTGCACATCTTTTCTCTTCCACTTTTGAACAAGGTGAACCTTCCAATGTTCATGAAGAGATTCCTGTTGATCAAAGAGAGTCTGATGAAGAAGATATTGGCAACATGGAGCGTAAAGTTGAGGACACCAGACTTTTTGAAGGAGGAGTTCTCACTTCCACAATGAAGAATCACCCCACATCTCAGATCATTGGTGATATTATGACTCCAGTTCAGACAAGAAGATCCCATCAAGGTCTTGGTGGATTTATTGCCAATATACACAAGAAGGTTGATACCCCTCTTGTGCAAGCATGTTTGTTTGCATGTTTTCTGTCACAAGAAGAACCCAAGAAGATATTTGATGCTCTCAAAGAACCAAGTTGGGTAGAAGCAATGCAGGATGAGCTTCACCAATTTGCAATTCAGGATGTTTGGGAGCTGGTTAATTGTCCTAGATATGTCAGACCTATAGGGACAAGATGGGTTCTCAGGAACAAAAGAGATGAAAGAGGTATTGTGGTCAGAAACAAGGCAAGGTTAGTGGCTCAAGGTTATACACAAGAGGAGGGGATAGACTATGAGGAAGTCTTTGCACCAGTTGCAAGGATTGAAGCTATTAGGATTTTTCTAGCCTATGCATCTTGCATGGGCTTCATAGTCTATCAAATGGATGTCAAAAGTGCATTCTTGTATGGCACCATTGTTGAGGAAGTTTATGTCATGCAACCTCCTGGTTTTGAGGATCCAGAGCATCCAGATAAAGTGTATAGAGTCAAAAAGGCTATGTATGGCCTTCATCAAGCCCCTAGAGCATGGTATGGTACTCTGTCTACCTATTTGGTGGACAATGGATTCAAGAGGGGAACCATAGATCAGACACTATTTACAAAGAAGAAAGGCAAAGATGTGTTGCTTGTGCAGGTCTATGTTGATGATATCATTTTTGGGTCTACTGATCCAAAGATGAGTGAGGATTTCTCCAAGCTTATGACAGACAAATTCAAGATGAGTGCTATGGGGGAGATGAACTTCTTTCTTGGTTTACAAGTTCAGCAGAAAGAAGATGGTATCTTCATCTCCCAGGACAAATATGTTGCTGAGATCTTGAAGAAGTTTGGCTTTTCTCCACATGAAAAGAGGGCTACTACTCCTATGGATAGAGAACACCCTTGGGGAAAGATTGGAGATGGGAAAGATGTTGATGTCAGGCATTATAGATCCATGATTGGATCCTTGATGTATCTTACTGCTTCCAGACCTGATATCATGTTTGCTGTATGTGCTTGTGCACGTCATCAAGTGACTCCCAAAGAAAGTCACCTTTATGCTGTGAAGAGGATCTTTAGGTACCTAAGATGTTTCCCTAGTCTTGGTTTGTGGTACCCAAAGGATTCACCATTGGAGCTGATTGCATATTCAGATAGTGATTATGGAGGTGATAAGTTTGATAGGAAATCCACAACTGGTGGATGTCAGTTTCTTGGGAGCAGATTAATATCTTGGAAATGCAAGAAACAAACAGTGGTGGCTAACTCTACAACTGAAGCAGAGTATGTGGCTGCAGCAGCATGTTGTGGTCAAGTGTTGTGGATTCAGAACCAGCTGTTGGACTATGGGTATAATTTCATGCATACTAAGATATTTGTTGACAATAATAGTACTTTATGCATCATTAAGAATCCTGTACATCATTCTAAAACTAAACACATAGAAATTAGACACCATTTTATAAGAGATTGCTTTGAGAAAGGTTTAATACAACCAGATAGGGTTGACACTGAGGAAAATGTGTCAGATTTATTAACTAAACCTTTTGATGCTGGAAGATTTCAATACTTGGTAACAAGTATTGGAATGGTTAATCTCACTTAATATGTGTTTTGGATTCTTTTTGTAAAAGTATGTACATGATGATGCATTATTATTATTGATCTTATTGATGATTTAGATTTTCCACTATATTTTTCTAACACTGACAAAGGTTGTTTAAACACTGATAAGTGTTTTTGCAACGTTGTCAGCAATATAATTGTCTAGCGCTGACAAAGCTTCCTTCAACGCTGTTGTGTGTTATCGGGGCGTTGTCAGCAACAATGTTAGTTTTGTGGTTTTCAATCTAAATGTGCAGATGGTGTTAGCAGTATACCATTGGATACAGAGTTGCTTATGGATCAATGGAATAGCATTTGGACAAGTTTTTATTTATGGATGATGGTTGGAATGTTTTATTCCTATCTTGACATACTTTTTATGTTCATGCATGATTTTAGCAAACTTTTTGTATCATAGTTTAAGGGGAGGTTTTAGGAACCTTTAGGATTTTTGGGTATCCATATGATACTCTTATCACAATTTTAGATTGTGTCCACAGGTGAGTATAGGTTAGTTTTACTAAACCATGAGGCACTGTAGCATGCATAGTATATCAACTTTGCATGCTGCCAAGACATTTTTGGCCTAGAATTGGTTGTGGTCTGTTGGGAGACTTGGGAATAATTTTGATATGGGATTTACCTGGGAGTAACAAGGATTTTATAAGGTAACTTGGTTGTTAATAATTTTGGTTAGCAAGGGACACTAGAGGACTGTTATGTCTATCTTGCTTATGCAAGTGTGCATAACTGGACAGTGCTTGCCGCCCTATGATAATTATCAGCTTTTGGTTATCTTCTCTAGGATAAATTACTTGTTAAGGTCATTTTCCACTTTTTAAAACAATTTTATTTTTGGACGCTGACAAGATTTTTCCAAGCGTTGTTGTGACCAAATTGGACGCTGACATGGCTTTAGGCGAACGTTGACAAGATTATAGCCGTTGGGCGTTGATGGGTTATTTTTGACCGTTGACACTCAATGGGACCTACCCAGTTGTTACTTTTTGACATATTCTCAAGCCGTAATTTTAGGAGTTGTTACTTTCATTAAATGCATGAGATAACTTATAACTTTTTCAATATTTTCATGATTAGTTTTTGAAAATCTTTGCCTATTTTTGGGCCAATCACATGCATTCTTTATCTCCTATAAATTTGGCTCCTATTTTAAAACAGGGTATCTATAATTCTTGTCTAACACTTTTCTCTTATCAACCTTCATCTTCTACACTTCAAATTAACAGCTTTCATCAATGGCACCAAAGTTTAACTCAGCAGAATTGGATTTGGGGTTCAAGTCTCAACCCAACATGATTGCTTATCTTGTTGCTGATAATGATTTGTTTCCTCAATACACACAAATGGTGGCGTATTTGAACGCATCCCCACTAAGGTATGCTCTTTCTCATGCACCACTCATTCCAGTCACACACATTAAGCAGTTTTGGAACACTGTTAGTTCCTCAACAGTTAATGGAGTGACCATATTAACTTCTATTGTTCATGGGAGGTCTTGGGTGGTTACTGAGGCCTTGGTACGCCAGGCCTTGCATCTTGATGATGCTGATGGTGTAGCCATCCTTCCCATAAATGAAATAGAACAAGGGCTTAGGGCTTTGGGATATCCTTTTCCTGATGAAGGTACTCTTAATAAGTATCATAAGCAGGAATTTCCCCCAGCCTGGAAGTACCTCATCCACATCCTCCTTCAATGTTTGAGTCCCAAATGTACTGCACACAATGAGATCAATAGATCCATTGCCAGTGCTATTGTGTGCATTGCAACAGGGCAAAAATATAACTATTCTAAAATGATTTTTGAAGGGATGTGTAAAAACAAGGGGACAAAAATGACTTTAGCTTATCCCCGTTTTCTGCAAATGATTTTTGATGATCAAGGTTATTGTTCAAGGAATCACAATGATTTTTACAAGATCCTTGAACAAAAGAAAGCTATTTTTACAAAGATGAATTCACCACCTCTTAGAGACTTACCTTTAACCCCAGCCATGCTTGCTGTTATTGCAGCAGCACAACCCCAACCAGACCCTCAACCTCAAATTGACCCTCAACCACAACTTGAACCTATTCCTGAACCTTTACCCTCACCTGAACAAATGCAAATTGATCAAGAACCCTTTGACGCTGACACATCAAATGTTGGCGTTGATATGCCTATTTCCAACGCTGATACACAACCATCACAATCCCAAACACCCCTTAACCAACCCACATCTACCCATTCTTCCACACCATCTTCCACACCACCTGAATATAGGTTGATAAAACGCCAAAGGACTACTGGAGTGTTCTCCTCTGGTGGTCCTAGCCATGAAGCAGAGAGAACCACCACCACAAGTGTGGCTGGTGACCTGGATGAGGCTGGGACTATTGGTTCTGGCTTAGATGCTGGCCAAGGCAGTCCCACCATCATTAAGTCCTCATCCTTGCCCAATGAACCTGACTTGGGAGGTCAAATCCCCATTTCAGAAGAGGGCAGACTGGAACCAATGACTCTTTTGGAATTGACGGCAGTCTGCATTAGCTTGCAAAAGCAAAATGCAGACTTAGTACACATTGTCAGCTCACAAGGCCTTGAACTCAAGCAATTGAGGGAGAGGATTGTTGTTTTGGAGAGTGATCATGCTAGGAGGGGTATGGAGGAGTCTTCCAAATGCGAGGAAGATCAAAGAAATCTGAGTGATAAGGGCAGCCAAGATGGTCAATCAATGGATGTTGCTGAAGCCCTTACAACTTTGAAGGAACAAACAGGTTTTGATACGTCCTTAATCTCTCCAACCAATCTAAATTTATCATTTACAGCTATGTTGAGAGAGGTTACACAAGGCGCTGAGGGAAAATATTTGAGCGTTGACAAGACAAATTTGGACACTGATAGAAGTATTTTGAGCGCTGATAGAGGAAATTTGGGCGTTGACAGACCTGCACATGAAGGTGATGTATTCCGGTCATCATCTATCATCAAAGAAGTTTATACTCAGGTATTACCATCTACCTTACCAACCATTACACCATCAGATAAGGGTAAGGGTAAATTGGTAGAAGAAATTGTTCCAAAGAATGCAGCCCAAGTTGAATTTGATAGAAGATTGGCTGAACAAATGATGGAACAAGGTGAAAAGGAAAAGTCACCATTTGTTGTGACTTCTGAAGAAGAAAGTGATGGAGCTAGCTCAGACTCAAGTGTGATGATTATAGAACCAGAAAGGCTTGAGTATGGTGATGAGCTTGCTAGGGAAAAGTTGAGAGACTTAAAATTGCAGGTTGACTTTGACATGCCAGAGGTGGTTCAGATGTACAATTCTTGGGAAGAAAGCTGCATGGATAATCCAGACTTGACCATTTCAGATCAAATATGGGGTTTGGAGCTTCTTCTTAGAGTTCAGAAGGATTGTAAGGTGATTTTGAAGCACAAGGCAAGCAATATTCTCTCAGAATTGAAAAGGGATAGAAGAGAGCTCTACTTTATGTTGCTCAGATGTCATGGAGTTGGATGGACACATCAGAAGTTGAAGGCTTTGACATTTGATGAGTTGGAACATAGGGCTTATCCTATTTGGGTGAAAGTGCAGGAAGAAAACACTTTCAGACTTCTTTCAGATGAAAGAAAGGAGCAACTTGCAGAAGAAATGGAAATCAAGAAAGCTATGATGATTCCCAGGCCAGTAAAGAAGGGATTTAAACTTGAGTTTCCAAAAGATATGAATCCACTATATCCAAGTGAAGTAGTTATTAGAAAGAGCCTCAAGCTCTCCCCATTAGAAGCTTCAGATATGGTGCAGGTGTTACCATTAGATTCCAGGAATCCAATTGTGAGTTATGATGAGGATGAATGTGGATTCTGGAAGATTGGCAGATTTGGCAAGGAGGTACACACTTTTACCACTCTCCTATCTTTATTTGCAAGTTGTGATAGAGAAGACTTGGTAGACCTTTGGAGGTTACTAGAGACCAAGTATGAGGCTGAAGCACCAACTTCAGCTAATGGAATAAAACTTTGGACCACATTCAAAAGAATGTGTGGGACAAATGAGGAAGATCCTGAAATATGGAAGGATCTTGAAGATGACCTCAGTGGTCTTCAATGGAGGTTATATTCAGCTGCTGGTGTATACCATTTGAGTTCTACAAAGTTTGCTGAGTATCTACTTGTGGATGCTCAGTATTTCATATCCAAGGCTGTTTTGGAAAAGATGAAGGACACTCAGCTGGAGATAGATTATACAAGTGACGTGGCAAAGAATTTGATCAGATTTATTTATTACCAATATGAGAAGGTTTGTCAGACTCCTCCAAGTTCTTAATGCTTATTCAGAAACTTGATCATAAGAGTGGATATCAAGTTTAGGGGAGGATTGTTGGGAATAAATTAAGGCCAGATCACTTGAGCGCTGACAAGAACAAATCAAGCGTTGACAGGAACAAAGCAAGCGCTGACAGCTCAAGCGTTGACAAGTTAAAGTCAAGCGTTGACACATTGAAGACAAGCACTGATGGAAGATATAAGCTACACGTTTATTATATTCTAGAATACATCTAGTAAGGATAGAAACGACAATGTATTTTCTATGTTTATCTTTACCTAGAATAGTTGATACGTAGCTTATTGTACAAGGCTTCTTAGTCTATAAAAGAAGGCCTTTAGGTTAATGTTTAAGTATCAAGTTTTATATAAGTTTTCATTCATAAACATCTTTCATTGTAAGCAAGTTCGACATTCATAATCAAAGTGAAAGTTTTGTTTACATCTTGTGTTCTTGTTTAAGTGTTAAATTCCGCATAACACTTAGATTCACAAAGCATATAACAAAGGTTTCTCTACGTGTTATACTTGATCTAATCTCGTATACACAAAGCTAATCGATCTAAGTTTGGGATCAACACTAGGTAATTTCTATCTTAGCCATGCTTTGATATTTTTATAATGAATTCTTAGACTTTCTATAATGCCAAAATTATGTTAGAAAGATAATCTAAAAGAAACAAAGTCATTTCATCAATTTAAATGGAAGTTATAACTTAAAGATGTCTTAAAACCCTAGTTTTGTAATTTACATAAAAAAATAAGCAAAAACCCATTTCAAAAGCTATAATTCTGAAGAAATGTTGTTATTATGATTATAAACATGTTTTGAAACTTTTTTTTAAAATTATAGATCATTTGGTCCATTTTTGAGGTTGTTATGTGATTTTTACAAGTATAGGGACTAAAACTATAATTTTTGAAACTATTTAACATTTTAGGCCAAAAGTGGCATTTTATGAAAGTTAAAGATATAATAATAAATGTTAGAAAGTTTGAGACCCTATGGTTAAATATTGAGGGTTTTAATTGTAAATAATAAAACTATGCACTTAAGGGGTTAAAAGTGTAAACATGCCAAACTTACGAAATTAAGTGTTAAAAAGGTAATTATTCTTAAATTATAAACTTAAAGGATCATTTTATTAATTTATAAAACTATATGAATGGAAACCATATGATAAAACATACTTTCTAAATTTTTATAAATTATAAGGACTATTTTTGCCAATTATGAAACTAAGGGATAAAATATATAAATATATACCAACTTTTGAAGAAATTTCTAATTAATATATTACTATGTATCATGTTAGTAGGGAGTTTTGTACAAAGATGTTCCATCTCGATATTACGTTCTAACTGAGTGGTTGGGTTTACGATTTAAAGTGCTCTCGCTCCTCAAACGTTTATAGAATGGCTTCTAAGTATAATGGCCATAACATGATGCAATATTATCAAAATTATAAAGAAAAAATAAATAAATAATGTTGAACTTCAAAAATCAAAAAACTTAATACTATACCAAATATGTGTAAAACAGGTGGGTGTAAGATCAAGTTCTTTGTTTGTTATCTCGAGTTATTCTGTGTGATATAAGCCTGACAAGACTTACTGGACCAAAGGTGAGTTCATAGCCTCACTAGTGCTGATTTTTAAATAATTAGAAAACCCACGAGGGGGAATATATGCTAAAACTAGAATGCACGTGTTTTTGGTATGCTTCTTAGAAATAATTATTGACACTATATTTACTGCTGCCTTGAAAGTCCCTTTTTAATTATGAACCGTTAATTATTTTTCCACAAATGAGCGCTAATATTGTAAATAGTAGTATTTGGGGACTGACATCCCTGTCTGGGCAAGTCGCAGTTGCTAGCACCTCAGTGGTCAAAATGCATACTTTATTTTGCTAATAAGGATAGTTTGGTTGACTTCCTCATAAGGGCAATTGTGGGTTTTGTTATGTCTAGTCGCGGTATTAGAAGCTTACTGCATTGATTAATTGATTTTACGAGTGAATAATAACGTAGCTCAGGAAAAAGGATCTAATATTCAAAATGATTTTAAACCTATGAAGTCGCTCAACCTTTGTGTTGACTTTAAGCATATATTTCAGGTTTTGATAATTGATACTACGGAGCAGCATAATGATGACGTAGAGAGATATAGACTTAAGAATTTTTGTCATTCAAACCTATTTTGTAGATCTCGGGAACCTATGATTGTACAAAGTATTTACAAGTTGTTTTATTAAAAATCTCTGATTTTGAATGATAAATTATAAAAGTTAAATAAATATTATTTAAACACTTTTTTTAGTTGTTTTCCTATTACTGTGCTTTCATATCATGAAGTAATACCCCAAAAATATTATTCCGCTATGCCAAGGTAAAAATGGGGGTGTTACAATTAATCATTAAAAATTATTATAAAATTATTTTAAAATTAATTAAAAGGGTTAAAAAACTTTGTTTGTTTTTATATCTTAGTTATATTATTTAAGAATTTTTGGTGAATTTTATTAATTTTTTAGGTAAATTTCATTTTTATTCACGTTTTTCGGTTTTACGTTTTTAACTCAAAAATTGTTTTTAGTGTTTAAAAATGTAATTAATTAGTTTAAATTTTTTCAAAAATACTTTTTACTTTAATTAGTATATTTTTGAGGTTTACAAGTTTAAAAGTTTAGTTTGGTCTTTTTGTTAATTTATTTAATTTTTAGGGCTTTAATTAGCAGTTAAATATTAATTATTTTAAAAAGTTACAAGAAGTTTTACTTATTTGTAAACCTTAGCCATATTTGTAGGCATTTATTGTAATTTTTATGGGAACTTTTAGAATAGTTTTAGATTTTTTCCTCCTTTTGCGTGAAAACGCGTTTTCGTCTTAGTGTAATTTAACCGTATGTCGTCATCTTCTTTCCTCTCTCTCTTAATATTTTAAAAAACAACTAAGTTTACCACGCACAATTATCCTCCTTAGTGAACAAACTTACATTGGGTTATTAGTGTTTGATTTTCCTAAATCAAATACTTAATACTTACCGCATATACGTCTTTTTCTTTAAAGCGTATTTTTACCACAATCAGGATGGTTACCCAATCTAGGTTCGATAGTTAATATCCATAAGAAAATATATACGTTATACAAATTCGGTGGCACACCACGCACTACTATTACCTTTGAAGGAATCACAAGGGAGGGGAGGAACGAGGCTACGCGAAGCACTTAAGAGCCTTCTCCTTTCGAATATGAAATACACTTTCCTTATCCCCCCCACCCCACACAATATACTTGATCTAGTGACTTCCTTCTCTAGATCAAGTATATTGTATTATGTATCTATTGTGCCTTAATTATGTTTGATCGATACACGTAAGTGGCAGCGGAACGCAGCCACAAACGGTGTATTACAATGCAATACTTATTGAAGTAGGTAGATTTGTTGTTCGTATCTATGTATACGTAATATTTACTTATAGTAATATAGAGAAAAAAAAATTTAAGACAATATATTCACAAGTAAAACGTGAGAGAAATCGAAATAGAAAAGTAATATGTATGTAATATTTTTGGTGTAACTCTTAGAAATAGTTACTTTTGGATTTTTTTTAATTTATTTGGTGCAATTCTTAGGAGAGAAATTGCTTTTTTAAAATTTTTAATGTTTTTATATTATTTATTTGCAACAAAAAAAACGTTCACAAAGTGAACGGATCTCAAAATCTATTACGGCTCAAAAGAAACCGTCAATCGTAACGATAAGAACCGGCAGCGGCGCCATTTAATAATTCGTTTTTATAGTATTGTTCTTCTCTCAAATCTTATTGAATTAACTTCCGGTTTATAATACAAGACTTAATTGTTCTTGGTAATTGTTTGTAATCTTGGTATCTATTTTATTTAACACAAAACAATCAAAAAGGGTAAAAATATCTATATATGTATAATACTACACTAAAACACGTTACAAGTAAAATTATCTAAGCAAGAAGTACAAATTACAAACAATTTGTAACTATTCTAGCTAAAAATATAAAACTTCCAAAGATATAAGGACTAAAATGAAATTGTAACAAACTTAAACTACTAAAACTGAATGTGAACAAACCAACAAACTAGATGGTCTAAACAGAAACTATAACACAATTTTAACTAACTAAAACAATCTATAACAACTAACAACTTTAAGGGACCAAATTGCAACTAATCTAAAACTTTTACCAAAATGGGCTAATAAGAAGAAATAAGCTGGAACTAAGGCTATAGTGGACCAAATAAGCTCATTCTTTTTGTAAAATGCCTAAAATTGAATTTTTCCTAGTCAGAACTAAAGTCAGCGTATGAATTAAGCTACAACTCTCAAACTCAATTTCCAATAAGCTCAAAAAGTTCATACAGCTTATTGGCTAAAGCACATTACGTCAAACATTTAGAAAATGATTATCTGCTAGTAAAAATGAGGGAATGTGGATTGAATTTGAAAATCATTAACAGGATAAGCCATAAGCACTACTTGACTATAAGCTAGCTTATTTGACTTACATTGACTATTTGACTTCTTGTAAAAAGCTACCAGCTGACTTAAAATGACTATTAAGTTAATCCTATGCAACTTTTATAAAGACATAACACTAGAATTTATCAAATTAAGCTACTTGTTATTCTATGATGAAATGAATTAAAATCAATTTGAAAAGCTAACTTGATGACTAAATGTTAGCTTATCCAATAAGCCGCAACCTAAACTCTTAACTGAAAACATCAAGCTACTAGTTCTAGCTATCTGGATTACCAATTTTCACACTCTAATTCCTAATAGTGAAGGAGTTATTATCTTACAAAAGTACCTACTCAGAACACTGTTTAGAAAGTTTCAACCCAAAAGATTTTGGTGTCATTTGTCCTTTTGACCAATGAACTTGAATTTTAAGGACTAATTTTAGACCTATTGTAGCTATGTTTGAAGACTATAACTAACTCCAACTCTGTACTCAAACAATAAATCCACAGAATATAAATCCAAACACTTGTTATCAGCCAATGGAAGGAAATTAACAAAGCTATATTAAAAACTAACTAAAGATCAATGAAAACAGATTAACTTCTAACTATCGCATATCAGATCAAGCATATATAAGCAATTAGCTAGAAAATTCTAATCATGCAATTCTACTTAACAATTCTATATTAAAATGTAGCTGCTAGGATATGATCTAGTAACAATGATAATCCACTAACTGACATTATCAAAGAACGTCACAGCTAACAATCACCATCATCAACTCTGCATACAGCCTGGAACTCTGCTACAGAACCTAATTCTCCACAAATCTTTCATCTATCAAACTAAATTTAATCAATATGACTGAAACTCAGCTACACAGGCACAATCTTAACATCATTGCACTAGAAGTTCTTCGTTATCAACAGTATGGAAAGGATTTACATAAATGTAAGGAAAATGAAGTGAATTGAATTCGATTGAGGAACTGAATTTCTATTAATGGATGAAATGGTTACACGTAGTTACTAACTGTCTAACAAACTCTAGTATGTGTGTGTGTCATTAGACACACTAGAGTAGTTAAAATAGAAAAAGGAAATTGAGAGGTAAAAGTAATTTGAAAAATTAACTAAATGTAAAATCTGTTACAATACAAGTATTTATAGTTGAAAGTAATGCTGGGGAGAGTTAAGACACGTGTTCGATCCAATCAAATGCTGAAAGTTGGCAATTCAGTTAGGGTTCATGTGTGATGATGGGTTTTGGGGATTTTTAGTGCAACATATTTGAGTCTAATTAACTGGGTCAGATGGATCCGTAAGCCCTTTATGAACATTTTTGCTTCAAATCCTGAGTTGTGAATCCCTCTTTATCGCCTTTAAATTCGAGTTCGTATGAATATGCTGACGTGGCACCATGTTATTAGCTAGTAATATGTCACACGGATCACTATCCAAGTTAATAGTATGATTCGTGTGATAGGAAATGAAAGGATGTGATTGATGGAAAGTGGTGTGAATGGGATTGGTAATAATTTGCATTTATGAGCATTGTATTGATTCGGCAATATATGCCACAAATTTGTGATACGTGTGATAGGGTTTTAAGCCTTCTAATTGGTCCACATAATTAGCATCTTCTAAATATGGCAAAATCAGCCTTATACTTCCATTCTTTTGGCAGATTGTTGTAATCTTGTATAAACTTTAAAGTTTAGCCATCTTCAGCCCTTGATCTTTAAAAAATAGCAACTTTGGTCCCTCAACTTCATAGCTTGATCATTTTTGGTCCTTTTTTACTCTCTTTTGTCTTTTTCTTCAACAGTAATCCATGAAAAGCCGTGTTTTTCTTGTTAAGTACCTTTTTCCTACACAATCACAAAACATACAAAATACCACATAATTCGTCTTGTTATAAACATAAATGTGTATTTCTTTTGTGTTTTAGGGGTTTAATATGATTATCTTGATGTGTGTTTTCACACCCATCAATCTTCCCAAGCCGATAGGAATCAATGGATATGCTGGAAGACTTCCGTTATGTATTAAATGCATACTGCATCACTAAGGACTCTGCACCGTCAAGTGTCAGATCTGCTACAAGATATGTCACCAGACTTGATATTGTTGGAGCAAGACGAATTTTTAATTTTCTTGTATTTTATTTTATATGTTATAAACGAATAAAATGTATGTGAGTATTATTAATATATATATATATATATATATATATATATATATATATATATATATATATATATATATATATATATATATATATATATATATATATATATATATATATATATATATATATATATATATATATATATATATATATATATATATATATATATATATATATATATATATATATATATATATATATATATATATATATATATATATATATATATATATATATATATATATATATATATATATATATATATATATATATATATATATATATATATATATATATATATATATATATATATATATATATATATATATATATATATATATATGGTTCTCTCTCATAATTTATTTTCGTAATTATTAACTATTAAGAACGTTGATGAGATGGCATTTATACATGATCTCATCGTTCTTTTCGGGCTTTAAATGCATTAAAATGTCATAAAATACCATATATATGCTTGTGTTTGTTTACTTGTGTATTTTAGGTATGTATATCGTGAAAAATACAAAAGATCACAAGATACAAGGAAAAACGGACACGAGAAACGAAGCCGTACAAAGAACCGGGCCCTAAATCACGGAATATTCAACAAATACCCTTGAAGACTTGAAGACATACAAGATTGATCCTTATTTATTAAAGAAATGACACTTAAAACCCTTGTATATTGATAATTACAAGTTTGGTCCCTTAAGTTTGTCAAAATTACACAAAAGGTCCTTCTACTTTGAAGAAATGGCAAGATTAGTCCCTCAACAACTCCAAATTGTCAATTATGGTCCCTCATCAAGCCAAAGATACATTGAAGACCTTTGAAGATCAAGAATGTCCAAGATCAGCCCTTGAAATATCTCAAAATGACAAAAACAACCCTTGTAAACCCTTTTCTAAAGTTTTGTGCCAAAACTGCCAAAGTGTGAAAGTTATTTACAAAGGGAATTCGTTTTTAGGGCTGAAATACTTGTTTTACCATATTTCCTAAAACACAAGGGCCAAATGTGTGCAAAAGAAACATTTGAAACGAAATTGCGCCAAACAACTCACTTTCCCCCAATTTCGGATCAAAGTTACCACTATTCACCCTTCTTTACCCCCAGAAATTACTCACTTAAAACAAAGGGTAATTTTCAATTACCCTGGCACATGTGTGATTCACACATGCAGAATCACATCCCACACACAAAACCCTCACTCCCACTCACAATGGACCCCACCCCCAATTCCCTTTCAACCAATCAGAATGCAACTTACTCTCCAAGTAATCTGACGTGTCCAAATCAACAGCCTAGGATCCTTGCTTCATCCTAAAGCTAAAATGAACGTCTTGGATCATTTTGGACAGCTCATCAACAACAAACTGCCTCAAGAGCTCAAGGGCATTTTAGAGAATTCACTTCTAGGGTTTGTGAATAGTGTAGCCAGGCATTTGCCTATAAAAGGAGACCTCATGTGAGAGTCCCTTTGTTCCAGTCTTTACCTTTTAAACTTGTAATTCCTTTTTAAAATTTATAAAAGTTGGTATTTTGAGAAAATTGTAATTCCTTTTTATGTTTTTGAAAGTTGGTATTGTTTAAAGGTGATTCTGAGTTCCATTGATTGTTATAAGTGTGCTTGAATCATTTGGTTCAAGGACGTTTATGTTTGGTAAGTTTTTCAAGTTTGAAAAAGCTTGAAAGAAGGTTTCTGATTTTGCTTATTTTTGTGTACTAACACTTAGCCATAAGCTATAAGCTCTTGCAAGCTTGTTGACACCAAGCTTGTGAAGGGATTAGAGCCCTTGGTTGAGTTGTTTGCTGCTTATGTTGAAGAAATCAAGTCCTTGAGGTTCTACTTTGAACCATCAACCAAGGCAGTCTTGCATCTCCTTTGTTAAAGTACCTTGGTCTTGTTCTAGTTGTTGAACAAGGTCTAAGGAGCATAGCTGGCCCTCCTAGGATGTTGAGGAGGGCAGGTATAACCTCTTGTTAAGATTCCTCTAAAAAATTTCATGTTACTGCCTGTTTTGGATTTTGAGCTTTGATTTTGTGTTCTTGTGTTTATGCTGGTTATTTTTGTGTTTGATTGTGTTAGTTGGTGCCTAGTAAGTGTTTTTGATCATTAAAATCAGTAGGTTATTAGTAGAAATCAGAAGTTTGTTTGAAAAGTGGTTGATAAAGGATTGTTTGGGATTACTGGTTCATAAGGCCTTGTGGCCTTGAGCCCTTGGTTCTTAGGGTTTGGGAAGTCTAAACATGTCTTAATATTCAAGTTTTAGTCATTGGTTTACTTTCTGAAAGTTTGGAAAAGGGATTTGAAGTTTTGCAAAAACCTGATAAAAGTGGTTTTGGAATTGGTCAAACACGTCAGATCCAATAACTTCTTTGTTACTTGGATCTAAGGTCTGAAATCAGGTTTGGGAATAGTTTGGGTGATAAGCTATCTATTGGTTATCTGGTTGTTGAATTTGGTGGCTTATTGTGATTGTTATAGCTTATCAAAGTTTGCTGAAGTGGTCATTTGCATCTGCAAAGTGACCACCTCATTTTGTGCTTGCATTTGTTATTCTAGTGTATGCCTTGTGATTTTGCTGCTTGGAACTTGTTTATGTGCTGCTTGTGAGTGGATTTTGCTATTTGGTGTGCTTTGTATCTGGCTTATAAGCTAACTGGCTTATTAAGCTCTTATTGCCAAAATTTGCCATCAAAAGGTCAACTGACCTCTTGATTCACAAGGCCTCCTCCTTGAGTCCTTCACAAAATTTGCTTATAACAAGCCCATATACCATTCCTTATCATTTGGTGAACTTTGGAGTACTTTGACTTTTGGTCAAATAAGCACAAATTGGCTTAGTTTTGAGAACTGCTTATTGGCACATGCAACAACTTGGCTTTTGTAATATAAATCATTTTTCTTAGCTTAATATCAAATCTGGAAGGTTACAAGTCTTTTGGTTAAGCTTTTGCTAGAAAACTAGCTTATTTGGCTTTTTCAGCCAGCTTATTTGCTCTTACAGCTTATTCTATTTGGCTTTTTGTGGTTTTCTTGATTGATTATTCTTAGTTAAGCTATTTGTGAGCTTTTGCAACAAACTAGAGCTTCTGAGGTGCCCTAAATCTCAAACCCGACTATTTTGTCGTTTTGTGGATTTTTACTTTGCTTATTTCTAGCTTATTGAGTGTGCTTTTTCAAAATTTCTTTTTACAGATCTCATAAGCATCCCAAAAGAAGGTTGTGTGTCAAATTAGAGCTTATGGCATTGGCTTATTGTTTAATGGGCTGAAAAACCCAATAAGAATAAGCTGCCTGCTTATTAAGCTGTGATAAGCTCACATTCAGCTTTTGGGCCTTTAGAGTTTTGTTCTTAGAATTAAATTTTGAGTCAGATTGGGCTTTTCCAAGTGAATTGGGCCAAGTTTGACTTTTTGGGCCAAAAAGCCCATTAAGGGTTGACTGTTTTTGGTTTTGGCCCATTTGAGGGCCCAATAGGGGTATTCTGGTCATTTCACTCTGATTTTCTAATTATTTAGGTTAAAATAAACTAGTTTGCAAGTTTTTAGAATTTTTTATAATTTTTGGATTTTTAATATTATTTTAATATTATTTTATTATTATTTTTCAAATTTCACATTTTCCAACTTTTTATATTTTTCTTAGCTTTAATACATTAAAATAGGAATTTAGCAACTTTTAGAATAATTTTATCACTTTTAGATTAATTTTTATAATTATTTTAAGTTTTAATAGTTTTTAAATCATTTTAAATAGTTTTTTTTAGTTTAAAAATTTCTAAAAATAGTTTTTAATCTTTCTAGGTCATTTTAGAGGTTTACCAATTGAAAAATCTTTATTTGGGCGTTTTGATAATTTATTTGATTTTTAGGGATTTAATTAGCATTTAAAAATTGAATATTTAATTATTTAAAAGGTTTGAAAAAGTTTTGATCATTGGTAAACTCTTAGTTTATTAATTTTGATTTTTGGTGAATTTTTGGTAATTTTTAGAATTAATTTTTATTTTTGTAGTTTTTACGGTTTTACGTTTTATCATTCTAGTAGTAATTTTTACGTCTTCGTCATCTTCTTTTCTCATCCCCTTCTAAACCAATAATTAATCACAAACATTTAACAAGTTTTTCACACACATATACCTCCTTGGGAAACGAACTTTCACACCATAAGGGTCATTAACACTTTTTTTTTTTTTTGGGTAAAAGGGACTATCCCCGGTAAAATATATTACACCAAAAAACATTGAAGTACAGATGGAATGTGGCTGAAATACCACATTAACCTCAAGCTAAATGCTTGATAAACGCCTACAGCGATGTATATGACATGCCATATACATTTACACACCTAAAAATAGAACAAAAATAAAATCAAAGATTTATTCTTGCCTTCATTTAGCTTTATCCCTCTTGTCATGATATAAGTATGCAGCTTCATCATAGACATTCTCAACCTCTTCTACCTCCGAATCAGATTGATTTAGAATCTCAAAGCTATTTGATGTACCAACACCACCCTCATTCCGACTACTTTTATTCATGAAACCTGCCTTAAACGTTGCTGGAAATTCAGAATTAGAATCTGGATTATTCGTCCGTTTAGTAGGATTAATTGGAGTCACCGCAACAAGGGCCGGTCCACTCTTAGCAGAAGATGCACTCGTACCGGCCTTTGGTATCGATGGAGCATTCTTATTATACTTGGAAGTTGAACTAGCTGGTAAATTGACTTTAGGAACATAAAGAGGTTTACTACCAACCTGGAAACCTCCATTCACGCTGCCATTAGTCTTTTTACCTCTCTTCTTCTTACGTTTTACATTCTGAAAACCTTCCTCCTTTTGCTCATTGACCTTGCTAAGATCAGCAACTTGCGTAGCCATAGGGCGAGCCGTAACAATTTTAGGACAGCACGTGTTATCATGGCCAAAAGTATAACATTGGGAGCACCGTAATGGCGTCCATTCATACTCAATAGTAACCGTCTCATTTGAATATCCAGACCCATTTGATAAAGGGACACCAAAAGTTAGCGTTTCCAATGGTTCATCTCTAGCACTGACTTCAATCAAGCACCGTGCATAACTACTTCTTCCCCACGATTCCCTACACATGTTAGTCGTGTATGCATCAAGCATAACAGGCTTACCAACATGGGAAGCAATAATGCTTAACCCATCTTCCGAAAATACCTGAATTGGCACATTATGAATTTTAACCCACACTGGCAAACTTGTAAGTTCTTCCTTTTCCAATCTTGTATCAATTGACCATTCTTTGAGCACAATTGGAACCTTACGGATCATCCACGGGCCATTTTCAAGAACATCCTCCATCCCCTTATGCGAACTGAATTTAAAAAAGAAAAACCCTGTCGCATTTAACATGATACGAGTAAGCCCAAACTTACCCCAATTTTGTTTAACAAAGTACTCCACAACTGGGTATGCAAGCCGTTTACCAATAAAGTACCCATATAATGTGTTCTCAAATCGAGTTTGTACCTCATTGACAACTTGAACTGGCATGCAAAACTTGATACCCTCATCAGGGCTCGTAGGAATCTCCATGTATCTAAAGTTAGCCTTAACATTGCTGCTTTCACTCCTCAAAGAATCCAAACCATTACCCTCCTGATTGTTACAGACAATAGGAGCTGTATTCAATGATGGCTGCATCAAAACAGAACCTATTAAAGGGACAACAACACTAGTTGGGGATTTCAAACCCCCGTTTCTATACGCATCTTTCAGTGACGGGAATGCAGCAACTTGTGAAACCTGTGCTCCAACATGATTCGAGACCCCTTCTACCACAGTCGGGCTTATACAAACCCTAGCAACACATGGATTCATATCAGAAATCCTAGCTGTATCATTATGACTAGGCAACACCAACTCATCATTAGGGTTTTGTACATCACTCATATTAGGAGCTGGATCCAAATCACTAATATTGTTAGCTTGAGAATGTGATTTGTTTACCCCAGCCACATTCGACATCAAAGGTGTCTCAAAACTAGGGTTTTGATTCTCAGCCGACAGCGACGCAAGTCCATGTCCTCTATTTTCATTATTAGACAAAGAGATCTCATGAATACTCGATTCTCTTAACCGTGCCATACGCTCCTTAAAACCCTCCCAATCAATCGGACAACCTTCATTATTCATCACACGCTCTCAATCTCAGGATACTCAAAAACAAGCCCACATAAAATAACAAACCCTAGTGACGGTTGCGCTCAAAAATTATAAACCCTAAGTCTGAATCAAACAGCCCGAAAGTCAATGCTAATCACAAGGATAACACCAACATAGGCTGCTCAAATAAAGAAAACAAGGATTCACGTTTTTGATTGCAAATGAAAATATAAATGAAAAGGCGGCTAACCCTAATCTAATTGAATTCTAAATCTGTGATTCAGGATCGAATATAATCCTAATATATTCTTAATCAAACGATCCAAAGAAATATCAGAAAAACAATATGATCTCAGATTCAAAGAGAAGAACGAATTAGACAAAGAGGGGAGGGAGGCTGCCATTTTTAGGGTTTTGTGTGTTTTTTGCCATTTTTATGTATAATAGGGTCATTAACACTTGGTTTTTCCTAAAATCATTTGTTTAATACTTACTGTTCATTTACGCTCTTTTGTTTTCCTAAACAAGAGGTGTAATTTTCCTACAATCATTCTGGCGCCGCTGCCGGGGAGGTGTGTCGTGATTAATTTGCATTGTTGTTTTTAATATTAACCAAAATTGTATTTGTATTAGTAGAAATCTACTAATACGTATTATCGGTTTTCTTGGTTTTTCTTATAAAAATAGTATTACTATATTGTATTAAGTATCACAACAAATAAACAATATCTCCAAAAGTGTGAAAACACAACCTTAATTGGGATTTCATCACTCAATTATTGTATTCGAATCTCAAACAAAAAGAAAAAGGCAAAAATAGATAAATACTTTCGTGAAGCTCGATTTTGAAAAATACAAACTATAAGGTGGGTATAAGGCGGGTATTATAAAATATACCGTAAAGAAAAAGGCTCTTAAGTGCTTCACGCCGCCTCGTTTCCCCGCTTGCTTGTGAGTATTTTGAAATTGAAGGCTAATCGAGGGTTTTGCCGCCCAAAGTATTATTACGTATAATATATTTGCTTGGTTTCTTTGTGATTAAACCCTCTTGAACAATTTGGTTTTCACCAAAGTTCTAAAGTCATTCGAAGGCGTTCACTCCACGTGATCGTTTTCATTCCTTTGAGGCTTCTTTAATCAAGAGTTTGATTCGAGGAGAGATATTGTAGATTGTTGTCTACGAAGATACACCAAAATCCAAAAAAATTAAATACAATCAAAAACACAAAAAAATTGAAAATTCACAAAACACCCAAAAATAATCTTCTTTGCTCACCTCCCATTCTTCGTGAAGTTTATGATCACTCGTAATCAAGCAAAACGAGCTCGTAAACGTCTTCAAAAGAAAGCCAATCAAGAGACGTTGATTGAAGAACAACCTCCAATTGTTGAACCTATTGTAGAACAAGAAGTCGTCATGGCTAATCGTACTATGATGGAGTTGCTTCAAGCACCCACCGAGGGTTTTGGAGAGGCAATTGTGATTCCCGCCATCCTTGCGGAGAATTTCGAGATTAAGACGGGTTTAATGTCGATGTTGCAAGCAAATAAGTTTAGAGGTCATGAGAAAGACAACCCGCACTATCACATTAGGAATTTTAACCGTCTCACCGCTACTAGCAAGTTTAAGGATGTTCCACATGACGCCATTAAGATGATGTTGTTTCCATACTCGTTAGATGGACCCGCAAAAATTTGGCTTGAGAAAGAACCGCCAAATTCGATTTTGACATGGGCCGATCTCGTTTCTAAGTTTGTGAACAAGTTTTTTCCACCATCTAAAACAACACATTTGAAAAATGAGATTTCACGACTTGTGCAAAGAAATAATGAAAGTTTTTCAATGGCATGGGAACGCTTTAAAGAAATGTTACATGAATGTCCACACCATTATTTTTCGGAATTACATCAAATTGATACTTTTTATAATGGGCTTAATGATCATGAACGAGATTATTTGAATGCCGCCGCGGGTGGTAATTTTTTGTGCAAGACGACAAATGAGGCTTTGAAAATCATCGAGAATAGATCTAAGGTTTATAGCCCTCGTAACACACCGAGTGTTGCCAATTTGGGTTCGTCATCATCGTCATCGTCTCGTAGCATTAATGCCTTACATGATGAAGCTAATGAGGAAAATCGGTTTTTTGATAGATTTGCTAATCTTATGTCCCATTAGAAAGCTCAAGAAGCTTCAAATTCCGCTTCGGTTAAAGCGGTTGCTAAGAGTTGTTTGTCTTGTGGTGGAGCTCATGATCTTTCCGAGTGCATTACCGCGGATGGTAACACTTCGAGTGCTTATGTAGCAACGGGAACTTACAACCAAAACGGTCAAGGTTCTCGCCCAAATCAAGCTCCACCAAACCAAAATGCTAATAATTATCGAAACAACAACCAAGGTGGTAATTACCAAGGCAATTCACGTAACTACAACAAGGGGAATTATCAAAATGGGAATGGACAAGTCACTAATCAAAACCAAAACCGTGATTTTCAAAACACTACACAAGGTTTTCAAAATGCTCACACTAAAAATCTTCAAGGAGAGTTTTTGGATTATGCTAAAGCAAATGATGCTAAATTTGATAACATGCAACGTGAGATGATTAGCTTAAGATCCGAGTTGAAAAACGAGCTAAAAAACGAACTTGCTAATGAACTTAAAACTGATGCAAACAAAATGGAAGAAAATGTCCAACATCTTCAACAAAACCAACAAAAGATGGAATTAGGACAACATGAGATTAAGCAAGGGTATTAAAAGCGGATGCTAGGCAATCAAAATTTGAGAACCGAATGGCTGAGATGTTTGAAGCAATCATGTGTAAACCCTCTTCCTCGGGTGGTCTTCCTAGTGATACCATTGCAAACCCGAAGGGAGAAATGAAGGTTATTACAACACGAAGTGGTAAAACTTTCAAGGAACCAATCTCTCGTCCAAGTACTTCTACGGAGAAGGAAATCGAGAAAGAACCCGAGGTGATGGTCGAAAAGGAGCACATTACAATCCCACGAAGTACCGCTCATACCACACCTACGGTTGAACCAATACCAATTGTGGAACCCGAGTTTCCAAGGCCGTTGCCTAATGACCAACCTACACCACCTTTACCCTACCCTTCGAGACGAAACAAAGAGAAATTGCAAGAACGTAACAAACAACAAATCGAGCTTTTTATAAAAATGTTTCAACAAGTGCATTTTGATGTGAGTTTAGCCGACGCGTTGTTATATATGCCTCGTTTCGCTTCCACTTTTAAAAGTATGATGAACGATAAGGAAAAGCTTTCAAAGCTTGCTAATTGTTCTTCGGTTTATCTTAACCGCATACCGGAAAAATTTGGTGACCCCAGAAAGTTTCTCATTCCTTGTGACATACAAGATATGAAAGAATGCCTCGCCTTGGCCGATCTTGGTGCGAGCATTAATTTGATGCCATTTTCCATTTGGAAATCGCTTTCGCTTCCGGCTCTTATTCCTTCGAACATGTCTATCGAGATGGCCGATCATTCTACGATTTTAGCATGTGGAGTAGCCGAAGACGTTTTCGTGAAAGTGGGGAAGTTCTACTATCCCGTTGATTTTATAGTAGTTGACATCCCCGCGGATCCTCAAGTTCCTCTAATTTTAGGTCGTTCATTTTTAGACACTTCGAGATCGCTTATCGATGTTCATGCGAGAACTATCACTTTGAGATTCAACGAAGAGGAACTTGTTATAAACGCTACTCAAAACTCGAAACCTTCTCATGTTTATGCAATCGCTACCATCAATCACATTGACATCATTGATGTGGTTTGCGATGAGTTTTCACAAGAAGTGTTAGGTTTTTCCGATAGCTCGTCAAGTGGCAACCCCACTATTTTGGATCCGATTCTTGCTAATTCCACACCAAATATCACTCCATTCCAAGGAGGCGATCTCACTTCGAATGAAATCGACAATGAAGATGAGGTGTTGATTCGTGATGATACTTCTATTCCACCATTTCTTCCGTCGATGGAAGTTATGAGTGTTGAACCAAAATCTTCAATCGAGGAACCACCTATCCTTGAATTGAGAGATCTTCCTTCTCACCTTGAATACGCATTCTTGGAAGGTGATGACAAGTTGCCGGTTATTATTGCAAGAGGTCTTGCTAATGATGAAAAAACCGAGCTCTTGAAAGTTCTTAAGGCTCATAAAGGGGCAATTGCGTGGAAAATATCCGACATTAGGGGTTGACCCAAAATTTTGCACTCACAAGATTTTAATGGAGGAGGACTACAAACCCGCAATTCAAAGTCAAAGAAGGGTGAATCCAAAAATTCACGATGTAATTAAAAAGGAGGTCCTTAAACTCCTTGACGCGGGAATGATTTATCCTATATACGATAGCCCATGGGTGAGCCCAATCCATTGTGTCCCTAAAAAGGGAGGAATGACCGTTGTGCCTAATGAAAACAACGAGTTAATTCCCACTCGTGTTGTGACCGGTTGGAGGGTGTGCATTGACTACCGAAAGTTAAATGACGCCACTCGTAATGTAACACCCCATTTTGATAATGGAATGTCACGCGTAATTATGGCGTGTCATCAAAGCATACAAGGATAAATGTATAAAACATTACATGACCATAGGGATAACCGGAATCAAACATCGGTTCCCAAACATAAGCCCAAAACATAATAAAGCAAAAGAAATGAATGAAAGACTAAACAAGCATAAGTATATGAAGGAAAAAAGGAAAAGAAGTCTCTAGCAGCTTCCATCCTACGCACGTCCTCCAAATGCTCGAGTCTTTCCTAGGGTACCTGCCGTTTTGGGACATGGAAAGGAAAGTAACGGCTGAGCAAAACGCTCAGTGCACGGATATAGACATAGTATAAGTGACTAAATCATAATAAAGACTTAATAGCAGCGGAAATGTATAAGTCCTGGAAAACCTGGATCATGTTCATAAAACTGGTTTTATAGTTTGAAAAGCCTTATGTTTATCTTATGAAAATTGTTTAACATATTTTACCATTAGCCAATATAGGTCATGAATATCCACCGTGCATGAATAATTGGAGGGGTGACCTCATCATGCAAATTAGAGGGGCTGCCTCTAATTTAATATACTAGTTTTGGGTAGGAGGGATCAGCTCCTTGTGAAGGATGCAAGGCACACACCACATTCACCATGAAATCCTGACTGAAAACATGTAACTAGGATGCACCCATACGCCCCACATGATAAATATAATATAAATGGCCAAAAGCTGAAGGGACGCCACGAGCAATCACTCCGCCGTGGTGAAGTCATAACATTAGTGCCTCTAATGTTATGGTTATGGTACCTCCATAACTAGGTGAAACTGGTCATGCATGTATATGGCTATAGGTAATCTTAATTAAACATAAGCAATCAAACTCATACTTATACTACGAGAAAACAGTTGGCTGCATACGGGGAATCCTAATAAAGAAGGAATGTCCATACTGAAAGGACGGGAATCTGTACCTTATGTCCAGTGAACGAGAACGATGAACTGCGAGAATCCTACTTCCGAAACACTAGTGCTACATAAATACGTACATGAAATAAGTATCTGCTTACTAAATACATAGCTGGTTTTACGTCATGTCTTAGCTTATTTTATATGTTCTTACTATGTTTTATTGTTTAATGCCTTAAACTGTGTTAAATCTTATATTCTGCTTTATCTGATTAAGTATTTCTGGTATTTCATGTGTTATTATACTTACTGTGTAATAATAAGTAACTTTCCAAAAATAGCAGGTTTCCTAAAATAGAAAGTTTCCAAAAATAGAAAGTTACCAAAAATATAAAGTTTCCAAAAATAGAAAGTTTCCGAAAATAGAAAGTTTCCAACAATAGATTTACTGCTTAAAATAGATAAGTTTCTAAAAATAGAAAGTTTCCATAAATAGATTAGCTGCCTTAATTAAATAAGTTTCCATAAATAAATTAGTTGCCTTAAATAAATAAGTTTCTAAAAATAGCTGGTTTCCATAAATAAAATAGCTGCCTTATTTAGTTAAGTTTCTAAAAATAGCTGGTTTCCATAAATAAAATAGCTGCCTTATTTAATTAAATTTCTAAAATTAGAAAGTTTCCATAATTAGAAATAAGCTGGTTAAATAAGCTAAGTAAATAAGCCTAAGTGTTTTCATGATTATTTTCTAAGTCATATTATATATTGTATAGTTTAATAATTATTTCATGTAATTTAATTAAACTATAGGTTATAATATTTAATTAAAGTATGACATGTTTTTAATTAAATATATTAAATACTTAGGTTAAAATATGTATTATTAAATATTAATAATATAACCTAAGTCATGTTAATTAATTAATTATATCCATGGTTTTTAAATAATTAATTAATTATAAGTCTTAATAATATAAATACTTAGGTTAAAATAATTTCATGATTATTAATAAATAATTAACCTAAGTCATGTTATTAAATTAATTACATCTTTATTAATTTAATTTTATCCTAAGTTCATAACATAATAAAAAATAACATAACCATGAACCGGATCTAAGCTTAAAAACATGCACCGGACATGCATGAATCGACATCGTACCCCGAACCAAATCGAGGTACCCCTTGCTGTCGTGGGACCCACACGCACCAACCAAGACCAAAAGGTCTTGGTGGTGGTCGGCTAAAACAAACCGAAACCCCCCTTGGGGTCGGTTGCATCCTGCGGCCCAAAAACAAACACCCCTTAATCGACCCTCTGATTTAATTAATGATCAAAACATGTTAGATCTATGTTTAATTAATGTGTTTTTATAAAAACAATCACGTGTTCATAATTAAATAAAAGATTAATTAAAAGAAAAGGTTTAAAAAGGTTTTACCGTATTCGTGGATCAAGAGGGTGAAGAACAAATACGAACAAACAATAATCAACAAGATCCAAGATCAAGAAATCACCTTGTTGGTGATTTGTAGGTGGCGGCACAAAGAAGGAGGAGAAGGAAGGGTTTTAGGTTTTTCTTAAAATTCTTCTGTAAAGTGATTTGAGTAGTAAAAATTACTTAACCCTCCTTTTAGTAAAATTGGTAATGGGCTTGGCCCATTACCCTTGTTTGGCCGCGGGTAGGGACCCCCCCATGGGGTTCCCGTACCTCGTTTCGTGTCTTGTTATTTAGTACTCGTTTATGTTTAACTATGTTCGTGTTTTAAATGTTCTCGTTACGTAAATACCATACTCTTATATATTTAAATACGCTCGTATTAAATATATATACGTAATTAATAATAGCTCATGTTTTAATTACGCTCGTGATTTCGTGATCGTATGTTCGTGATTAATTATCGCTAAATAATTATTACGTGATCGTGCATAGTAAATACTTATCGTGTTCTAACACGTACGTAATACGTAAACTTCTAACACGTAATCGTAATCATGCTATAATAGGAAAGTTTTAATCTAGTACGTACGATCCTAAGGGTACTATGCATGGTAAAAGCATTCGGGTTTTATAACTCTTCCCCCCTAAAAAGAATAATTCGTCCCCGAATTATAGATAACGTAACTGAAAGAGAAACATACCCGAATCAAACTGAGAGGGTATGTAAGATATATTAACGTGCAGGTGACCTGGCAGAAAGAACGCGGAACGTGACATATCTTAATAGGACATGGAACGTGACGTGGCTGAAAGGACATATCTAATTGATAAGAGAAAACGGATAAGAAGTCCGGATGAACTTGTCCGTTTCCAAGTGGCTTTCCTCTTGGAACAATTCCTTTATAAGATCTTGACATGAATGATAAGTCTTGGTCCTCCTGACCTTGACATGGAATACGAAGAAGTTCCTGGTTATCAACGTAAGGTAGATCCCCTAAATTCGATCGAGGGAACAAGAATTAACGTGTAAGAGTAACTGAAACATTATGGTGCAAGACAATCCGACTTAACTGTTAACTAGAAACGATGGGCGAGACATAAAGAAACGTAGTACGTGAAAATTTTTGAACGTGATACGTGAAAAATTTTGAACGTGCTACGTGGAGATATGGCGAGTGTAGTGAGAGTAAACATATCGTGATCCATGATACGTGTAACCTATCTTGATCATGATATGAGGAACGTAGAATGAACATGATATGTGAAACATATCGTGAACATAGAATATAATGGCGGTATCGCCAAACGCTAGAAAGTGAGACATAGATTATGACGAGAAACGTCCATCTGAGGATAGGTAGTTATACTAAACTTGGGTCTGGTCTCCCAAGTTCTTGCAAAACTTCCCAGAATGAGAAAAAAAATGAACTTAACATCGTAAGCCGAGATACCATAGTGTCATGAACGCAAGCGCGAAAGCAAGGCGTGGAATTAGAACAAGGACGTGAAGTAAATAAAGAGCATAATTATGAATATTTGTCGGACCTGATAACTGAGGAATTGCCAAGTGATCGGATGAGCCTTGGCTGGAACATGTCCGATCAATCTGTTGGTTCTGAAATCCTTGCGGATGTAAGGATTCTGCAGACTTGATCAAACTGTTTACAATAAACCAGATAGCATCATGCTTCTTCTGATTTTGCGTTAAACTGGTAACCAAAATCCGTGGAGATCTTGTCCCATTTCAGTTCACCATTTCAGATGATGAAAACATCCCAGTCTGTTGGTGTCCTATCTTAACCTGTTGGTATGTCAGGTACTTAGATATGAACGTAAGTGTATCTTGCTTCGTAGAACTTGATACATAGGAGTTTGCGAAACTCTGAGTCTTTGAATCTAGACTTCTCCTAGCGTAGGATTTTCTAGAACACCTAATGTAGTGTAGGGTTCTCTCCTTCACGCATAAGCTGAGTCATAGTAAGATTAACCGTGCAGATCCATGTGATCCAGCGTGTCACTGTAATCAAACAGAATTGATATTGGAAAAATTTCTAGGGTGAAATTTCTCTTGTCATAGAATTTGCAACATAGTGCAGATATGGTCTTCCTGTTCTTCTTCTAGGCTTAAAGGAAATCAGGTTATCCTCAATGAAAACACTGATGACTTTGCTATGAGTTCATGGAAACTCATTCTTATAATGCCGTTGGAGCATTGATGAGACTAATTCAAAATTATAAATCTAGCATGACCGAGTCGTGTACGAATAACAGTCATGGACATGTCCTGCTGTTTCATTCGTCACTGTTGGCAGCATGATCATGAGTTCGATCTTGGAAAAGTGATTAACACCATACGGTTGATTGGACACGTTGTCAATATTTGGAGGAGAATAACGGTCATGAATGGTGATTTGTTTAAGTCGACGGTAGTCGACACATAATCTCATGGTACCATCCTTCTCCTTGTAGGTTCTCCTAGAATGTATGGGAAGATTTTTGAATAATCAACTGGCTATGCGTAGAAGACTTAAGTGGTCGTGTCTTACTGACAGCTAGTAAATTTTAGCGACCATGGATAACAACGCACATGCTTGTAAGCATATATAATTTGTACCGATTTTCCTGATGGAAAATCAAGCTGAATGTATTCAGGAGCCTGAACATTACTGTACATAATTATGAATCGTAGCATGGTGTGCTGTTCATAGTACATAATTAGGATAAAATTCATCTCGTGTCTGTCCGAGGGAATGTGTTAGAAGCTTGGATCTCATCATTAAGCTGAAGGAAAACCTTCGTATACGTGGGAATACGGAAGGCGTCCTTCATGGTCATGAATATATGAAGTATGGTGAAAGAATGAAAGTGACATCGGCAACGTGACAATTCTCACTGATACGCCGATAATGGTATTGAAATTCTTGTGGCTTGATTAATACATGGCACAACAAAATGGATATACTCTTGGAGGGTACCCTGAATTTCTTAGAAATGTTACATAGTTGGACGTGAGTCATGTGTCTTGACTCATGTCTTGGAACTATAAGCATGACATATGTCTTGACTGGTGTCTTGACATGTGTCTTCAGAAAGTATACGTGAGACATGTGTCTTGACTGATGTCTTGACATGTGTCTCGAGATGTGAAACAAATATAACCACAATATAAGGTTAATATGCCAGAACTAGCAGATCGGTTGGACTTCTGATCATTTGTATGTCTGATCACGTCCGCGGCCGGAGCCTCGGTTGCGATTTCTAGGATAGTTTCTGTCATAGTAGTGGTTACTATCGTCCTGTCTGTCAGTTCCATGACGGTCATTCTCATGACCGTGATTCATGTAACTATTCAGCTGAGTGGCCGGCTGGTACCGGTTTGCACTCATATGGCTGAAATGACAGCTGAATGACGTATGACATGTAACTAAGAATTAGGGACAATGATTGATGGAAATCGTCTGATGGTGAAGCATCTTCTCGTCCAATTGCTTTGCTCCGACGCCTTTGTCTTCGTCTTGTAGGATCTCCAAGTTGTGAACAGCATCCGCATCTCGTAGCGTCTCCGAACGTCAGCAGCATCAACCTTTAGTAACATCTCCCAGTTATGAGCGGCATCAGCAATCTTGTAGAACATCAGCAATAGAAAATACGCCTGAGGTGATTCAGAATCGACTAGCGAATACTCGTGCAGTATTGCAAGTGAAATACACATGGATTTAGGTACGTGTAATACACATGGAATACGGTACAAGGAGTACATGTTGAATGCACATGAAATGATCGGTATGGGGTCGATCATTTATCATGATCTAAAGAAAGTATATCATTTAAACGGTTAGGAAAAACCATCATGATAACCTGGCAATGCCAGTATATACCTCATTTTGGTTGCATAGAGAAACGCTAAAGTGTGGTTACACAAAATTCAACGATGATTTGCCTGACAGCATGATCAATGAAAACCAACCATGACTATCATGAAAGCAGGATTCAATGAAATCTAACAATGTCTTGCAGGACAACGTAAATAACAAAAGAGGCGTAAAACATAATCAACATGAAGACGGAATTATCATGAAGAAACATGAAACCATCTATCACGAAGAAGTGTATAACATAATCAGCATGAAACTGAAGTTAACCATGACAGTATGAAAACATACTTGACATAAAAACATAATAACTTATGAGGGGGCATGAAAAAAATTTATGCCAATTTAAATCATGAGAAAAATTTTATGCATGAAAAACAGTGCATGAATGCGTAATGTAGTTTATAAAACCTTTATATGTGCGAGGGAACGCCTATGGGTCGGTTCCAAAACAAAATAAATGGCGAGGGGACGCCTATGGGTCGGTCCCAAAGTTAAAAGTTTCGATAAAAGCACATGCGACTAAATAGGGCCAGTCCTGTACCAACCATTACTTAGTCATAATCCTTGCAACAATGATACATGAAACATAAATAGATGAAACTCATATGTCAAAACTTATCAGAAAAAAATTTATGTGACTAATTATGAACTATTGGGGTTCAGTCCACATAGCCACTGTTCACGAGGAACATTATGCATGGAACAATGACACATAACTAAATATGAATGACGGTTGTCCATCCATATTAGCAAAACAATATCGATGAAAACATCAAGGTTAAAACCTCAAGGTGCTGAAACATCATGGTTAAAATAACAATGCGCTGAAAACATCAATACGTAGAATAACAGACGTTGGCTTAGGAAGCTCCTGGTGACTACCCACTAGTCACAGGTCGAGTTTTAGAGCCTACAGGTCGAAGCCTTGTCTCTGATACCATAATTGTAACACCCCATTTTGATAATGGAATGTCACGCGTAATTATGGCGTGTCATCAAAGCATACAAGGATAAATGTATAAAACATTACATGACCATAGGGATAACCGGAATCAAACATCGGTTCCCAACATAAGCCCAAAACATAATAAAGCAAAAGAAATGAATGAAAGACTAAACAAGCATAAGTATATGAAGGCAAAAAGGAAAAGAAGTCTCTAGCAGCTTCCATCCTACGCACGTCCTCCAAATGCTCGAGTCTTTCCTAGGGTACCTGCCGTTTTGGGACATGGAAAGTAAAGTAACGGCTGAGCAAAACGCTCAGTGCACGGATATAGACATAGTATAAGTGACTAAATCATAATAAAGACTTAATAGCAGCGGAAATGTATAAGTCCTGGAAAACCGGGATCATGTTCATAAAACTGGTTTTATAGTTTGAAAAGCCTTATGTTTATCTTATGAAAATTGTTTAACATATTTTACCATTAGCCAATATAGGTCATGAATATCCACCGTGCATGAATAATTGGAGGGGTGACCTCATCATGCAAATTAGAGGGGCTGCCTCTAATTTAATATACTGGTTTTGGGTAGGAGGGATCAGCTCCTTGTGAAGGATGCAAGGCACACACCACATTCACCATGAAATCCTTACTGAAAACATGTAACTAGGATGCACCCATACGCCCCACATGATAAATATAATATAAATGGCCAAAAGCTGAAGGGACGCCACGAGCAATCACTCCACCGTGATGAAGTCATAACATTAGTGCCTCTAATGTTATGGTTATGGTACCTCCATAACTAGGTGAAACTGGTCATGCATGTATATGGCTATAGGTAATCTTAATTAAACATAAGCAATCAAACTCATACTTATACTACGGGAAAACAGTTGGCTGCATACGGGAAACCTAATAAAGAAGGAATGTCCATACTGAAAGGACGGAAATCCGTACCTTATGTCCAGTGAACGAGAACGATGAACTGTGAGAATCCTACTTCCGAAACACTAGTGCTACATAAATACATACATGAAATAAGTATCTGCTTACTAAATACATAGCTGGTTTTACGTCATGTCTTAGCTTATTTTATATGTTCTTACTATGTTTTACTGTTTAATGCCTTAAACTGTGTTAAATCTTATATTCTGCTTTATCTGATTAAGTATTTCTGGTATTTCATGTGTTATTATACTTACTGTGTAATAATAAGTAACTTTCCAAAAATAGCAGGTTTCCTAAAATAGAAAGTTTCCAAAAATAGAAAGTTACCAAAAATAGAAAGTTTCGAAAAATAGAAAGTTTCCAAAAATAGAAAGTTTCCAACAATAGATTTACTGCTTATAATAGATAAGTTTATGAAAATAGAAAGTTTCCATAAATAGATTAGCTGCCTTAATTAAATAAGTTTCCATAAATAAATTAGCTGCCTTAAATAAATAAGTTTCTAAAAATAGCTGGTTTCCATAAATAAAATAGCTACCTTATTTAATTAAGTTTCTAAAAATAGCTGGTTTCCATAAATAAAATAGCTGCCTTATTTAATTAAGTTTCTAAAAATAGAAAGTTTCCATAATTAGAAATAAGCTGGTTAAATAAGCTAAGTAAATAAGCCTAAGTGTTTTCATGATTATTTTCTAAGTCATATTATATATTGTATAGTTTAATAATTATTTCATGTAATTTAATTAAACTATAGGTTATAATATTTAATTAAAGTATGACATGTTTTTAATTAAATATATTAAATACTTAGGTTAAAATATGTATTATTAAATATTAATAATATAACCTAAGTCATGTTAATTAATTAATTATATCTATGGTTTTTAAATAATTAATTAATTATAAGTCTTAATAATATAAATACTTAGGTTAAAATAATTTCATGATTATTAATAAATAATTAACCTAAGTCATGTTATTAAATTAATTACATCTTTATTAATTTAATTTTATCCTAAGTTCATAACATAATAAAAAATAACATAACCATGAACCAGATCTAAGCTTAAAAACATGCACCGGACATGAATCGACACCGTACCCCGAACCAAATCGAGGTACCCCTTGCTGCCGTGGGACCCACACGCACCAACCAAGACCAAAAGGTCTTGGTGGTGGTCGGCTAAAACAAACTGAAACCCCCCTTGGGGTCGGTTGCATCCTGCGGCCCAAAAACAAACACCCCTTAATCGACCCTCTGATTTAATTAATGATCAAAACATGTTAGATCTATGTTTAATTAATGTGTTTTTATAAAAACAATCACGTGTTCATAATTAAATAAAAGATTAATTAAAAGAAAAGGTTTAAAAAGGTTTTACCGTATTCGTGGATCAAGAGGGTGAAGAACAAACACGAACAAACAATAATCAACAAGATCCAAGATCAAGAAATCACCTTGTTGGTGATTTGTAGGTGGCGGCACAAAGAAGGAGGAGAAGGAAGGGTTTTAGGTTTTTCTTAAAATTCTTCTGTAAAGTGATTTGAGTAGTAAAAATTACTTAACCCTCCTTTTAGTAAAATTGGTAATGGGCTTGGCCCATTACCCTTGTTTGGCCGCGGGTAGGGACCCCCCCATGGGGTTCCCGTACCTCGTTTCGTGTCTTGTTATTTAGTACTCGTTTATGTTTAATTATGTTCGTGTTTTAAATGTTCTCGTTACGTAAATACCATACTCTTATATATATTTAAATACGCTCGTATTAAATATATATACTTAATTAATAATAGCTCGTGTTTTAATTACGCTCGTGATTTCGTGATCGTATGTTCGTGATTAATTATCGCTAAATAATTATTACGTGATCGTGCATAGTAAATACTTATCGTGTTCTAACACGTACGTAATACGTAAACTCCTAACACGTAATCGTAATCATGCTATAATAGGAAAGTTTTAATCTAGTACGTACGATCCTAAGGGTACTATGCATGGTAAAAGCATGCGGGTTTTACACGTAAAGACCACTTTCCTTTGCCCTTCATGGATCAAATGTTGGAGCGACTCGCGGGAAATGAATTCTATTGATTTTTAGATGGTTTTTCCAGTTACTTTCAAATCCCTATCGACCCTCGTGATCAAGAGAAGACTACTTTTACGTGTCCTTATGGAACGTTCGCTTATCGTAGGATGCCTTTCGGACTTTGTAATACACCGGGTACGTTTCAACGGTGTATGATGACGATATTTCACGATATGATCGAGAAGTCGATGGAAGTGTTTATGGATGACTTCTCGGTGTTTGGCAATTCGTTCACGTCGTGTTTATCTAATCTCGAGCAAATGTTAAAACGTTGTGAAGAAACCAATCTTGTGCTTAATTGGGAAAAATTTCATTTTATGTGTAAACAAGGAATCGTCTTAGGACATAAGGTGTCGAAGGCGGGGATTGAGGTCGATAAAGCTAAGGTAGACGTCATCGCCAAGTTACCTCATCCCAAAACCGTTAAGGGAGTTAGGAGTTTCCTAGGCCACGCGGGCTTTTATCGTCGTTTCATCAAGGACTTTTCGAAAATCTCTCGACCTATGACACATCTTCTCGAGAAGGATGCTCTTTTTAACTTCAATGAGGATTGTGTTAAGGCTTTCGAAACTCTCAAAAGGAAACTTACCGAAGCTCCCATTCTTGTTGCTCCTAATTGGGAATTACCCTTTAAAATCATGTGCGATGCAAGTGATTATGCTATAGGGGCCGTCTTAGGGCAACGTTATGACAAGCATTTCCGTCTTATCCACTATGCTAGTAAGACGTTGACCGAGGCTCAATTAAAGTACACCACAACGGAAAAGGAATTCCTTGCCGTGGTCTATTCTTTTGAGAAGTTCCGACCTTATCTCGTCTTGACTAAAAGCATTGTGTATACCGACCATTCGGCTATCAAGTATCTCTTAGCTAAGCAAGATGCTAAGCCGAGATTGCTTCGTTGGATGCTCCTCCTCCAAGAATTTAATGTCACCGTGCTTGACAAAAAAGGAGCCGAGAATCTAGCGGCCGATCATCTTTCTCGTCTAGAAGATCCTCACAAAGATGTTTTCGAGAACAAGGAAATCACCGAAACATTTCCTCTCGAGACTCTCGGTGTAGTGAATTCTAAAGACACCACCCCATGGTTTGCCGACATTGCAAATTACCATGCGGGCAATTTCATAATCAAGGGTATGACGACACAACAAAAACAAAAATTCTTTCGTGACGTCAAGTTCTATTTTTGGGACGACCCTTATCTCTTTCGGATTTGTGCGGATCAACTTGTTCGACGTTGTGCTTTTGGTGTCGAAGCTTCTAATATCCTTAGAGCTTGTCACGAGGGACCCACGGGTGGTCACCACGGTGCTAATCTCACAGCTAAGAAAGTGTTCGATGCCGGCTTCTTTTGGCCTTCTATCTATCGTGATGCACACGCACTTGTGAAGTCGTGTGGTTCGTGCCAACGTCAAGGAAAATCGTCTCAACGTGATGAAATGCCGCAAAACATAATTCAAGTGTGTGAGATTTTCGACATATGGGGAATAGACTTTATGGGGCCGTTCCCATCGTCTCATGGCAACAAATATATCCTCGTCGTGGTGGACTACCTTTCTAAGTGGGTGGAAGCTAAGGCTTTGCCTACTAATGATGCTCGTGTGGTAGTGAAGTTTTTGAAGCAACTATTCTCTCGATTCGGAACCCCTCGTGCTATTATAAGCGATCGTGGAACCCATTTTTGTAATGACCAATTCGAAAAGGTTCTAAAGAAATATGGAGTTACTCATCGTCTTTCTACAGCTTATCACCCGCAAACGAGTGGGCAAGTCGAGGTTTCGAACCGAGCTTTGAAGAGGATTTTAGAGAGGTCAACTGGAGAAAACCGTGCTTCATGGTCCGACAAACTTGATGACGCTTTATGGGCCTTTAGGACCTCTTATAAGACACCTATTGGTTGCACTCCTTATAAGTTAGTCTATGGGAAGAATTGTCATTTGCCCATTGAGTTGGAGCACAAGGCATATTGGGCCCTTAAGCATGCAAACTTTGACTTGAAGACCGCAGGAGATCACCGGAAAATACAATTGAATGAATTGGATGAATTAAGAGATAATGCTTATGAAAATTCATTAATTTTTAAAGAAAAGACTAAAAAGTTTCATGATTCAAAGATTAAAAACCGGGTTTTTAACGTTGGTGATCAAGTGTTACTTTTTAACTCTCGACTTAAGATATTTTCCGGGAAATTGAAATCTCGTTGGTCGGGTCCGTTCACCATTACACAAGTGTTTCCGTATGGGACCATCGAGCTAGCTCAAGATGATGGTCCTAATTTCAAGGTGAATGGACATAGGCTTAAGCACTACTTTGGTGGGGAAATTCCTTCAATGGTTGCCCTCGACCAAGTCACCTTCCCCAATGATAATTAGCATTGAGGGGATCGAGTCGAGCTCATGACTCGGTAATCAAAAACGAGGTGCCTCGTGGGGGAGATCCCATGCTTATCCTTTATGCTTACTATTCACTAATAAGGGGACTTGTACCCTTTCAACTCGTTGTCTCGTGGTTGTTTGTGATTGTGTTATCAAGATCATCATCATCATCTACGATTGAAGACTCTCGTGTTCGTTTACGTGAGCCTCCATCGTTTGCTTGAAGAAGTTTTTCACAAATCCATGACATATCCTTTATTGTTCTAACAATTATCTTTTAGCATACTTAATAAACGGCTTTAGATATATTGTTAATCACCCTTTCCATGCTAGATCCTAAGCATTCGATTCTTCGTCTCTAGTATGGGGGTGCTCCACCTTTAGACTCGAAACATTAAGGACAATGTTTGCTTTTAGTATGGGGGGGTGAATAGGTACTTTCCTTGCTACGCCCTCACGTTCTCCAACTTTCAATATTTTGTTGCTAATAAGGCTAAAAATGGCCAAATTTTAAAATTTTTCTTAGTTTTCATAAGTGTTTTTAAGACACGAATGTATATTTTCTGTTGGGTAGAATAAGAGTTAATTTTTGACTTGATGGGCATTTGGAGCCATTTACATTCCTCAACCCGCTCAATTCAAGTTTTGCTAGACTTTTATATAGGGAGCTTTAAAACGCGAAAGACTTAACTCATTCGGGTTAAGAACAAGAACTTTTCGCAAGTTCCCATAATTGATCCTAGAAAGTCACTTATCAAGGGGACTATAAAATGCATTCTCTAAACTTGAAAAAGTCCAAGAAAGTGCAAGATCCTATAGGTGGCTTGAAAACCCAAAACTTTGATTTGATATAGTCTTAATGAAAGCTAATCCAAATTTGGCTTAATTTTGACTTGCATGGCTAAGTATTCACGAGTCTCTTTAATTAGAGGTCTTTATATAGTGAAGAACGAGAGATGATAGAGTTAGACAAGTGATCATGCTAAACGTAGAACATGAAAATGTTCTTTCAAAAACTCATATGTTTTTAATTGTGGCTTTTTCTTCCCATAAGATCAATGCATTAGGAATAAATCATAATTGCAATAAGTAAGGTCGTACGATTTGAAAGGTTACTTAGCCTCTAGCGCAAGATCGTTTAAAAGTTGCTCGGGGTTGAATAGAGTTCATAGCCAAGGCATAACTTATTGAAGCGGGACGCGAAGATTGGCGATCATCCAAAAAGGCCCTAACAAGGCATGAGGAGCTCTATTTTTGCTAAAGATCCAAGATGATGTGAAGTATCATTATTCCTAAATCAATATGAAGGATCGAGACACACGACGAAAAGCAATTACTCCCCTAAAGATCATGGAGAAAGTCTATCCAAAAAGACCCTTACAAGGTATGAGGATAAATATATCCAAGTCCGAAAAGGAGGCGGACCGTTGTATATCAAAATCCAAAGTGAAGATTGAAGAAAAATGATGAAGTCGTGTTCCAAATATGAAGAATCTCTCAAAAACGTCAAGTGAAGAAATTCCAAATATATGAAGAGAAGACCATAATTTCAAGAACATCTTTCCAGAGATTTGAAGTATGAAGTACATGCCAAATATCGGTCCGAGAAAGGTCTCAAATCGTGAAACGAGTTATGCCAAGATATGAACTTAAGGAGATACACGAGAAGTCGTTTTAAAAGATTTTGTCCTTCGGCTAACTATTGATCAAATCGTGCTACTTTGCTTTCGGACTAATAACTACTCAAATAAGTCAATATGAATCACTTGTGATCCATGACAAATAGATAAAAAATGCTAGTAACCCATTTCCTTTCATAATAACTAGGATTGCGGGGAGAAAAAGTATTACACAATTTGGACGTATGAGTAGTGTTAGCATTGTGACTTGTACCAACAATGATCTCGTTTTTTCACTTAGCATGGAATGTATGACAATCTAGGATGACGAAGTTTACTCTAAGGGACATTTACTTGTTTATATTCTTTGACCCTAAAAGTCACATTTGTGATGAAAATCATGCATTATGTCTTTACACATCTTCGTAGTATGTTGCAAGTATTTTACTTTTCAATAAAGGTTAATAAAATTGAACTTTGGTGATGCTTAGATACTTTATTCTAGTGTTGCGTGAGGGCACGGCAATGGCTTAGTATGGGGGAGTGATGAGATGGCATTCATACATGATCTCATCGTTCTTTTCGGGCTTTAAATGCATTAAAATGTCATAAAATACCATATATATGCTTGTGTTTGTTTACTTGTGTATTTTAGGTATGGATATCGTGAAAAAGACAAAAGATCACAAGATACAAGGAAAAACGGACACGAGAAACAAAGCCGTACAAAGAACCGGGCCCTAAATCATGGAATATTCAACAAATACCCTTGAAGACTTGAAGACATACAAGATTGATCCTCATTTATTAAAGAAATGACACTTAAAACCCGTGTATATTGATAATTACAAGTTTGGTCCCTTAAGTTTGTCAAAATTACATAAAAGGTCCTTCTACTTTGAAGAAATGGCAAGATTAGTCCCTCAACAACTCCAAATTGTCAATTATGGTCCCTCATCAAGCCAAAGATACATTGAAGACCTTTGAAGATCAAGAATGTCCAAGATCAGCCCTTGAAATATCTCAAAATGACAAAAACAACCCTTGTAAACCCTTTTCTAAAGTTTTGTGCCAAAACTGCCAAAGTGTGAAAGTTATTTACAAAGGGAATTCGTTTTTAGGGCTGAAATACTTGTTTTACCATATTTCCTAAAACACAAGGGCTAAATGTGTGCAAAAGAAGCATTTGAAACGAAATTGCGCCAAACAACTCACTTTCCCCCAATTTCGGATCAAAGTTACCACTATTCACCCTTCTTCACCCCCAGAAATTACTCACTTAAAACAAAGGGTAATTTTCAATTACCCTGGCACATGTGTGATTCACACATGCAGAATCACATCCCAAACACAAAACCCTCACTCCCACTCACAATGGACCCCACCCCCAATTCCCTTTCAACCAATCAGAATGCAACTTACTCTCCAAGTAATCTGACGTGTCTAAATCAACAGCCTAGGATCCTTGCTTCATCCTAAAGCTAAAATAACGTCTTGGATCATTTTGGACAGTTCATCAACAACAAACTGCCTCAAGAGCTCAAGGGCATTTTAGAGAATTCACTTCTAGGGTTTGTGAATAGTGTAGCCAGGCATTTGCCTATAAAAGGAGACCTCAACATGTGAGAGTCCCTTTGTTCCAGTCTTTACCTTTTAAACTTGTAATTCCTTTTTAAAATTTATAAAAGTTGGTATTTTGAGAAAATTGTAATTCCTTTTTATGTTTTTGAAAGTTGGTATTGTTTAAAGGTGATTCTGAGTTCCATTGATTGTTATAAGTGTGCTTGAATCATTTGGTTCAAGGACGTTTATGTTTTTTAAGTTTTTCAAGTTTGAAAAAGCTTGAAAGAAGGTTTCTGATTTTGCTTATTTTTGTGTACTAACCCTTAGCCATAAGCTATAAGCTCTTGCAAGCTTGTTGACACCAAGCTTGTGAAGGGATTAGAGCCCTTGGTTGAGTTGTTTGCTGCTTGTGTTGAAGAAATCAAGTCCTTGAGGTTCTACTTTGAACCATCAACCAAGGCAGTCTTGCATCTCCTTTGTTGAAGTACCTTGGTCTTGTTCTAGTTGTTGAACAAGGTCCAAGGAGCATAGCTGGCCCTCCTAGGATGTTGAGGAGGGCAGGTATAACCTCTTGTTAAGATTCCTCTAAAAAATTTCATGTTACTGCCTGTTTTGGATTTTGAGCTTTGATTTTGTGTTCTTGTGTTTGTACTGGTTATTTTTGTGTTTGATTGTGTTAGTTAGTGCCTAGTAAGTGTTTTTGATCATTAAAATCAGTAGGTTATTAGTAGAAATCAGAAGTTTGTTTGAAAAGTGGTTGATAAAGGATTGTTTGGGATTACTGGTTCATAAGGTCTTGCGGCCTTGAGCCCTTGGTTCTTAGGGTTTGGGAAGTCTAAACAAGTCTTAATATTCAAGTTTTAGTCATTGGTTTACTTTCTGAAAGTTTGGAAAAGGGATTTGAAGTTTTGCAAAAATCTGATAAAAGTGGTTTTGGAATTGGTCAAACACATCAGATCCAATAACTTCTTTGTTACTTGGATCTAAGGTCTGAAATCAGGTTTGGGAATAGTTTGGGTGATAAGCTATCTATTGGTTATCTGGTTGTTGAATTTGGTGGCTTATTGTGATTGTTATAGCTAATCAAAGTTTGCTGAAGTGGTCATTTGCATCAGCAAAGTGACCACCTCATTTTGTGCTTGCATTTGTTATTCTAGTGTATGCCTTGTGATTTTGCTGCTTGGAACTTGTTTATGTGCTGCTTGTGAGTGGATTTTGCTATTTGGTGTGCTTTGTATCTGGCTTATAAGCTAACTGGCTTATTAAGACCTTATTGCCAGAATTTGCCATCAAAAGGTCAACTGACCTCTTGATTCACAAGGCCTCCTCCTTGAGTCCTTCACAAAATTTGCTTATAACAAGCCCATATACCATTCCTGATCATTTGGTGAACTTTGGAGTACTTTGACTTTTGGTCAAATAAGCACAAATTGGCTTATTTTTGAGAACTGCTTATTGGCACATGCAACAACTTGGCTTTTGTAATAGAAATCATTTTTCTTAGCTTAATATCAAATCTGGAAGGTTACAAGTCTTTTGGTTAAGCTTTTGCTAGAAAACCAGCTTATTTGGCTTTTTCAGCCAGCTTATTTGCTCTTACAGCTTATTCTACTTGGCTTTTTGTGGTTTTCTTGATTGATTATTCTTAGTTAAGCTATTTGTGAGCTTTTGTAACAAACTAGAGCTTCTGAGGTGCCCTAAATCTCAAAGCCGACTATTTTGTCGTTTTATGGATTTTTACTTTGCTTATTTCTAGCTTATTGAGTGTGCTTTTTCAAAATTTCTTTTTACAGATCTCATAAGCATCCCAAAAGAAGGTTGTGTGTTAAATTAGAGCTTATGGCATTGGCTTATTGCTTAATGGGCTGAAAAGCCCAATAAGAATAAGCTGCCTGCTTATTAAGCTGTGATAAGCTCACATTCAGCTTTTGGGCCTTTAGAGTTTTGTTCTTAGAATTAAATTTTGAGTCAGATTGGGCTTTTCCAAGTCAATTGGGCTAAGTTTGACTTTTTGGGCCAAAAAGCCCATTAAAGGGTTGACTGTTTTTTGGTTTTGGCCCATTTGAGGGACCAATAGGGGTATTCTGGTCATTTCACTCTGATTTTCTGATTATTTAGGTTAAAATAAACTAGTTTGCAAGTTTTTAGAATTTTTTTATAATTTTTGGATTTTTAATATTATTTTAATATTATTTTATTATTATTTTTCAAATTTCACATTTTCCAACTTTTTATATTTTTCTTATCTTTAATACATTAAATAGGAATTTAGCAACTTTTAGAATAATTTTATCACTTTTAGATTAATTTTTATAATTATTTTAAGTTTAAATAGTTTTTAAATCATTTTAAATAGTTTTATTAGTCTAAAAATTTCTAAAAATAGTTTTTAATATTTTTAGGTCATTTTAGCGGTTTACCAATTGAAAAATCTTTATTTGGGCTTTTTGATAATTTATTTGATTTTTAGGGCTTTAACTAGCATTTAAAAATTGAATATTTAATTATTTAAAAGTTTTGAAAAAGTTTTGATCATTGGTAAACTCTTAGTTTATTAATTTTGATTTTTGGTGAATTTTTGGTAATTTTTAGAATTAATTTTTATTTTTGTAGTTTTTACGGTTTTACGTTTTATCCTTCTAGTAGTAATTTTCACGTCTTCGTCATCTTCTTTTCTCATCCCCTTCTAAACCAATCATTAATCACAAACATTTAACAAGTTTTTCACACACATATACCTCCTTGGGAAACGAACTTTCACACCATAAGGGTCATTAACACTTGGTTTTTCCTAAAATCATTTGTTTAATACTTACCGCTCATTTACGCTCTTTTGTTTTCCTAAACAAGAGGTGTAATTTTCCTACAATCAAACGTTATCATTCGAGAAACGTTATCATTCCAATTCCACAAAAGTCTTGTATGCCAAGTCATTTATGATTCTCTCTCATAATTTATATTCGTAATCATTGACTATCAAGAACAAATATGTCAATATCCTTTGTTATCCTCTCCTTTGAATATTCGATTCGAAGAAATTTTGAAATTTGGGTTACTTAAGTTCAACCCAGATTTTCTATATGAAAATAAGAAAGAACAAGTAATAAATTTAAGTTTGGAATCTCCTATGAATAGACATGACACCATTTGGATCATTATCAAATACATTATTTCATCTATAGTATGGAAACTTTGATAAGATTATACCTAAAGGAAGTACTCTATCGACATAGAGTACCTATATCTGTCATTTTGAATATGTTACCCTTAATACGATGGGTTAAGTGACAGAATTATCGAAATACTAAACTGTATACTGGATGTATGTATTATAAAATTTGGAAGTACGATTACGATTGGTGAAAATCTTGACAGTTGTATATCAGAGCAATACAAAAATTTAAAAGCACTATAAGGAAAGAAGTGCCAAATTCCGTATCTGCTGGATTAAAATTTGATATATTCGACTTACAAGATATGAAGTTATTCATGAAACTATCGAAAAGAAAATTCAAATCTGATAAAGATTATGTACTTCGAATAAGGAACTGCATCATATAAAGAAGTATCACCTCGAGAAAGAGTCTTTGCTTTCTTATTTCCGTCAAAATATCCTATTCATCTTGATTTTGAAAAGTACGATAGTCAATTTAAGACTTTGAATTGAGCTGTGACATGTTAACTTGAGTTTCCCAAAGAACTAAATAATAATCACGACACTTTTCGCATTTCTAATTTTAAGGAATAATGATCTAATTGAAATAATACTCCCCGTATGTTCAGTTCGACGATAAATCTAAATATATGAAGTAATGTCATAATCATGAACGTTAAAGTATGAATGATGTTCCATGTGTATTCAGTTTGATAATAATTTTTATAGAAGAACTTAATTGGAAAGTAAAGTAACTAAAGTAAAATCAGATTATTAAAGCGTGAATAAAATTCTAAGAAAGAATCTAAGAACGCAAGGACCATATTCGTCCTTGTCTTATTACTTTTCCGTTATAATCTCAGGACGAGATTTCCTTAAGGGGCGGAGACTGTGACAAACCTGAAATTTCACATCTATGTTATGTGTTATGATTATATGAATATGAAAATTCACTAGAAATTTTTGCTTTCTGCCTTACTTGGTAAGATGAATTGATTCTCACAATCTTAGTTGCCATTATAACATATTCCCATATGTTGTAAATACTATGTATATGTATATATCATGTCTGAGTTCTAAAAGTCATCAAATTAGTATATTATGAATGAGAACATCTAAAAAAACTAAGATGCCCTAAATTATCAAAGAAACCCTAGAAACCATATAAATGAATCGTAAACTCAAGAACTGGAAAGAATAAATGTATAATACCTATGTATAAATCTCAAAGATAAATGTACAAGATAAAATCTATCAGTTATAAGTATAATTTCATCCAATAATATTAAGTACAAACCGTACAAAGCTAAGTACAAGTAATGGTACACAATAGTCCAGATCACTACCTAAGATCCATTTCACATTGAATTAAGATCTCATCTTTTATAGATAATTATATAACTCAACTAAGTATCATATTAAGACTATATTTTCACTTCAAGTCAATATACAAATAATTAATGCAAAAACTACATGTTTTTAAAGCTTAAAATTCTAATTAAACATATTCCTTCCTAGGATATGATTAACCTATGTAACTCAAAAAACTAAGTGTGTAGACTCTTTATATACCTTAGAAACAATATAAGATGGGAAACAAAGCCGTATAAAGAAACGGACTCGAATGATGAATTTCCAAGAATAGTCTTTGAAGATTTGAAGATGTACAAGATTGGTCCTCTAATTTTGAATAAATGACACATTATGCCCTTGTAAATCTCAAATATATAAGTTTGGTCCCTAAATTTTGTTCATTATATAAGATTGACCCTTGAAGAATGTAAGAATTGCATCCCTTATTCTATGATTACAAATCAACAAGGACTAGTTTTGTAATTAAGGAAAAGTATTCCAAGCCCTAAAATGCCATGGAAAAGTTTTTGAGCCAAAAATGCCAATTCCACAAAGTTATTATAAAGGTATTTAGCCTGATTATAGGAATAAACTTCGTTTACCAAAACTTCGAGAGTTTAGGGGGTGTTTTGCCGAATTTGAAACCCATACCCACCATTACCCACCCAAGCCCAAAGCCAAATGCCCAAAACCGGCCCCTTAACCCAACCCGTTTTGTTGATTAATATTAATTTAGAAAGAAAAGTGGTTAACACCTTTTCAAACCTCAACAAATATCAAAATCGTCACTATTCACCCATAAACCATAATATCAAACCCCTTTAATCTCATAAAAATTAAGCCATCATTTTTTCCCAGATTTATGATTAATCTCATATTAATCATAAACCCACCCTCACATTACCTCCACGTCACCATAAGCCTTCTCCCGTGACCTCCCTTACCCCACATCACATGGTACTTCACTTTTGGGAGAAAATCTAGGGGTATTAAAGATTGCTTACTTTCTACAACAACAAAGGACGACTTAGATCATTTGAAACCAACTCAAACACCACAAACGTCCAAGATTCATCACATGGGCTCTCTTTGACTCTTCTTGATATTTAAATTCAAGGGGTGTTTCTGGCATTTCATTGTTAGGGTTTTAGTCATTCTAGATCCTTCTCTTAGTACTATAAAAAGACCACTAAACATGTGAGATGGATTTTGTTCTTAGATTTTTATAAATGTATGTAATTCATTTTTCTTATTAATGAAAAGTTGGTATTCTTTAAAAATCTGAGTTCCTTTATCTAATTTTTGTTCGAAAGTCATTGAATCCGTTTAAAGTTATTGCAAGATTGTTTTAGGTTTTCAAAAAGTTTATGAGATTAAGTTGAAAGAGACTCAATTAGTTTGGTTTATTTGGGTATGAGGATGATCATAGCTCTGTGAGATTAACATATCAAGGGGTTGTGAGTGCTCATACTTAGGTAACCACTCTTGTCGGTTACCTTGTTTCACTTAATCTGTTTATAAAAAAGGTTTTTGAATGTTCTTAGTTACAATTTTTTGTTTATTGATCTAACCATCTCACTGTTTATAAGCTACCCATAAGCTGTTTCCAAACAGCTTATGTGAGAGCTCATAAGCTTGATGTTTGTTGTTGTGTTGTGTGATATCAAAACAGGTGTATATTGGTCTTGGTTCTTCCATTAAACCGTCAACAAGACCACACCTCCTTTCATTCCTTTGTCCAAGACACCGCTAGATTTTATTCAGTTGTTGAATAAGCTAGGGAGCTTAGTTGACCCCCTTTTTGGATCTAAAAAAGGGAAGGTGCACATCTTCTCACTTTTTTATTTTTTCTTTGAAAAAAAAATATTTGCTAAGTGCTTTTGTGTTGCATGCTTTGAGTTTGAGTGTTCTTCCTTTTAATCTTCTATTTAGGTGATATTATATCATAATCAGTTGTTACCTAGCATATTTAAGGTGTTTTGAATACATTTGCTTTGAAAAAAAGTTTGAAATCAGAGGTTAACTAGTGTTTAGGATTATCTGTAAAAAGGATTAGGTTATAACATAAGTTTACACAACTTGTCTGCTCATGTTCATTTAGTAAATAGGTGTTGATTTATGTTATAAAATGATGAGACTGCTTTTATACATAGTCTCATCATCCAAAACGGGCTTAAAATGCATAAAATATCATAAAATATGCCAAATATATGCTTGTGTTTGTTCCATGTGTTTTTTAGGTATGGATATTGAGAAAATCACAAAAGATCAAAAGAATCAAGTAAAAATGAACAAGGGAAACGATGTCGCACAATGAACCAAGCCCTAGTGTTGATTTTCCAAGAATTACCCTTGAGGAATTGAATATTGTACAAGAAGGGTCCTCTAATATTGAAGAATTGACACTTTAAACCCTTGTATATTCATAATTACAAGTTTGGTCCTTAAAGTTTGTCAAATTGCAAAAAAGACCCTCCACTTTGAAGAATTGGCAAGAATGGTCCCTCATTTATGAAGACTTGTCATTTTTAGTCCTCCAAGAAGTCAACCATACAAGTCAAGACATTGAAGAATGAAGAAATGCCAAAAACAACCCTTCAAGAATCATCAAATTACAAGAAATACCCTTGAAATACTTTTACAAAACTTTTTGGGGCAAAAGTATAATAACTGAAACTTTATTAACAAAGGATTTCAGTTTTGTGCTTAATAAACAAAGAATGAAAGTAGAATAGAAGATGGGGGATTAAAACTGCCAAGACAACATTCTTACCTAGACCAGTAATGAGGTGCAATGTGTCCCACTCACCTTTTCAACCAATGAGAACTCACCATTCAGCCATGTCACACCCCACTCACCAACGGATTATAACTAATTTATTTAGTTAACCAAAAACACGCGGCTAACATGTTTTTAAATCCTAATCCGGATTAAAACCTCCACTATTCATCCAAGAACACAAATTGGGGGTTTGCTTAATACCATGAATTAAACCCTAATTTCTCCAGATTTATGATTAATGGTCTCCTAATCATAACCCAAACCTTAAACTTGCCACCTCACCACTCCTAAGCTCACATGATAAGTCCCCTGCTACAAAATTTGAGGAAGATGCCAAAAGGTGCCAGCAAATTAACACACCACAAAAACGACTATCAGAATCAGCCCTTGAATTGGTCTAGAACTCAAAAACGACTATTTTGTCGTTTTCTGTAGAGAGCTTTTGCTTATTTCAGGCTTATTTCTTGGGCTTTTTCAAAATTTATTTTCACAGATCTCTTAAGTATCCCAAAGAAGCTTGTGTGTCAAATTACAGCTTATGGCATTAGCTTATGGCTTAATGGGCCAAAAAGCCCATTAAGAATAAGTTGTTGACAATTAAGCTATGATAAGCATATTTTCAGCTTTTGGGCCTTTAAACTTTTGTTCTTGAAATCAAATTTTGAGTCAGATAGGTGATTTTGGGCTTATTTGGACAACTTTTTGCTTATTGGGCCAAAAAGCCCAATTAGGTGGACTGTTTTTCATTTCAGCCCATTTGAAGGCCCATTCGGGGTATTTTGGTAAGTTCATTTCTGTGTTAAATAGGTTGAAATAAATTAGTTTGCAACATTTAGAATTTTTTATAAATTTTGTATTTTTAATATTATTTTATTATTAAAATTAGTATTTAAGATTTTTGCAAGTTTTTCATTTTTCATAGCTTAAATACATTAAGTTAGGAATTTTAAAACTTTTAGGTTAATTTTCTTGTCATTTAAATAATTTTTAGAATTATTTCAAAGTTTTTATAGTTTTTAATCCTTTTTAAATAGTTTTAATTAATTTTAAATTTTTCAAAAATAGTTTTTAATTTAGTTAAGTCATTTAAAGGTTTACAAAGTGAAAATCTCATTTTGGGATTTTTGTTAATTAAATTGATTTTTTGGGCTTTAATTAGCATTGAAAAATTAACATTTAATTAAATAAAAGGCTTGAGTGATTTTTGATTTTTTGTAACGCTAATTATATTTTTAGGATTTATTGCTATTTTTTAGGAATTTATAGGTTAATTTTTAAATTTCGTCATATTTTACGGTTTTACGTGCACGACTTTTCGTCTTAGTGTAATTTTATTTCATAAACGTCACCCTTTTCTAATTTCTTTTCTCATAATCATAATCACAAACATTAATCATGATACAAAGATTTTGCTAGTTGAAAATTCGTTTCTCGGTATCTTCTCGAATTGATCTCTGGTTAAATGTGCGACTCAGTTGTTCTTGGTTGAAAAGAAATAGAATGGTTGTCGTTGTCTACACTAATTAAAAATAAAGACTTGAAACATTAAAAATAAAGTAAAGACGGTAAAAAGAAATACTGAAAGATAAAGACTTGACGGGAAATTAATGACAAGAAATTAAAAACGTGACGAGAAATAAAAAGGTAAACTTAAAAGTAAATAAGGCAAACTAAAATTAAATGCAAGTGAATTAAAAGTGCGACTAAGTAAAAAGGCGGGAAAAGTAAAGCTTAAAAAATTCAAACTTAAAACAGAAAATTAAAATAAATTGAAATAACTCATTCGGAATAAATAGTGCTCATCCGGAATAACAAAATAAAGGCTTCATGCGGAATAAAAAGACTCATCCGAAATAAATCCTTCATCCGGAATAGTTCCTTCATCCGGAATAACATGCTCATCCGGAATAAATATTCATCCGGAATAACTCATTCATCCGGAATAATTGCTTATTCGGAATAAACTTGTTCATCCGGAATAAACATTCATCCGGAATAAATTTTCTGATTCGGAAAAAAGTCTTCATCCGAATGTTGGCTCATTCGGAATATTACACTAAAAGCTTCATTCGGAAAGAATGGTTCATCTGGAATATTGATTATTCCGAATGAACACACTCATTCGGAATAAAATGGATAAAAATATCTTGGTTCGGAATAATCAAAAGAAAACCTTTATTCGAAATAAAAATCTGATGCGGAATAATAAAAATAGAATGCTCGTTCGGAATAAAAGCTTGATTCGGAATAATTAAGATAAGAACCTTGACTCGGAATAATTTTGCTTGGTTCGGAATCTGGGCAGATACAGGAAACGAAGAACATGGGAAACTAAAAGGCTACGAATTTAATCAAAAACTAATCAAATCAACCTAAAGATTAAATCAAAATAACCACAAATGATTAACTAACAATAACCAATCAATCCAAATCCACAAAACTAACAATAATAATCAAAACAATCAAAACCCACTTGATTGAAAACCATAACACTCAAGAACATGAACACAAAGATTAACCACAAATAAGAAAGGTAGATGAGAGATTAAACAAGAAAAGTAAAGATTCAACAACAATTAAATAAAACTTACTTGGAATTAAAAGGAAATAAAAGGTGCGATACAAGAAATTAAAGTGCAAGAATTTAAGGTGCAAAATATGAAAATGATGGAAGAGGTGGTTTGTCAATCCACCCAACACTTTGAAAATGAACACTAATGATCTATATATAGGGGAGGAGGAGGATTAGTGGAAGGAAGCTTCCTCCCCTCTTTCTTCTTTCTTTAATTACTTGTTTAAGTCCTTAATCTTCCAAATTCTTCGACTTTTGTCTCGGGATTAATAAACTCGTCTTGTAATCTTCAATAGATTAGACATGAGTTCTTCGGCTTTTAGTAAACTTCCGTCTTTTGACTTTTTCTCCGATAAATCTTCAGAATTGGTCTTGGACTTTCGTTCTTTTTGCACTCTTGAACTTTTGACTTCGTCTTTTGTCTTTTTCTTCGATAAAAGCCCGTGAAAGCCGTGTTTTCTCCCCTTTTAACATTTTGATCCTAAAATCACAACAAAAACACAAACCACACATAATTCCGACATTTATGACATAAAATACACGTTTTGGCCTGGTTATTATTGTAATTAAGTGGTAAAAGGATGTTTGTTTTCACACCTATCAAATCATCTCTTTATACAACATACTAGCCTCCTTGAGAACGAACTCTCCATCTTGGGTAATTTACTTATGGTTTTCCTAAACCACTTGTTTAATACTTACCGTAATTACCTCGTTTTCCTAAACGAGTGTGATTTTACAACTATCATTTTGGTGCCGCTGCCGGGAATGCGTGTTGTGTTTTAATTTGACTAATTTTGTTTTTATATTAGCCACAATAACTATTTGTATTAGTAGCACTCTACTAATACGTATTATCGATTTTTTGTTTTTATGTGAATATTATTACTATATTGTATATGTAAAACAATAAATTCACAAGTACTCCAAAAGTGTGAAAACACAACCTTGATTCATGATTTCATCACTCGATCATTGTATTCGAATCTCAAACAAAGATAAAAGGCAAAATAGATAATTACTTTCGTGAAGCTTAATTTTGAAAAACAGAAACTATAAGGTGGGTATAAGGCGGGTATTATAAAATATACCCTAAAGAAAAAGGCTCTTAAGTGCTTCGCACCGCCTCGTTTCTCCGCTTGCTTGTGCGTGTTTAGATAAAAAGGGCTAATCGAGGGTTTGCCAACCAAAGTATTATCTACGTAGTATCTATATTTTCTTGCTTTCAATTGATTAAACCCTGTTGAATGTTTTGGTGTTCCACCAACGTTCTAAAGTCATCGAAGGCGTTTACTTCACGTGATCGTTTTCATTACTTGAGGCTCCTTTAATCAAGAGATTTTATTTGAGGAGAGATTTGTAGGTTTTTGTCTACATAATACATCACCAAAATCCAAAAAAAAGTAAAAACAATAAAAAACACAAAAAAATTGAACAAGTCAAAAACACCAAAAAGAATCTTCTTTGCTCATCCCCACGTTGTAGGTGACGTTTATGCAAACTTGCAACCAAGCTAGACGTGCACGTAAGCGAAGAAACCGAAAGGAAACTACACCTAACCTTTCAAGTGAGGAATCTCCTATTGACGAACCTATCGTAGAACAAGAAGCAACCATTTCTAATCGAACTATGATGAAGTTACTTCAAGCACCCACTAAGGGTTATGGAGAGTCAATTGTGATTCCCACCATCCTTGCTGAGAATTTTGAAGTTAAGACGGGTTTGTTGTCGATGATCCAAAACAACAAGTTCTGTGGTGATGAAAAGGACAACCCGCACAACCATATCCGCCAATTCAATCGTCTAACCGCCACTTGCAAGTTTAAGGACGTTGCTAATGACTCGATTAAGATGATGCTTTTTCCGTGTTCCTTATCGGGGCCCGCTAAAATTTGGTTAGAGAAAGAGCCACCCAATTCTATATTGACGTGGAAGGATCTCATTTCAAAGTTTGTGAACCAATTTTTTCCGCCCTCTAAGACTACGCATTTGAAAAACGAAATTTCATAATTTTCTCAAGAATTTAATTAGAGTTTTTCTACGGCTTGGAATCGGTTTAAGGAAATGTTGCACGAGTGTCCTCATGATGGTTTTTCCGACTTGCATCAAATTGACACGTTTTACAATGGATTGAACGATCATGAGAGAGATTATCTTAATGCCGCCGCGGGTGGTAATTTTTTGTGTAAAACGGCCGACGAAGCGTTGTTGATTATTGCAAATAGGTCTAAGTTCTATAGTCCTCGTAGCACGTCAAGTGTTCGTAAGGCTTCGTCTTCGGCTTCACCTTCATTATCTCATACCATCGATACTTGCCAAATTAAGGCAAATTTGGAGAACAAAATCTTTGATAAGCTTAAGGGTCTTTTGATTGAATTTAAAGTTGGTGAACAATCTACTCCCACTACGGCTAAAGCGGTTGAGGTTTCTTGAATGTATTATGGTGGAGGTCATGATTTCTCCGAGTGCATTACCAACGGTGGTAACACTTCGAGTGCCTACGCAGCCACGGGAACTTACAACCAAAACGGTCAAGTTACCCGCTCTAATCAAATGACTCCACCAGGTTTTGCTCTCAATCAAAATGCTAGCAACTATCGAAACAATCAAGTTGGTTACAAAAACAATTACATGGGTAACAACTATGGGAATCAAGGGGCTAATAACCAAGTTTCAAACAAAAATCAAAACAATGATTTTCAAAACAACAACAGGAGTTTGCAAAACTTGAAAGATCTTCCAAATGAATTTGTTGAATACGCAAATGGAAATGATGCTAGGTTTGATAATATACAAAGGGAGATAATTCGACTAAGATCCGAGTTTAAGAATGACTTGAAAAAGGAGTTGAAAAACGAGTTAGAAAATGAGCTTAAGATCCATACCAACAAAATGGAGGGTAATGTGACTAGGTTAAAACAAAACCAACAAAAGATGGAACAAGGGCAACATGAGATAAAACAAGAGATGCTAAAGGCCGATAAGAGGCAATCTATGTTTGAGGATAAATTTTCATCCATGTTTGAGCCTATAATGTGTAAACCGTCTTCGAGTATTCTTCCTAGTAACACCATATCGAACCCTAAGGGAGAGATGAAAGTGATTACCACACGAAGTGGTAAGAAACTTAAGGTAGCGAATCCTCAACCAATTACTCCAACGGTGGAGTAAATTGAGGAAGAATCCGAGGTGGTGGTCGAAAAGGAGCATATCCCTAGCCCACGAAGTACCGCTCATGTCACACCTACGGTTGACCCATTACAACAATTGGAACCCGAGATTCCAAAGGCTATGCCTATGCCTCAAACCACACCACCTTTGCCCTACCCATCTAGACTTCGTAAGGAGAAACGTCAAGAGCGCGATAATTACCAATTTGAGCTTTTTATGAAAATGTTTCGTGATGTGCATTTCAATGTAAGTTTTGCTGACGCTTTGGTCATGATGCCTGGATTTGCCGCTAACTTTAAGAGTATGCTAAACAACAAGGAGAAATTGTAACAATTGTCTATTTGTTCATCGGTTTATCTTAACCGCATACCTAAAAAAGTTGGTGATCCCAGTAAATTCTTGATTCCATGTGCAATTCAAGATATGGAAGAATGCTATGTCTTGGTCGATCTTGGTGCTAGTATTAAATTGATGCCACTTGCAATCTTCAAGTCGCTCAATCTTCCTAATCTTACTCCTTCACTAATGTCTATCGAGTTGGCTGATCATTCCACTATTCCCGCATGTGGATTGGCCGAAGAAGTTTTTGTAAAAGTAGGAAAGTTCTATTATCCGGTAGACTTTATCGTTTTCGATATTCCCACGGATCCTCAAGTTCCTCTTATTTTAGGTCGTTCGTTTTTAGATACGTCAATGGCGTTGATTGATGTGCATGCTAGAAAAATCACCTTACGTTTCAACGACGAGGAACTTGTTATAAACGCAACACAAAACTCTCCAATTTCTCATGTTTATTCTGTCGCGACCATAAACCTCGTTAATATGATCGACGTTGTTTGCGAGGAATTTTCACAAGAAGTTTTAGGTTTTGGTGACGATGAAAATAGTGGCAATCCCACTATGCTCGATCCTATTCTCGATAATTTGACACCATCCTTTACTCCATTTGAAGGTGGTGGTTTTACGTTGGAAGAATTTGATGTTCCTCGTACTTGTAACGAAGACATCGACAACGATGGGGACTTCTCGATTATCAAGGATTTTCTTAACGATTTCCCATTTCCTCCACCCGAGAAGTTTATGAGTATCGAGCCCAAATCTTCAATTGAGGAACCACCAATCCTCGAGTTGAAAGATTTACCTCATCATCTTGAATATCTATTCTTGGAAGGAGACGATAAGTTGCCGGTTATTATTACGAAGGATCTTTTGAATGATGAAAAAACCGCACTTATCGATGTTCTAAAGGACCACAAAAGGACAGTTGCGTGGAAATTATCTGACATTAAGGGGATCGATCCTAAATTTTGTACCCACAAAATCTTAATGGAGGAGGACTACAAACCCGCAATCCAATGTCAAAGGAGGGTGGACCCCAAAATTCACGACGTCATCAAAAAGGAGGTCCTTAAACTCCTTGACGCGGGAATGATTTACCCTATTTCTGATAGACTTTGGGTGAGTCCTATTCATTGTGTCCCTAATAAGGGAGGAATGACCGTTGTGCCAAACGATGCCAACGAGTTAATTCCAACTCGACCCGTGACCGGTAGGAGGGTGTGCATCGACTATCATAAGTTGAATGACGCCACTCGTAAAGACCATTTTCCCTTGCCCTTCATGGACCAAATGTTGGAGCGTCTTTCGGGAAATGATTTCTATTGCTTTTTAGATGGTTTTTCCGGTTACTTCCAAATCCCCATCGATCCTCCTGATAAAGAAAAAACTACGTTTACGTGTCAATATGGAACATTTGCCTATCGTAGAATGCCATTCGGACTTTGCAATGCACCGGGAACCTTTCAAAGGTGCATGATGGCTATTTTTCATGACATGATCGAGAAGACGATGGAAGTCTTTATGGATGATTTTTCCGTGTTTGGTTGTTCGTTCACTTCGTGTTTGTCGAATCTTGAGAGAATGTTGAAACGTTGTGAGGAAACCAACCTTGTGCTCAATTGGGAAAAATGTCATTATATGGTTAAGGAAGGAATCGTCTTAGGGCACAAGGTTTCAGAAGCGGGGATTGAGGTAGATAAAGCTAAGGTAGACGTCATCGCCAAATTACGTCATCCCAAAACCGTCAAGGGAGTTAGAAGTTTCCTAGGCCATGCGGGCTTTTATCATCGATTCATCAAGGATTTTCAAAGATTTCTCGACCTATTACACATCTCCTCGAAAAAGATGCTCCTTTTGTCTTTAACGAACATTGTGTACGAGCCTTTGAAATCCTTAAGAGGAAACTTACCGAAGCTCCCATTCTTGTTGCTCCCAATTGGAACCTCCCCTTTGAGCATTTCTTGCCTATTCACTATGCTAGCAAGACGATGACCGAGGCTCAACTTAAATACACTACAACGGAAAAGGAATTCCTTGCCGTGGTGTATGCATTTGAAAATTACGACCTTACCTCGTCTTGACCCAACGCATAGTGTATACGGATCACTCGGCAATCAAGTATCTCATGGCTAAACAAGATGCAAAGCCGAGATTGCTTCGTTGGATTCTCCTCCTACAAGAATTTGATGTCGAAATCCTTGACAAAAAAGGAGCCAAGAATCTAGCGGCCGATCATATTTATCGTTTGGAAGATCCTCACCAAAGTGTTTACGAGAACAAGGAAATTACCGAAACATTTCCTCTCGAGACACTTGGTGTAGTGAATTCTAAACGTGATTCATCTACCCCATGGTTTGCGGACATCGTAAATTACCATGTGGGGAACTTCATCATTAAGGGTATGATGACTCAACAAAAACGAAAATTCTATCGTGACGTCAAGTTCTACTTTTGGAACGACCCTTACCTCTTTCGGACTTGCGCGGATCAAATTATTTGACGTTGTGTTTTTTGCACCGAAGCTTCTAATATCCTTAGAGCTTGCTACGAGGGGCCAACAGGTGGTCACCACGGTGCTAATCTCACGGCGAAGAAGGTCTTTGATGCCACTTTCTTTTGGCCTACTATTTAGCGAGATGCACACGCACTTGTGAAGTCGTGTGACTCATGCCAACGACAAGGAAAAGCCTCACAAAACGATGGAATGCCACAAAACATCATCCAAGTGTGTGAGATCTTTGACGTTTGGGGAATTGATTTTATGGGGCCGTTCCCATCATCTCGTGGTAATAAGTACATCCTTGTCGCCGTTGACTACCTATCCAAGTGGGTGGAAGCTAAGGCTTTCCCTACGAACGATGCTCGTGTGGTAGTTAAGTTTTTGAATAAATTTGTTTTCTCGGTTTGGAATCCCTCGTGCGATCATAAGCGATCGTGGAACCCATTTTTTTAATGACCAATTCGAAAGGGTCCTAAGGAAATATGGGGTTACACATCGGCTTTCTACGGCTTATCACCCACAAACGAGTGGGCAAGTCGAGGTTTCAAACCGAGCGTTGAAGAGGATCTTGGAGAGATCGGTTGGAGAGAACCGACAATCATGGTCGGATAAGTTATACGATGCTTTATAGGCCTTTCGTACCGCTCATAAGACGCCAATCGGGTGCACTCCTTATAAGCTCGTGTGCGGGAAGAATTGTCAATTGCCAATTGAACTCGAACACAAAGCTTATTGGGCCCTTAAGCATTGTAATGATGACATTGAGACCACCAGAAAACACCAGAAAATGCAATTGAATGAATTAGATGAATTGAGGGATATTGCTTATGAAAATTCATTGATTTACAAAGAAAAACTAAAAAGTTTCATGATTCTAAAGTTAAAAACCGGGTTTTTAACATTGGATATAAAGTGTTGCTTTTTAACTCATGTTTGAAAATCTTTTCAAGCAACTTGAAATCCTGTTGGTCCGGTCCATTCACCGTTACCCAAGTTTTTCCATATGGGACCACCGAGCTAGCTCAAAATGATGGCCCCAATTTCAAGGTGAATGGACATAGGTTGAAGCACTACTTATGCGGGGAAGTTCCCTCTTTGAACTACCTCGACCAAGTCACCTTCCCTAATGATAATTAGTATTGAGGGGATCGAGTCGAGCTCATGATTCGGTAATAAAAAACGAGGTGCCACGTGGGGGAGTCCCATGCTTATCCATATACATATTATCGCTTTCTAATGTAGTAACGTGTGGGGATTTGTGCCCTTCCAACCTTTGTTCCGTGGTTGTTTGTGCATTGTGGTTTTTAGATGATCATGATCTTCATGATTGGAGCCTCTCGTGCTCGTTTTATGGGAGCACTCGATCATTTTCTTTGAAGAATTTCTCGATATCCACACATGATATATCCTTATATGTTCTAACCTTAGGTTTTTAGCACACTTCATAAACGACTTTAAATTGAACGGTTACACCCTTTCCATTCTAGATTAAGCATTCGACTTCGTCTCTAGTATGGGGGTTTCCTACCCTTAGACTCGAAACATTGAGGACAATGTTTAACTTTAGTATGGGGGGTGAATAGATACTTGCTTTGCCAAACCTTCACGCTTTCCAAAGTTTATCTTTTTGTTTATCGTTTTGTTGCAAAATAAGGCTAAAAATGGCCAAATTTTAATTTTTTTCTCATGTTTTATAAGTGTTTGAAGACACGAATGTAGATTTTCCGATGGCGAGAATAAGAGTAATTTTTGACTCGACCGTGCGTGTTGAGCACTTAGCTTTATTCCTTAACTTTATATTAGGCTAAGTCTCTTAAAAGAGGACTAGAAATGATAGAGTTAATTATATGTTAGTATGCTAAACGTAGAATACTCGTATTATTTCAAAAACTCATGTATTCTCGTTGTTTGCTTATTCTCCTTTCGCTTGTATATATATTTTGCTTAATAAGTATTGACTTAGCGGTTTAGTCTTGATTGTTGGTTTCTAGTATTTTCTAGTAGCTTCCATATAATTAAATTGGGAAGACATTAAGGTATAGCCAGCGTCACGGTTTTGAAGTATTGGCAACCCGAATAATTGAAAGCTTCACCTATTAATAAGATTTCAAGTGCTCACCTAAATCAAGCAAACAATTTGAAGCTCACAAGGCCGAAAAATCTATGCGAAATTGAAAGTGAATTATTCCTTAATCTTTGAAGCTTTAAAGAAACAAAATTCGCATTTAGCGTGAGGATATACTTCTTTGGCCATAATAAATACCTCATGGCGAGGTTAAATAAAAGGCAAGGCAAGACCGAAGTCATAATAAAAGCTTCATGGCGAAGTTGAATAAAAGATAGAGGTAAACCTATGATAAAAAGGCCCATCCGTTAGGGGGCGTATAAAAGTCTTGGTAATAAGTCTCATGTTCAAAACCGTTATAAAACCGTGTTTATCGATCCTTCTTGTTGACTTAATTTTTTGACATCGTTGTCTATTAGGGAGGGGGGTTATTAATTTGATGGTCTTGGTTACACCGTTATGACTCTATTTTTAGACCTAAATCTCTATCATCGCATAAGTAAAAAATGTATCCTCGTGAACATTCAAGACAAAAATAAAATATAAGAGATACCACTTAGGAAATGGGAGTCTAAGTACGTGATTAGGGCATATGAGTAGTGTTAGCATTACTAACTTATAATGACAATGATCTCGTTGCACGCTTGGCATAGAATTGGGGTGAAAATCGAGGACGGGGAAATTATTTCTAACGAAGCATTCACGTGTTCTGTTCTATGAACCTAAACGTCCCATTTTGCGATGAAAATCATTCATTATGTCTAAAACGCAAGTATTAGTAATAGTAGTAGTGTAGCAAGTCTATCATTCAATAAAAGTGCATAAATATGAATTTTGGAGATGCTGTGATACTTTATTCTAGCATTGCGTGAGGGCACGGGAATGGTTTAGTATGGGGAGTGATGAGACTGCTTTTATACATAGTCTCATTGTCTAAAATGGGCTTAAAATGCATAAAATATCATAAAATATGCCAAATATATGCTTGTTTTTGTTCCATGTGTATTTTAGGTACGGATACTGAGAAAATCACAAAAGATCACAAGAATCAAGCAAAAACGAACACGGGAAACGAAGCCGTACAATGAACCAACCCCTAGTGTTGATTTTCCAAGAATAACCCTTGAAGAATTGAAGATTGTACAAGAAGGGTCCTCCAATATTGAAGAATTGACACTTTAAACCCTTGTATATTCATAATTATAAGTTTGGTCCTTTAAGTTTGTCAAATTGCAAAAAGGACCCTCCACTTTGAAGAATTGGCAAGAATGGTCCCTCATTTATGAAGACTTGTCATTTTTAGTCCTCCAAGAAGTCAACCATACAAGTCAAGAGATTGAAGAATGAAAAAATGCCAAAAAAACCATTTTAGAATCATCAAATTACAAGAAATACCCTTGAAATACTTTTACAAAACTTTTTGGGGGTAAAAGTATAAAAACTGAACTTTATTAACAAAGGATTTCAGTTTTGTGCTTAATAAACAAAGAATGAAAGGAGAATGGAAGATGGGGGATTAAAACTGCCAAGACAACATTCTTACCTAGACCAATAATGAGGTGCCATGTGTCCCACTCACCTTTTCAACCAATGAGAACTCACCATTCAGCCATGTCACACCCCACTCACCAATGGATTATAACTAATTAATTTTGTTAACCAAAAACACAGCCTAACATGTTTTTAAATCCTAATCCGGATTAAAACCTCCACTATTCATCCAAGAACACAAATTAGGGGTTTGCTTAATACCATGAATTAAACCCTAATTCTCTCCATATTTATGATTAATGGTCTCCTAATCATAACCCAAACCTTAAACTTGCCACCTCACCACTCCTAAGCTCACATGATAAGTCCCCTGCTACAAAAGTGGAAGATGCCAAAAGGTGCCAGCAAATCAACACACCACAATGCTGCTTACATTTCAAGCTTCATGTGAGCCCTTTGATCAAATTCCACCAACTTTACCTCAATAAAACGCCAAGGAAAGTTCACATGATACCAAGAAAATTTAAATTGCAAGGGCATTTCAGGGAGTTCACCATTACGTTTTACACTTTATTTTCAGCTTTCTTAGTCTCATTGTAGCCTATATAAGGAATAGGACTCACAACATTGTAGCTTGCTCTTGGTTTTTCCTTGTTCAACTTTCTGTAAATCCTTATTTCAGTTTAATGAAAAAGTGTTTGAATGTGTTGAAGAAATCCAAGTGCCAATCTTAATTTATGCTTGTTATTGTTTCATGTTTATGATTTTGAAGTATCAAAACCTGTTTTCAAACGGTGCAAGAAATTGGCAAGTTTTCTCAAAACTGATATTTTGCTAAGTTCTTTGGTACATCCTTGGAATTTTTGGATTACAAGTGATCATAGCACCCTGATAAGAAGATTATCAAGGTGTTGTGAGCTTGTGGTTTGGGGATAATCAAGGAGTGGGTACAAAGGTTGCATTAATCAGCTTTGATTTTCATTTTTCAGTTTTATATATTGCTTGTTCTAACCTTGTTACTCTTAGCAGCTTTGTGGAAGCTTGTGCCTTGTTAAGCTAGGCACATAAGCTCAAAAATTCGTGAGTTTGGATGTACATTCATGAGGTTTGAGTCTCCTTACAAAAAATATTCTTGAAGAGTGATAATTTGTTATTTTGTGATCTGCTAGTGTATATGTTGTTTTTTATGCTTGAATCTGCTTAATATTGCATGATAAAGTTGTTATGATGCTAGATTAGGCTTGGGTAAACCTGAAATACACATTTACTTGTTTAAATCTTGGATTAAAGAGCGAAAAGGGGTGTTTGGGTCTATTGATTTAAGGTGCTTATTTGAGTTTGAGTTAGGATTTGTGGTTGTTAAGTGTTGGTATCTGTTCATCAAGTGCTTGAGTTCTAATATTTGCAAACTTTTCCCTTTGAAACACCAAATGTGATTAAGTGCTATAACTTGCTTGATTTTTCAATTTTTGACCTAAAATCTTGGTAACACATAGAGTGTAAGCATGTTTAGGATTAACAAGTGTTAAATCAGAGTTTGTTTAACCTGTTTAAGAGATTTGAGTGTTTGAAACTGGATCTGTGGTCAAATACATCAGCAACCTCACTTGAGTTCATCTGTTTGTTCTTCAGTGACATTGATTTGCTTGAATCTTTGTGTGACAGCCGTCAATTTATGGTTGATATTTTATTCTCAAGTATTATTTAAAAACATTATTTTAATGTTATATTATGAACTCACCCATTTCTGGGAAGAAATTTGGATTTACGTCTTGAAGTAGCATCGACTACGTCTAAACCGGAGGATTCTACGTTACGTGCTCACGTTTACATACACCGTCTTTGGTGACAGTCCGACAATTCAGAAAATAAATTTTTCCGTGAATATTATTTTGAGATTTTAAATTTGTGTTGGTTCATAAACTCACAAATTTACGAGAAGAGATTAGGACTTACGATTATAATTTAACGTCCTTTACGACTAAACCGGAAACCTTAGGATTACGTATTTACGTTTTCGAACTTCGTTTTTGATGAGACAATTTTTATTAGATTCATTTTGTGCCGTTGATTCATAATTTATAAAAACGTTTTTCGTAAAACGACCCGAGGGCACGCAAATCGAGGAAACTAGAATCGAGGAGTACCCGTAATTAAATGGGGATGAGACAAGATAAACTTGTCCCACCCCCACACATGGGACGGCAACAAGTATACAACACACCACATTTGGTGTCATTTTTATATAAGCTAGATAGACACTTGTCCATCTAGCCTTCCAAACCACTTAAACTTAAAACAAGTTACACCAAAACCACTCACTTCATTTGCAACTCATGCAAACCACCATTTCCTCTCCTCCCTCTCTCTAAATTCGTCCCATATGCACCCTCACCACCACCATTGATCAAAAATTAACCACACAAATGTGTTATAACTCACATATGTTACTCTCCTTCAAAAGATATGAAGATTGATGTTAATTTTAACATCCAAAGAGAAGTTTGCAAGATGAAGTACGGCTGATTTTCAAAGACCAACATCTCCCTTGGTGATCTTGAAGATTTCATACAAGAGTTCATAAGATTTGGTGACCCAAAACCAAGTCTTGATCCTTCAAACTACTTAATCTTGGTGGTATAAAGATTGTTCTTCCTATCTTTTTGTTATTTTGATTATGTCACCATGTATTTTCTTTTATATTGTATATGTATATGACTAATATATGATGATAAAAATGTTGTGTGGGGATTTGGTGTTGATAGATTTAATAAATATGGGTAAAAAGATGGAAAACCACGTGTAAAATGGTTAAAATCTTGCTTAATTGGTAGGTTGTATATAGACAGTAAAGAACCATATGTTTAACTGATAAAATGGCATAGTTGAATCAATATACAGTAAGTATTAGGTGTTATACACATGTGAGAGTTGGCTATGCAATGGAACTATCAAAATGAGTGAGATATGATCAAAACAAGTTTAGAGTGCAAATCTGAGTACACTGTTTTGGACGAATTTTATAAAATACTTGGAGGTTGATTCATCAGTATCTATACAGGAATAAAATGAAGCACATATCATGTAGAATATGTCATAAAAAATTAGGGTTCTAACTCCATGTAGAATTCTAGATATGACCATTTTAGTAAACTAGATGTTTAGGACTGATTTTGTATAAATAATATATAATATAAGCACTCAAAATTTATATAATATATATATATATATATATATATATATATATATATATATATATATATATATATATATATATATATATATATATATATATATATATATATATATATATATATATATATATATATATATATATATATATATATATATATATATATATATATATATATATATATATATATATATATATATATATATATATATATATATATATATATATATATATATATATATATATATATATATATATATATATATATGTATAACCCACTAGTTGATAATTATAATAAAAGAGTTATATAAATATTGATATTAAAATGGGATATGTTATATAAATTGTAAATATAAATGTTTTTCCAAAGTTATAAAACTATATACGTAAGTTTTACGCCTTTTCGACTAAAACCGAAAGATTAACGTTTTTGGTCAAATAAAACTTAGACGGTCGGACCCGTCTAATATAAACTTTTATAAACTCACATACTGATATATGAACTTATATAACAAGTAAAAACCGATAAAGCCCGAACTTTACAACATATAGACATTAACGGGCCAAAGTAGCCTTATTGGAATATAAACCCGACTAGTTAGTAAAACACTTATAAATTACTTATTGGGCTTAACCCACTTGGTCCCAACATGTAAAGTATAATACTGATAACAAAAGTATAAAATGGATTAATACAAGTTTATAGACTTATAAAAGGCTTATTGGACCTAAAACATGTAAATAGGTAAAACTAGTAAACTAATATAAACGTTGTCAACACATAACACAAAAATGAGTGAATGAGAATATATAAACCCACTTGATCATCATCATATATATATAAAGTCATAATATATATACATAATTGTTATTTTGATAAAGTCATTGGACAAAAGTCTAAGACGAGTATTATTTGTCTAGGTTTCCGTGATTGAAGCACGTATCGTACATCCGAATTGCCGATAACCCGCTTTTCCCACATCAACGTGAGTTCATAGCCTCGCACTCTTTTAAATGTTTTTATGAAATATTTTATAAACCCGCGAGGGAGATAACATGTTAGTTTTTATAAAATAGGACACTAGTTGTCCCGATTGTCTGTTTATTGATTTGGACCCGAATGATTGTATGACCCGATGAATGATCAAATGACCCGATAGATGAAATGAAATGGATTATTAAAGTTATGTTATGTCACTAAAAGTCTCATTAGCATGAATTGTGAACTACCGGGATTTGGTAGACGCTTATGCATATAATAGTACTATTTGGGGACGATCACCCCAGTTCGCGCCTTGACGGTTGATCCTCGTCGTGCCACATTGATTGGTAAGCGAATTTATGTATGAGAAGATTTCTATAAGCGTGATTATTGTGACGACACGTTGTTTTAGATGGGCAAATGATTGCCGGGTTAGCTACCCGTTGTTTGTTGTAGTAAGGTAACAATGTCATGCGGCTTATAATAATCCAAAATAACGAAATACTGTTATACGCATTAAATTACGATATATTGCCTGACTAGCAATACAGGGTCTTATTATTGATATTATGTTCGTGTTTTGGTTTATCATAACCATATTCATATAACGGTTTTTATTTAAATCTATACAACGTTATAAAACGTATTGTATGATGTTTTTACAACAATGGCTTGTATAATGATTTTGAAGGCAAAAGCCTATATTATGATTTTTGATAAGGATTTGTATAAAATGACTTTGGCTATTTTATGGCCTATTACAAAGATTTGTACAAAATGATTTTCGGTAATAATTTTATACCGATGTTATATTGATGTATTTAATTAAAACTCTATGAATTCACTAGGCGTTTTCGCTGACCTTTTCTTTTAACATGTTTTATCTCAGGTACTTGAAGGTAATTCTCGGGAAGACAACAATAATTCATGGCCCGCACTTAAATAACAATTTCCATTCAAATGCTTTGTAAAACCTGTATGAAATACAATGACTTAGGACCTATGTAAACTTGATATTTATGAATGGAAATGCTTTATTATTAAACGACGCGATTTTTAAGCGTTGTCTATGATGTGAGTAATGTGCTATCCCGTAACACCAACGAGTCTTCCGTTGTATTAAATTGTGTAAATTTGGGGGTGTTACAGTTTGGTACCAGAGCTCTCGTTATAGAGAACGAAAGATTTTTAAAACCAAGGTCTTGAATAAAACATTTCAAAATCTTTTAACTATAAACATTTTTCACAAAATGTCTAAAAATCTTTTGACTATAACGGTGCCGAAGAATTCCCGAGTTACTGACAAGGCCAGACTGAGAAGTGTTATTTTAATATATATATATATATAACTTGGATTATATATATATGATGTAATTTTATGACATGATTGTTTGATGATTATTTTAATATTTATACGAGGTATTTATACGACGTAGATTGTCACAAGAAACCCTAAATCCCCTAGTAAATTAATCGAAGCTATTCTCGTAGGAAATCTAGCTATCCTAGATCTAAACCAAGTTGTGGATATTTATGATCCCAACAAAATGGTTTATATTCGTAGAAATGTAGATATTAGTTGATTGTGATATTAAAGAAGAATTGGCGAGATTAAATCTGATATCGATGTCATGACGATCTTTCCTTATAGAGTGGAGTTTGACAAAACGTTACCACCTGGAAAGATGTCATCTGATTCGTTGTCACCCAATTCTTAAATTTGAAGATCGAAAGGGTGAATGTTGCACTTGAGGCTGTCAATGGAACCATTACCCAAAAGCCTCATGCCACTTGTACCTTTCCGAGAAGTCTAATTGAATGATCGAGTCATTTCATACTAGTGACTCATTTGATAACTATTGTTGAAAGAGCTATAGGATTGGAAATTAAGTGTTGTTCATATCGAGCTTTTATTGCCCTATTAAGGTCTAAGAATAAGGTTGAAAGTATTGGAAAATGAGGTAGGATGTTGCATTGAGTATAAGTTAATTGAAACTTGAATGAAATAAAACTTAACCTGTAGGGAATATGAGATTTTTAAGAGGAAGTCGTTGAGTCCTGTGATTGAATTGATTGTTGATTCGTGTTAAGGGTTGTTCCTAGGCCATTTTCCAATGACGAGGATGCCCAGTGTCCAATAAATAAACTGAAGAAATCTTCTTCTGAATTGGGACCGATGGATCTTCCAGGACAGGTGGGACACCTAATGACTCTTGTAGATTAGTATTCATTGTGGTATCTTTTAAAAATAATCCCTAACTAAACTGAGACATCAGTTGGTAAGATGAGTTCATGGAATCGTATGACATAGTGACACATAATATGTTACGGTACAATTTTGACTTGTTTGTGATTAATGAAAAGACTACCTTTGATTGCTAAAATCTACATGTATCGATGTTATCTATCTTTTCTTGCATGTTCCTAATGTTCGCATTAGTGATGCAACCATTGAACAAGTACTCATCTCGAATTGAGTTACGTTGTGGATTATTCATTTTGAGTGCCATCGAGATCATGAACCTCATGATTATTTGGCTAAGATCATTTCCTATTATATTGTAGTTAGTTCTTGGTGAACAAGTCTTCATCACTCTTTTGCAGATCACTCATTGTTTTTATAAGTTTAAACAGTATTCCTTGAGAAAATTAGATTTTCATTACCATATGGATTATTTAAAGTGAGACTTATAAATAATCGTTATCGAAATGAGGTTGTTTATAAAACACCTTGGAAAACTTAATTGTTTTCATAATAAAGAGAATCTTTGTAAATTTCTTTTTTATTCTTATTTAAGAATTAAGCATGAAAATGTTTTTATTATAAACATGATGATAAAATTTTGACGAACTGAGTATTGCATCGTTAATCTTGAAATTGTATATAGTTGCGCGCCTACATACAATTTGGAATGGACCATGCAAGGCTGATTAGTAGTCACCATAAAACTAATGAATAAACACTATATTTTCTTTGAAGATTGTGAAAGATTAAATTTTATGAGATCTGCAAGAAGTGAAAAATAGGGACATAGTGTTAGGGACACCTACATATGTGCCTGTAACATCTATTCTTTTGAGTCGAATTTACTCATCTATAGATATTGTCTTAATTGACAATTGATATTCCCTTCTTGTCCAAATTCTCCCGTGGTGAGATTCTTTGAAAAAGTATCTGATTACCGAGTGTTGATACCCGACTGGATGTATCGAGGTTCCTATCATTTCTTTTGATTTGAATTCATTTGAGTGACCTGGGTAACGATCCGAGGAACTTTCAAATGCGTACTCAAATTATGAAAACATGGGATATATTCATATTCGTTAAATGTTTTCGTCTTTATCTGAATTGAAATTCTCTCGCGTAAATTATGCGTTGACATTACTCTTTGGATGATAGTTGTGTCTCCATATATCCTTGAATTTGCGAAGGATTATAAGTTATTATTAGTCTTTTGAGAAGTTTACATCTTATCGACGGCAATAAAACTAAAAAGTTGATAGTGCTAGTAGAATGGATTGATTGATTATGACATGACGACATTGTCTTAATTGATGGGAACTCGAGTAGAAATCCCCTAAAAGATAAGATGTTGATTATCAAAAGTGATCTAAATACTTCTTGATGGATGACCATATCCTGCATTTAGACTTGAAATTATATTGTGAATGGTTGTGAATTAGTCATAGATATTATAATCTAGAAAGAACTTAAAATAAATGTATTAAAAGATGTTTATGTTATCTGAAACTTTAGGAGGTATTTGCTGGTGAATTACCTAGACTTTCACCATTAAGGCAAGTTGAATTTGGTATTGATTATATTCTCGGTGCTGCACCTGTGGCATGTGCACGGTACGTCAGCACCATCTGAATTAAAGGAATTACCGTACAACTAAGAGAGTTGTCGGAGAAAGATATTATTCTACCGAGCTCGTCATCATGAAGAGCTATGGTGTCATTATTCCTTTTATTTATTAATTACCGTGAACTAGGTAAATTAACGATTAAAAATCTATATCCACTACCCAAGATGATAGATTTGTTCGATCATTTACAAGGTTCTAGCGTATGTTCTAAAGATTTGATCCACGACATGGTTATCATCATCTTCGCGTCCGGAAAGAAGATTATCTATTCCAATCACTACATCCAGAACTTGTAATGTACATTATGAGTTTCACGTAATGTCGTTTGGATTGACTAATACACATGTAGCATTCATAAATTTGGTGAATCACTTGTGTAGGTTGTAATTTGATAAATTTATGCTTGTGATCATTCAAGACTATTTGTTTGTTTATAAGAATAAGAATGAGTTAATAATTATTTATAAATTGTCTTGAATTGGCCGAACAATAAAAACCTGTACCTTTAATATTTCACATGAGATTTAATGCTTAATCCTTTACATAAAATGACCATTTGATTAATGATGGTAAGATATATATATATATTGACTCTTCAAAAAGATTAGAAGTCATTTAAGACTTTGGGTTTTACCGAAAAGAAAGTGGAAATATGTTTTGACAAATAATTTATCAAAGAAATTTTTAAGGGATTAATTCCTTATGCCCAAATCATTTAACTAAACTCCTGTTTAGGGGTAAATGTTTGTGCATACCTCAAAACAACCTAAAGGGGATTGAGGAAAACATTTAAACCATGACTTGAATTTGAAGCGGCAAATTTTTGCTTTTCAACTAAGAAAATTTTGACCAAAGTGTAAACAAAGAACTTTTCGAACATTTACGAATCTTATTAGTTATTTTCAATAAATCAACAAAAATCGTGTTAACTAAATTCAAATTTATTTTGAACATTTTTATATGATTGGTCGAACTGAGAAAATTTAAAACTTTTACGTTTACATTTCATAAAATTAAACATTTATTATTTAATTACTTGTAATAATTATCGACGCTTTAGACGCCAGACTGAGCAAAACTGATAAAAAAAATGATAGTTGAGACGAAACTAAAACTTAGAAAATGTGAAGAAAGAAATTTTTAATGAATACGGTTATGATAATTATTTCATCAGGAAAGGTGAATATAGATACCGACGCATTATGTAGAAATGATAAAGAATCACAAAGGATGTGTTCCTTAATAATGAAGGTGCAAAATAAATTGCCGAACAATATAAAAATAAACAATGCTTGTAAGAAGGATAATATAGATAATAAAAAGGGGTTCGTGGCTAATATGAACCATTAGAATTGAGGAGTCGATGGCGTTAAATGTTTAAAAGGCCACTTGTGGTTGCCTAAATATGGAGGATTGTGAGATATAGTTATGTTGGAATCTTGTAAGTATAAGTATTTTATTCGTGACATTTATGATTTAATGTATTTTTATCTAAAGAAGTTGTACTAATGGCAAATTATGAAGGCAAAATATCGCCTCATACATCAGTAAGCGTCTAATTATTGCAAAGGTCATCATCTGAATTTGATTCGATTTAGGTCATCGTCGACATACTGGCCAAATCTGCTAATATCATTCCTGTTAATGATAGCTTATGGATGAAGAAATTGACTCTTTTGTATTTAAAGGAGTTGTGTAAACATAGTGTGTCGTACCAATCATCTCTATCAAGATCCTCACTTCGCATTGAATTTCAAGATATTTGCTCAGAAGTCATTAGGAACGAACCTTGATGAGAGTACTATTTACCACCCCAATCGAAGGGACGAGGAAAAGTAACGATACAAAACACTAGAAGTCTTGTGTTATGCTTGAATAATTGACCTTTGGTAATAAAATGTATAATCGTTTTCATTTGGAGAGATTATCATTGAAAACTATCGTATTAGGATCGAGATCGAATCTTGTGAGGATATATATTAGAGCATCTGTAAGCAGGAGTTGGGATAAAGACACCCGACATACACCCATTGTGAGTTGGACATGTCTTTTAGGTTTAAGGTTTCCTATGATGGCGAACCTAACCTTACAAAATACTCGACCCGCGAGACCTGAAATGATTGTTGAAATTAGGATCTGATTATTGACTGCCGGTAGTGGGCAGGAGGTTATGTGAATATGAAATGTAGATCTTGAAGTGCCAGATGGGTAGCGAAGTTTTGCCAAAAATTTTAACCATGGAAAAATGAATTGATGATCTGAAAGATCATGGGATATAAGTACCCGTTGTATGGGACCATTGAGATGATGTAAAAGATTGATTTGAAAGGCATATAAGCTGGATCTACCCTAGGACTTCAAGAGCTGCGTGAATTATGTTTCGTATATCGAACTTGATAAAATGTCTATCAAATGAGAATCTGATCACTTCTTGATGAAGTTTAGATCGGCGAAAAGTTGCATTCATCAAAAACCCGTGAACATCATGGATAGAGAAAGTAAGTCAACATTAAGCCTGATCTTATTACCGTAGTTATGTTTGATGAAACTCGCGTATTATAATGAATTACACTTGTGAGAAAAGACCGAATGTGGAGGAAATACCCACATGGCTCTAACTCTATAAGAAGCGAGTAAGATAAATTGATCTTTGAGGACAAAGATCCTGTTTAGGGGTAAATGCTGTGACAATCCGTCAATTTATGGTTGATATTTTATTCTCAATTATTATTTAAAAACATTATTTTAATGTTATATTATGAACTCACCCATTTCTGGGAAGAAATTTGGATTTACGTCTTGAAGTAGCATCGACTACGTCTAAACCGGAGGATTCTACGTTACGTGCTCACGTTTACATACACCGTCTTTGGTGACAGTCCGACATTTCAGAAAATAAATTTGTCCGTGAATATTATTTTGAGATTTTAAATTTGTGTTGGTTCATAAACTCACAAATTTATGAGAAGAGATTAGGACTTACGATTATAATTTAACGTCCTTTACGACTAAACCGGAAACCTTAGGATTACGTATTTACGTTTTCGAACTCCGTTTTTGATGAGACAATTTTTATTAGATTCGTTTTGTGCCGTTGATTCATAATTTATAAAAACGTTTTTCGTAAAACAACCCGAGGGCACGCGAATCGAGGAAACTAGAATCAAGGAGTACCCGTAATTAAATAGGGATGAGACAAGATAAACTTGTCCCATCCCCACACATGGGACGGCAACAAGTATACAACACACCACATTTGGTGTCATTTTTATATAAGCTAGATAGACACTTGTCCATCTAGCCTTCCAAACCACTTAAACTTAAAACAAGTTACACCAAAACCACTCACTTCATTTGCAGCTCATGCAAACCACCATTTTCCTCTCCTCTCTCTCTCTAAATTCGTCCCATATGCACCCTCACCACCACCATTGATCAAAAATTAACCACACAAATGTGTTATAACTCACATATGTTACTCTCCTTCAAAAGATATGAAGATTGATGTTAATTTTAACATCCAAAGAGAGGTTTGCAAGATGAAGTAGGGATGATTTTCAAAGACCAACATCTCCCTTGGTGATCTTGAAGATTTCATACAAGAGTTCATAAGATTTGGTGACCCAAAACCAAGTCTTGATCATTCAAACTACTTAATCTTGGTGGTATAAAGATTGTTCTTCCTATCCTTTTGTTATTTTGATTATGTAACCATGTATTTTCTTTTATATTGTATATGTATATGATGAATATATGATGATAAAAATGTTGTGTGGGGATTTGGTGTTGATAGATTTGATAAACATGGATAAAAAGATGGAAAACCACATGTAAAATGGTTAAAATCTTGCTTAATTGGTAGGCTGTATAAAGACAGTAAAGAACCATATGTTTAACTAATAAAATGGCATAGTTGAATCAATATACAGTAATTATTAGGTGTTATACACATGTGAGAGTTTTCCATGCAATGGAACCATCAAAATGAGTGAGATATGATCAAAACAAGTTTAGAGTGCAAATCTGAGTACACTGTTTTGGACGAATTTTATAAAATACTTAGAGGTTGATTCATCAGTAGCTATAAGAGAATAAAATGAAGCACATATCATGTAGAATATGTCATAAAAATATGGGGTTCTATCTCCATGTAGAACTCTAGATATGACCATTTTAGTAAACTAGATTTTTAAGACTGATTTTGCATAAATAATATATAATATAAGCACTCAAAAATTATATAATATATATATATATATATATATATATATATATATATATATATATATATATATATATATATATATATATATATATATATATATATATATATATATATATATATATATATATATATATATATATATATATAACCCACTAGTTGATAATAATTATAATAAAAGAGTTATATAAATATTGATATTAAAATGGAATATGTTATATAAATTGTAAATATGAATGTTTTCCAAAGTTATAAAACTATATACCTAAGTTTTACGCCTTTTCGGCTAAAACCGAAAGATTAACGTTTTTGGTCAAATAAAACTTAGACGGTCGGACCCGTCTAATATAAACTTTTATAAACTCACATACTGATATATGAACTTATATAACAAGTAAAAACCGATAAAACCCGAACTTTACAACATATAGACATTAACGGGCCAAAGTAGCCTTATTGGACTATAAACCCGACTAGTTAGTAAAACACTTATAAATTTACTTATTGGGCTTAACCCACTTGGGCCCAACATGTAAAGTATAATACTGATAAAAAATGTATAAAATGGATTAATACAAGTTAATAGACTTATAAAAGGCTTATTGGACCTAAAACATGTAAATAGGTAAAACTAGTAAACTAATATAAAAGTTGTCAACACGTAACACAAAAATGAGTGAATGAGAATATATAAACCCACTTGATCATCATCATATGTATAAATTCATCATATATATACATAATTGTTATTTTGTAAAGTCATTGGATAAAAGTCTAAGACGAGTATTATTTGTCTAGGTTTCCGTGATTGAAGCACGTACCGTACATCCGAATTGCCGATAACCCGCTTTCCCACATCAACGTGAGTTCATAGACTCGCACTCTTTTAAATGTTTTTATGAAATATTTTATAAACCCGCGAGGGAGATAACATGTTAGTTTTTATAAAATAGGACACTAGTTGTCCCGATTGTCTGTTTATTGATTTGGATCCGAATGATTGTATGACCCGATGAATGATCAAATGACCCGATAGATGAAATGAAATGGATTATTAAAGTTAGGTTATGTCACTAAAAGTCCCATTAGCATGAATTGTGAACTATCGGGATTTGGTAGACGCTTATGCATATAATAGTACTATTTGGGGACGATCACCCCAGTTCGCGCCTTGACGGTTGATCCCCATCGTGCCACATTGATTGGTAAGCGAATTTATGTATGAGAATATTTATATAATCGTGATTATTGTGACGACACGCTGTTTTAGATGGGCAAATGATTGTCGGGTTAGCTACCCGTTGTTTGTTGTAGTAAGGTAACAATGTCATGCTGCTTATAATAATCCAAAATAACGAAATACTGCTATACGCATTAAATTACGATATATTGCCTGACTAGCAATACAGGGTCTTATTATTGATATTATGTTCGTGTTTTGGTTTATCATAACCATATTCATATAACGGTTTTTATTTAACTCTATACAACGTTATAAAACGTATTGTATGATGTTTTTACAACAATGGCTTGTATATTGATTTTGAAGGCAAAAGCCTATATTATGATTTTTGATAAGGATTTGTATAAAATGACTTTGGCTATTTTATGGCATATTACAAAGATTTGTACAAAATGATTTTCGGTAATAATTTTATACCGATGTTATATTGATGTATTTAATTAAAACTCTATGAATTCACTCGGCGTTTTCGCTGACCTTTTCTTTTAACATGTTTTATCTCAAGTACTTGAAGGTAATTCTCGGGAAGACAACAAAAATTCATGGCCCGCACTTAAATAACAATTTCCATTCAAATGCTTTGTAAAACCTGTATGAAATACAATGACTTGGGACCTATGTAAACTTAATATTTATGAATGGAAATGCTTTATTAGTAAACGACGCGATTTTTAAGCGTTGTCTATGATGTGAGTAATGTGTTATCCCATAACACCAACGAGTCTTCCGTTGTATTAAATTGTGTAAATTTGGGGGCGTTACACTTTGTCTAATCTTTAATCCAGTGTATGAAACAAGTTTATTTGTGTTCATTTGAATTATTTATATCTTGTGTATGCATTTGGTGAACTTTGGTTGGTTTATTCTTGCTAAATCTGCTTATTTTGTTGAAAACTGCTTTAGGTTCATGTCTGTGTGATATCTGGGTAAAGATTGAATTAACTGTACTAATTGGCTGTTAGGATTTGTGTTTATTTGATTGTGATTGACTCCTTATAACCTAATAGTTATAAGGGTGCTTTGTGTGCCTTGAATCCAACAAAAATCCACAAAAGAAAAAAAGTCAAGATAGTCAAGCAGTGGCAACTTTACCCAATGCTGGACACCCAAAACTAGCCCCTGCTAGTGTTAATTTTCAAACAGCTTATTCATAAGCTATTCTAGCTTATCCATACTTGCAACAACTTTGTTTTTGTAATCAATCTTCCTCATTTGACCCATTTATGTATTCTGGAGCTTTTTAGGGTTTGACTTTTAGGTTTGACTAGAAAACCAACTAAGTTGACTTTTACATTAAGTGCTTATTGCTTTTTCCAGATTATTGAGTGGTTCTTTTTGAAATCTTTTTGATTATTAAGCTTAGTTTTGTCAATTGAAACATTTGGCAAGTAGAATCAGCCCTTGAATTGGTCTAGAACTCAAAAACGACTATTTTGTCGTTTTATGTAGAGAGCTTTTTCTTATTTCAGGCTTATTTCTTGGGCTTTTTCAAAATATCTTTTCACAGATCCCTTAAGTATCCCAAAAGAAGCTTGTGTGTCAAATTAGAGCTTATGGCATTAGCTTATGGCTTAATGGGCAAAAAAGCCCATTAAGAATAAGCTATTGATTATTAAGCTGTGATAAGCACATTTACAGCTTTTGGGCCTTTAGACTTTTGTTCTTAAAATCAAATTTTAAGTCAGATAGGTGATTTTGGGCTTATTTGGACTACTTTTTGCTTACGGGGCCAAAAAGCCCAATTAGGTGGACTGTTATTCATTTCAACCCATCTGAAGACCCATTAGGGGTATTTTCGTAATCTCAAGTTCATTTCTATGTTAATTAGGTGGAAATAAACTAGTTTACAACTTTTTAGAATTTTTTATAAATTTTGGATTTTTATTATTATTATTTTATTATTTTATTATTAAAATTAATTTTTATGATTTTCGCAAGTTTTTCATTTTTCATAGCTTAAATACATTAAGTTAGGAATTTTAAAACTTTTAGATTAATTTTCTTGTCATTTAAAGAATTTTTAGAATTATTTCAAGGTTTTTATAGTTTTTAATCCTTTTTAAATAGTTTTAATTAATTTTAAATTTTTCAAAAATAGTTTTTAATTTAGTTAAGTCTTTTTAGAGGTTTACAAAGTGAAAAATCTCATTTTGGGCTTTTTGTTAATTAAATTTATTTTTTGGGCTTTAATTAGCATTAAAAAAATTAATATTTAATTAAATAAAAGGTTTGAGTGGTTTTTGATTTTTTGTAAACTCTAATTACATTTTTTAGTATTTATTGTTATTTTCTAGGAATTTTTAGGTTAATTTTTAAGTTTTGTCATATATTACGGTTTTACGTGCACGACTTTTCGTCTTAGTGTAATTTTATTTCATAACCGTCATCCTTTTCTATTTTCTTTTCTCATAATCATAATCACAAACATTAATCATCTCTTTTCACAACACACTAGCCTCCTTGAGAACGAACTCTCCATCTTGGGTCATTTACATGTGGTTTTCCTAAACCACTTGTTTAATACTTACCCTAATTACCTCGTTTTCCTAAACGAGTGTGATTTTACAACTATCATTAAACATTGGGGTTTAGTTGAAAGATTTGAAAGTACAAGTTTTTGAGAAAAATCAGCAATGTATTACAGAATAGGGAGTTTTGTGTTTAGACATGTTCTTTGCCATGAAATATGAGTCTCTATCTAGTATGTATGATATTTAAATTCTCTGAGGTGTTTGTCTGCATTTTTGTATGTTGTACTTGCAAAAATTTCATCAAAAATCAGTTATAAACCATCAGTTAATCCTTTTTATTGCATAAAGTTATTTCAAACCTTAAAAATTGGTGCACACTTAGGGTTAAGGTTGCTTTAGGTATGGTAATACTTGGTTTGTAAGACTAAAGCTTATTCTGGCTTATTTGATAAGTTGAAATCCAAAAAAAATGGTAGAAGTACTTGTTTGAGATCCCAGTTTTTAGACTTGTCTAATATCTGAAAACTAACCCTTTGGTTTGTCAGATATCGGCCAAAGGTGTTTAATATGAAATGATTTTTGTGTATATTATTGTTTGAGTGTTGTTCGTACTCGATTCAATTCGAATTGATCACAGTTTAGGGTGGACTTATCGTTTTTGGTAACTAAAAGGGGGAGTTTTGATTATCTGTTTCTACTTTGTAAAATAAACGCTAAAATTATTAAACATAAATATAAAAACAAAAGAGAGAAATCTAACCTTGATTTTCTGAATAGCTGAGATTCGGATACCTAATAAAATGACACTCGGATAAATGAGTTGGATGATTATACTTGCTCCACTTGCTCCTCACTCGGTTAAATAAATAAAAAGAAATATCGGTGATTATCTATTTAAACTACAAATAAAAACTCTAAAAATTAAAACTAAAAAGAAAGGAGATTAAAAACTTGAATAAAAATAAAATTGGAAATGAAATAAAATTGAACAGTTAAAAATAAACTTCTTCGGATTAAAACTTATATTCGGAAAAACAAAGATTTTCGGAAAAATGACCAAAATCGGAATAATGCCCTATCTTCGGGAATAATAACCTATTTTCGGATAAATCTATTTTTTGGATAAAAGTCCTAAATTCGGATATATCGACTAATTCGGAATAAACTCTATTTTCGGATAAATCTAGTTTTTAGGAAAAGGTACTATCTTCGGAATAAATGAAATATTCGGATAAAAAGGGTTTTCGGAATAACCACTCATTTCGGAAAAATCGATATATTCGGAAAACAACTATTTTCGGATAAACCAACTATTTCGGATAAAAGAGCTATTTCGGAAAAAACAACAAATTCGGATAAATCTGATTTTCGGATAAAGGACTTGTTGTCGAAAAAAAACTGAAATTTTCGGAATAAAGGGATTTTCGGAATAACCAGATTTTCGGAGAATCAAATAAATTCGGATAAAAAGAAATTTCGGATAAATGGAATAAAGGGATATACGGAATATTGCAATCTTCGGAATGAGAAACCCTTATCCGAATTTAACAAAGACGAGAATAACAGTAGATCTAAAAACAGGGAACCAAAAGTCAAAATAAGCACAAACCAAATAAGCACTTAATCAAAACTTAAGCTAAACAAATTTTAAGAAAAACTAAATAAGCCACAAATCAAAAACTATTAAATCACCAAATAATCAACATATTTAAAATCAACTTTTAAAAGATTAAATCTACCAAATCCACTAAATTAAAAACAAACTAAACACTAATAAATCAATAATCACAATAAGCAAAAACATCCACCACATCAAAACCATAAGATTAATGAAATAAGCAAATCAATCAAACAACTAACAAGATTAAACAAACTACATGATTAATTAAATCAACCACAAGATTAAGAAAGGAAGAATGAGAGATTTCTAATAAGCTTGAATTAATTATCAAGATTAAGATTCAATTACAAGATTAAAAGGATGAAAGATTAAGAAAACTTGAAAGGAAATTCTAGAGAGAGAAACTAACACCTACTCCTAATTACCTTACTTAAAAAAATAAAAAATAAATCCCTAAAATTAACTCTTAATGGCGTATTTATAGGAAGAGGAGATGTGGTGATGTCACTTCTCTATTTCTTCTTGTTTTCTCTTCTTTTTAAATAACTCGACTTTCTCGACTTTGTCTCTGGATTTTTCGAGTGATAAAATGAACTCGTCTTCTAATTTTCTTCTTTTAGTAGACTTGGTTCTTCGACTTCATCAAACTTCCGTCTTTAGACTTTTTCTTCGATAAATCTACAAGAATAGGCCTTTGACTTCCGTTCTTCTTGCACTTTTGATCTTTTGACTTCGTCTTTTGTCTTATTCTTCGATAAAAGCCCGTGAAAGCCCATGTTTTCTTCCTTTTCATATTTTTGTCCTAATACACAATAAAAACATAAACCACGCATAATTCCGACGTTTACAACATCAAATACACGTTTTGGTCTTGTTTTTATTATAATTAAGTGGAAAAAGGATAAGTGTTTTCACACTTATTAAATCACCTACACTTGGCCATTGCAATGCCCTCATGCAATGCATAATATCAAAACAAAGTTTAACATTTCTCATCATAATTAACCCACCTTGGCCTTTATTAAATACTAGATAATAAGGAAACCAAAAAGATTAGAAAATTAGAAAATCCAAGAAGGAAGAACAAGTAAAGAAATCTAAGACTTACATTAGGGCTTTGGATGCCATGAATGTTTATCACCCTCAAGTTTCACGTTCCCTACACCAAGCTTAGAAACGAGATCATTGTTATTATAAGTTAGTAAGCTAACACTCACTCATGTGGCTCAATTATACGATTAGACCCCCTTATTCCTAGGTGTATCTCTTATATTTTATTGTTGTCTTGAATGATCACGAGGATGCATTGTTGACTTATTTCGATAATTTATTTAGGTTGAAAATAAAGTAGGACGATTTAATCAATAGTTAGCTAAAGGACAAAATATTTTAAAACCGCTTCTCGAAACCTCATAAAGTTCATATCTTGGCATAACTCGTTTCGCGATTCGAGACCTTTCTCGGATCGATATTTGGCATTGACTTTTTACTTCGAATCTTGAGAGACGTTGAAATAATGGTCTTCTCTTCATAATATTTCTTCACTTGAAGTTTTTGAGAGATTCTTCAAACTTGGACCACGACTTCTTCTTTTTCTCCAATCTTTATTTAGGATTTTGATATACAACGATCCGCCTCATTTTAGGACTTGGATCTATCTATCCTCATACCTTGCTAGGGTCTTTTCGGATAGACTTCTCCATGATCTTTTAGAGGAGTATTTGCTTTTCGTCGTGTGTCTCGATCCTTTATATTGATTTTTGATAAATGATTCTTCACATCATTTGGATCCCTAGCAACAAAATGTAGCCCTCATGCCTTGTTAGGGCCTTTTCGGAATCACCAATCTTTGCATCCCGCTTCAATAAGTTATGCCTTGGCTATGAACTCTAATTAATACCGAGCAACTTTTAAACGATCTTGTGCTAGAAGCTAAGTAACTTTCCAAAACGTACGACCTTACTTATTGCAATTATTTATTTAACAAGCGATGGGAGAAAAAGCTCATAATTAACTCACATAAATTCATGAAAGAATACCAAACTTATAATTGACTCTATCATCTCTCGTTCTCCCAAATTTAAAATCTCAAGGAATGAGACTCGTGGATGCTTAGCCAATTAAATCAAAGTTTTGGGTTTTCAAGTCATCTATAGGATCTTGCAACTTCTTAGACTTTTTCAAGTTTAGAATTCGCAGTTTAAAGTTCCCTTGATAAACGACTTTCTAGGATCAATTATAGGAACTTGCGAAAAGTTCTTGTTCTTAAACCCATATGAGTTAAGACTTTCGCGTTTTAAAGTTCCCTATATAAAAGTCTAGCAAAACTTGATTTAAACACGTTAAGGATACTAGCTAGAGTAAACTCAAATAAGTAAACTCGGGTTGAGTCAAAAGATTCATGACGGGCCTAATATATCAAAGATATATAAACTTATTAAAACTATTTTATTTATTTATTTATTTTTTACTTTATTCTTGAAATGAAATATATACATACAAAGAGATGAAAAAAGGAAAGAACATAAATAAAAAATACTACTAGGCCAAAATAGATAAAATAATTTTGAAAAACATTGGAAAATTAAATTTTCCGGTTAAAATAAGGACATATTCATGGAAAATCCCACTTAACTTCGATAGAAGTCCCCCTACACTTGATATAAACATTGTCCTCAATGTTTAAGCATGTGGGAATAAACTCCCCTACAGTTAGGACATTGTGCACTTTGTTTAAATCTTGCTAAGGAAGAGACGACTATAGTGATTTTAATGTCAACATATAAGATATGAAATATTGAATCACAAGAGTTTAGGATAGAACCGCGAAGACGGGAACACGGGATCACGGGTCATCAAATATCATCAAAAGTGGATCTTTGAAAGCTTTAATCCCTGCACATCATAAGAAATAAGACAACAAACACCTACGTGACTCCCCTACACTTATTAGTAAAACGGGTAAAGGATAACTCATCTGGTTTCCTCCTGAGAGGCGCTTGTTTTTGTTAACCGAGTCACGAGCTCGACTCGACCCAGAACTAATCCAAGGGAAACGTGGTGAGGGATGGAATCATCTCATGAGATATATCCTCACCAAAGTACAACTTAACACGCTGGCCATTCATATTAAAGTTTGGCCCATTTGGTTGAGATAACTCAATGGTGACATAAGGAAAGATTTTGGCAACGGTGAATGGACCGGACCAACGGCTCTTAAGCTTTCCTGAAAATTTTTTCAACCGAGAGTTAAAGAGTAAAACTTGATCACCTATGTGAAACTATCGATTTTTAATCTTGGAGTCACGAATGAGCTTGGTTTTCTCCTTGTAGATCAATGAATTCTCATAAGCCTCATTCCTCAGTTCATTAAGTTCATTGAGTTAGATTTTCCTAAGATCACCGGCTTTGTTGATATCAAAATTAGCCCATTTCAAGGCCCAATAAGCCTTATGCTCCAACTCAATGAGGAGGTGGAAAGCCTTTCCGTACACAAGGAGATGAGTATAAACTATAGGTGTCTTATAAGTGGTACGAAAAGCCCAAAAAGCATCATCTAACTTATCGGCCCATAAGGCATGATGATCTCCTATGGTACGCTCTAAGATTCGCTTAAGTCCACGGTTAGAAATCTTGGCTTGACCATTAGTTTGTTGATGATACGCGGTGGAAAGACGGTGACTGACACCATACTTAGCCATGACTCGAGCAAATTGATCATTGCAAAAATGAGTCCCGCGATCACTAATGATAGCACGAGGAACACCGAATCGAGCAAACAATTGTTTCAAAAAGCTCACAACCACCCTCGCATCGTTCATAGGTAAAGCCTTTGCTTCCACCCATTTAGATATGTAATCAACGGCTATGAGGATGCACTAGTTCCCTTTAGATGATGGAAATGGCCTCATAAAGTCGATGCCCCATACGTCAAAGATTTCACATTCTTGGATGAAATTTTGAGGCATCGCATCTTTATGTGTGATCTTGCCTTGTCTTTGGCAAGCATCACAATGCTTAACTATTTCATGAGCGTCATGATAAATCGTGGGCCAATAGAATCCAGAGTCGAAAACTTTCTTCACGGTATAGTTAGGACCAAAGTGACCACCGGTAGGTCCTTTGTGGCAAGCTTCAAGGATTAGTAAAGCTGTTGGCCCATCAACACACCTATGAATGACAAGATCCGCACATTGCTTGAAAAGGTAAGGGTCGTGCCAATAATAGTGTTTAATATCCTTAAAGATTTTTTTCTTTTGTTGGGACGTTAACCCTTACATAAGAACACCACCCGCTAAATAGTTTGCAATGTCCGTAAACCATGGGGTATCGTCAAGATTGGAGTTAATAGACATTAAGGCCTCATGGGGAAAGTACTCATTAATTTCTTGATTAGGAAGTTCCCCTTGATAAGGATCCTCGATTCTACTAAGATGACCCGCGCCTAGGTTTTCCGCTCCCTTTTTATCACGAATTTTGATTTTAAATTCTTGGAGGAGCAAAACCCAACAAAGGAGTCTCGATTTAGCATCTTGCTTGGTCAACAAGTATTTCAGGGTGGAATGATCGGTGTAAACGATGGTGGTGGAAAGCACAAGATAGGGGCGGAATTTTTCAAAAGCATACACTACGGCTAAAATCTCTTTTTCGGTAGTGGTATAATGCAAGTGAGCCCCCGTCATTGTCTTGCTAGCATAATGGATTGGTTGGAAGTGTTTGTTCACTCGTTGACCTAAAACCGCTCCTACCGCGAAATCACTAGCATCGCACATGAGCTCGAAAGGTAAGTCCCAATTTAGAGAGACTAAGACCGGTGCCTTAGTTAATTTACCTTTAATAGTTCGAAAGAGTCGAGACATTCTTGAGAAAAGATGAAAGGAGCATCCTTTTCTAAGAGGTGAGTCATTGGTCGAGCTATCTGAGAGAAATCTTGGATGAAACGACGATAAAATCCCGCATGACCTAAAAAACTCCTAACTCCTTTGATGGTGGTAGGTGGAGGAAACTTAGCAATGACGTCAACTTTAACACGGTCGACTTTGATACCGGCTTTTGAAATTTTGTGACCAAGGAAAATGCCTTCTTTTACCATGAAATGGCATTTTTCCCAATTAAAAACGAGTCGAGTGTCTTCACACTGTTTAAGCATTCGTTCTAAATTGGCAAGGCAAGATGAGAAAGAATCACCGTAGACCGAGAAATCGTCCATAAAGACTTCCATGGTTTCTTCAACCATGTCATGGAATATAGCCATCATACACCTTTGGAAAGTCCCAGGAGCATTGCATAAGCCGAAAAGCATTCTTTTGTAAGCAAATGTTCCATAAGGACAAGTGAATGTGGTTTTCTCTTGGTCTTTTGGATCGATAGGAATTTGAAAATACCCGGAGAAACCATCTAAGAGGCAATAGTAGTCATTACCCGCTAAACGCTCTAGCATTTGATCCACGAAAGGAAGAGGAAAATGATCCTTACGAGTGGCATCATTGAGCTTACGATAGTCTATGCAAACTCGCCAACCCGTGACGAGTCGAGTAGGAATCAACTCGTTGGTTTCATTGGGAACAATGGTTATTCCGCCTTTCTTAGGCACACAATGGACGGGACTAACCCATGGCGAATCCGAAATACGGTAAATCATTCCGGCATCTAGAAGTTTGATAACTTCTTTCTTGATGACGTCATGAATGTTTGGATTAGCCCTTCTTTGGCTTTAGATTGCGGGTTTAAAGTCATCATCCATGAGAATTTTATGAGTTCAAAAGTTAGGATTAATTCCGCGGGTGTCAGAAATTTTCCAAGCAATTGCTTTCTTATGATTTTTGAGCACATCGATAAGTCGATATTTTTCATCCTCTTTTAAGTCCTTTGCAATGATGACGGGTAACTTCTTATTGTCTTCTAGGAAAACGTATTCAAGATGAGACGGTAAATCCTTAAGCTCTAAATCCGAAGGATTGTCGATGGAAGGCTTAGTCAAATTAGGATCATCGTTTGAAACTTCCATAGGAGAAGGTGGAGAAATATGGTCCTCATTCAGAAGTTTCTTAATAGTACGAATGTCTCCATCCCAATCGGAGGGAGAATCGTCATATTTTAAGTTCACATCCCCTAAAGTTGCTTCAAATTCTTATAAAATAAAGTCACTTTCTCTAAATGGAGTCAATGATGGAGCAATAGAAGCTACGTTCTCAACATGAGGTAAAGGAGAAAGACCACTTTTACAAACGTCTTTGAAATGTTCTTCACAAGCCTCATCAAGTACGTCAATGAAATTAACGCTCTCGTGTTCATAAGGTTGCTTAGAAAGTTTACCCATGTTAAAGACGATTTTGTCGTCACCAACTCTCATGATTAATTCGCCCGCGGCTATATCAATAAGAGTGCGACCGGTCCTCAAGAATGGATGTCCAACGGTTAATGGAGCACGGGGATCCATCTCGTAGCCAACGACAACAAAATCCACCGGAAAGATGAATTTGTCGACACCGACGAAGACATCTTCGGATATCCCCACCGGATAAGCAACCGTACGGTTAGCTAACTCCAATGTCATTCGTGTGGGGACTAGCTAGGGTAGATATAAATGTTTCCAAACGCTTAATGGCATTAAGTTGATACTAGCACCTAGATCGGCTAGGGCCATACAATTCTCTACCTCGGGAAAGTTGCAAGGAACTAGAAAGCGACCCGGATCACCAAGTTTGGTTTGTAATTTCCTTAAAAGAACCGCGGAGCAATTCTCATTAAGTTGGGTTTGAGCAATATCAAGAAGTTTTTCCTTATTAGAAGATCTTTGAACATTTTAGCATATTTAGGCATGTGAGCGAGAGCCTCGGCAAAGGAGATGTTGAAATTTAATTGTTTAAACATTTTAAGAAAGTTTGAAACTTGAATATCATCCTTATTCTTCAACTTCTCTTTCCTTAACCTTGAAGGATAAGGTATGTCGGGTTGAGAGGAAGGCTTTAGAATAGATTGGTCACTCACATCCTTTGGTGGCGGAGGGGTGGGGTTGGAAGGTGAAGGAATTGGTGAAGGTTGCTCGTTATCCTTTGTCACACTCACCGGAGTAGGTTTAGGAATCTTGGGTTCCTTATAGCCTTTTCCACTTCGGGTGGTGATTGCTTTCATCTCCCCCCTTGGATTTGCAATGGTGTTACTCGGAAGAGAACCCGAAGTAGAGGGTTTATTACTTGGGAAGAAACTAGCCATCATATCCCTTAAGTCATTTGTTTGATTGTTTAAAGAATTTCGCATGTCATTCCTAAGCTCGGCTCAAAGATCATTCCCTTGTTTATTCAAATCACCTTTCAAGTTAATAATTTGGCTTTGAATATTTTTCACCAACACGTCATTAGTCCTCATGTAGGTTTTGATCTCTGGATTAAATGTCGTGGATTGGCTAAAAGGTGGAGCTTGGTAAACGGGTGGTTGATAGGTGGGTGGTTGGTAAACTTGATTATTTCCTTGAGGTGGATATGGATTTATTTGGGTTTGATATTGATTAAGAGCTCGAGGTTGGCTTTGATTGTTGCGATTGAAGTTTTTTTTGTTTTGAGAAGGAAAACCGGGTGGTGAAAGAAAATTGTTTGAATGATAACTTAGCAAATTGCAGTCACCTTGAGGACGTGCTTAATAGCCTCCCGTAGAAAAGTTACCGTTAGCCGCGTACACGTTCTCACAAGTATTGTCTTGAGTAGAAGGACAATCGGTGTATGAGTGAGGACCGCCGCAAGTCTCACAAGAAAGTGCTACAACTTTAACTTGTTGATATTGCTTCGTAGCCATGGTTAAGAAATTTTTGTTCATCTCGGCTATTTGGCGGGTAAGTTCGGTTAAATCGGGGATTGATGAAGTAGAATAAACATTGACCCTCGGATTATTTCTTGAGGATGCGGATGAATCCCAATTTTTGTGATGAGTGGTCATGTTCTCTATAAGCTCTCTACACTCCTCGGGTCTTCTTTTCATAAATGTACCACAGGCGGCGGCATTAATCGTATCACGATCACGAAAAGTTAAACCGTTGTAGAAAGTATCAATTAGAGTGACGGGGAGCATATTATGGTTAGGACAACGATCGATCAAGACATTATAACGTTCCCAAGCATCGAAAAGAGACTCATAGGGTTCTTGAGTGAAACCACTGATTTGATTCCTAAGACTAGTTACCATGGATGGTGGAAAGAAGCGTGACAAAAATCGTTGAGTCATTTCGTCCCATGTATGAAATTGAGTTTTTAGGAAGAAGATCAAACCATTTTTCGGCATGGTGGGATAAAGTGTGTGGAAAAAGATGAAGACGGAGAAAATCCATGGTAACACCGCGCAATTTCATGCTTTGAGTGACGGTTATGAATTTATCGAGGTGTTTGTTGGCATCATCATCCGGTAATCCACGAAATGGGCAAGCATTTGGAACTTGTTGGATCATGTAATGCTTCAACAAAAATTCGGGAGTCGTGAATCGCATCAGTGCAATCGGTCCTCTGCATCCATTCATTGTCGGTTGGCATAACTCCTCCATCGTACGAAGGTCGGGTTGAGGGTGATGGTTGTTATTATTCACAACGGGGTGTGGTGGATTGTTATTATTATGCACACCGGCCATATCTAGGTCTTTACGAGTCTCGGGCTCAAGATTATAAGAAGATCGAGTACGCATACACTAAAAATGCAATACAATATTTTTGACTTTTTATCTTTTTCATTTTTTTTGGATTGTTTAAAATTTTTTTATTTTTTAGGATTTTTTTAACTTTTTTATGCTATGAAAATAACGTTCCCAAGAGAATGGATCCCAAAATCCAATTTTTCTCACAAAAAACCGTTAATCTTTACGAAAAGAGCCGGCAACGGCGCCATTTTAATATGACAAGATTTTTGTGTATATTCTTGTTTCAGTGTTGTTCGTACTCGATTCAATTCGAATTGATCACGGTTTAGGGTGGACTTATCGTTTTTGGTAACTAAAAGGGGGAGCTTTGATTATCTATTTCTACTTTGCAAAATAAACGCCAAAATTATTAAACATAAATATAAATACAAAAGAGAGAAATCTAACCTTGATTTTCTGAATAAGTTGAGATTCGGATACCTAATGAAATGACACTCGGATAAATGGCTTGGATGATTATACTTGCTCCACTTGCTCCTCACTCGGTTAAATAAATAAAAAGAAATATCGTTGATTATCTATTTAAACTACAAATAAAGACTCTAAAAATTAAAACTAAAAAGAAAGGAGATTAAAAACTTGAATAAAAATAAAATTGGAAATGAAATAAAATTGAACAGTTAAAAATAAACTTCTTCGGAATAAAACTTATATTCGGAAAAACTAAGATTTTCGAAAAAATGACCAAAATCGGAATAATGCCATATCTTCGGAATAATAACCTATTTTCGAATAAATATAGTTTTCGGATAAAAGTCCTAAATTCGGATAAATCGACTAATTCGGAATAAACTCTATTTTTGGATAAATCTAGTTTTTCGGAAAAAGGTACTATCTTCGGAATAAATGAAATACTCGGATAAAAAGGGTTTTCGGAATAACAACTATTTTCGGAAAAATCAATATATTCGGAAAAACAACTATTTTCGGATAAACCAACTACTTGGGATAAAAGAGCTATTTTCGGAAAAATCAACAAATTCGGATAAATCCTGATTTTCGGATAAAGGACTTGTTTTCGGAAAAAAACCTGCTATTTTCGGATAAAGGGATTTTTGGAATAACCAGATTTTCGGATAATCAAATAAATTCGGATAAAAGGAAATTTCGGATAAATGGAATAAAGGGATATTCGGAATATTGCAATCTACGGAATGAGAAACCCTTATCCGAATTTAACAAAGACGAGAATAACAGTAGATCTAAAAACAGGTAACCAAAAGTGAAAATAAGCACAAACAAAATAAGCACTTAATCAAAACTTAAGCTAAATAAATTTTAAGAAAAAAATAAATAAGCCACAAATCAAAGACTACAAAATCACCAAATAATCAAAATATTTAAAATCAACTTTTAAAAGATTAAATCTACCAAATCCACTAAATTAAAAACAAACTAAACACTAATAAATCAATAATCACAATAAGCTAAAACATCCACCACATCCAGACTAGAGAAATAAGCAAATCAATCAAACAACTAACAAGATTAAACAAACTACATGATTAATTAAATCAACCACAAGATTAAGAAAGGAAGAATGAGAGATTTATAATAAGCTTGAATTAATTATCAAGATTAAGTTTTAATTACAAGATTAAAACGATGAAAGATTAAGCAAACTTGAAAGGAAATTCTAGAGAGAGAAAGTAAAACCTACTCTTAATTACCTTACTTAAAAAAATAAAAACTAACTCCCTAAAATTAACTCTTAATGGCCTATTTATAGGAAGAGGATATGTGGTGATGTTGCTTCTCTATTTTTCTTGTTTTCTCGTCTTTTTAAATCACTCGACTTTCTCGACTTTGTCTCGGGATTTGTCGCATGATAAAATGAACTCGTCTTCTAATTTTCTTCTTTTAGTAGACTTGGTTCTTCGACTTCGTCCAACTTCCGTCTTTACACTTTTTCTTCGATAAATCTTCAAGAATAGGCCTTTGACTTCCGTTCTTCTTGCACTTTTGATCTTTTGACTTCGTCTTTTGTCTTTTTCTTCGATAAAAGCTCGTAAAAGCCAGTGTTTTCTTCCTTTTTCATATTTTTGTCCTAAAACACAATAAAAACACAAACTACGCATAATTCCGACATTTACAACATCAAATACACGTTTGGTCTTGTTTTTATTATAATTAAGTGGTAAAAGGATAAGTGTTTTCACACTTATTAGTGTTTTTATTTTGCTTATTGGATAAACAGAGCTGAGCTCATTTGAGTGCTTTTCTGGCTTATTTGTGGTGTGTTCTTGCTTATTGTTGATTCTCAATAAGCAACTGCTTATTGGGTTGCCCATTGTTTAAAACGAAATTGAAAATTAAAAATAAAAATAAAAATCTCAATAGCCCGGGCTCAAACACTCGACCTTGCGTTCCAAGGGGTAGAGTGTTAACTGGTGATCTAGGCGCTTTCTCTTGTTACCATTTGGAAACATTGGATACTTAAGTCAACTCCCAGTCCTTTACATATTGAAAATTTGTGACTTAATTAAGCTTATTTGAGCTTATTTGGTTTACTTTTCCAGCTTTTCTTATTTTTCCTAAGATTTTGTAAACATTTAGGACCTTTTGGCAAATTTCTAGATTTTTCCAATTATTAAATTATTTTTTATAAATTTTTATTTTCTGTTTTTATTTTTAGGTATTAAAATAATAGTAAAATTAAGTTTTTATTTTTTCAAAAATACTTTTTAGGCTTAGATTAATATATTTAGGTTTACATTTGAAAGAATCTTAGTTTTCACTTTTTATTAATTATTTTAATTTTTAGGTTATTTATTAAACTTTAAAACTTAATAAGAATTAAATAAAGTGCTTTCACAAAGTTTTGTTAATTTTTTTCCTTGATTACATTTTTTAGGATTTATTTGTAATTTTTTAAAAAAATTTAAATTTAGTCGAATGTTACGTCTCGATTCGCGCGTAACGCGTTTTTGTCTTTAGTGTAGTTTTAACGTAATCTGTCTGTCATTTTATTCTTTTCTCTTATCAAAGGCGGAATTAATTCAAAAACGTTTCTAATTGTCTTATAAACACAATATCTCATCCGAGAACGAACATGAATTTTGTCGGCTTTCACATTTTCCTAAACGTAGAGACTTAATACTTACCGCATTTGTTGCTTTCTTTTTTCTAAAATTTAGTAAACATCTAATTTACTCCTCATCAATATGGCACCGCTTCCAGGGAGGTGTGTTTAGCCATATTGATATCGTGCTTATTTGAGTAATTACGTTTTTGACCTTCCATTTTTGGAAAGTGTACAATTGTAATTATTCGTTTTTATTTTTGTATATATATAGCCATAAAATAAATCGTGTTAATAATTCTATTAACACCAAATCGTTTTCTTTTTTCTTTGTGAATAATATATTATAATATGTAGGACAATATATATACAATATCTCCAAATACGCGTGAAAACACGACCCATTAATTGGTGTTCCGGTAATTTTTGGGTGGATCGATCAAAGAAAAGAAAAGGGCAAAATAGATAAATACTCTCAATTGATTTAATCTCGATTAATAGAAAGTATAAGTTGGGTATAAGGCGGTTGTACTTCACGACCAAAATAAAAAGGCTCTTAAGTGCTTCGCGCGTCCTCATTTTCTCCGCTCGCTTGTGCGTATTTTGAGAGTGACGATTAAATAGGGGTTTGCCAAACTCAAGTATTATTAATCTCTATTTTTTCTTATATTATTGAACCCTCGAAACGTTTTGGTGTTCCACCAACGTTTCAAAGTCGAACGAAGGTTTTCACTTCACGTGATTACTATCAATCCTTTGGATTCTCTAATCAAATATCTTTGATTTGAGGAGAGATTTTGTGATTTATTATATGCGTAATACACAAAAACTCCAAACAATTAAAAAACCATCAAAAACCCAAAAAAAATAAAAACTAAAACACAAAAATATCCTTTTACTTTCCCTTCTATTTTCATTATTCTCATCTTTAACCGTCTAAATTGTTTAATTCTCATAACGACATTCTTGTTGCATCATATCCGATGATGGCGGATCATTTTCTTTTCCATATTGTGGAGGTCAACCACATGGTGGTAATTGTTTTAATAGTGAGGTTTTTGGAGGAAGAGAGGGTTATATCTATAACTCTCCTCCAAATGATCATTGTGACGGATTTCAATCATATGACCAAGCTCCACAATTGCCTTCATCTATTCGTTATGTGATTCATCTTATAATTGTGATGATAATCAAAATGATGATATGAATAAAAACGCCTTTTGTTATTATATGAGACGTAATAATTAAAATATAATGATGATTCAAAAACAAATGGCGACCCTAAGGGCAACTCACATAGAGAAAATGACTTCCATGAAAACCGAGTTGCAAAACGAATTTGATGCTGCTTTAAGAGAGCAAGATCGCTTAATTGACCTAAATCAAGAGATGAGGGGAAAATATGTAGCTAAATTTGAGGAAGCTCACGCTAATGAGCGAAATAAAATTCTTTTGGTGGTTGAGAGCTTAGTGGAAAAATTAGCATCGTCGAGTTCTTCATCGAGCGATACCAATCCTAATCCCGAAAGAGAGGTTCAAATCATTTCGACTCCTAAGATTCATATGTCTCGTATTGATCCCACCCTCTCTAATTTTAGAGTCGTGTATCATTCGTCATCTCATGAGAACAAAAAGGAAACGAGGTCGTCAATGAACGAGGTTTTTAAAAATGTTTTTGAAAAGAAACAACAAGAACAATAATATGAGTGAAATCTCATATCAATAATATCACAAATCGCCCTAAAACACAAAGCAAAATACCTAATTTTTATTCATAAAAGCAGTATTATGGGCATGTTTTGTTGGTTGTGCTTGTGTAGGTAAAAAGATACAATTTTTGAGCAAACATGTGAAATCAAGCTTTATTGATGAAGTAAAGACAAAAGGAGGATAAAAAGTGACAAGCCTTGCAAAGATAAAGGACCTTTCTTGACAACTTTCAAATATGAGGGACTAAAAGTGTAATTATGAGAAAGTCAACAACAAAGTCAAATTTGGTCAACTCTCAAGTCAAACAAGTCAAAGGATCAATATTGAACTAGTTTGAAGTTAAAATGACTAAAAATGACAAAGAAATGAAGTTTAGAGCTCAAGATAATATTCTGCCAAGTCAAGGGGTTAAATATGCCAACTTTCACACAAGTTTGACAGTAATCCGAGTATACTCCAAACTAGCCAATGGGAAGCAAGTATTTCACTCACTTGGATTGCCAAACAAGCGCCAGCTGGCCACTAGCGCCGTTTTCATTTAATAACAAGATCTGTACAGTACTTCCCACTCACAAGTTATCAACCAATCATAAATCAAGAAGAGGATAATGATCCGTGCCTTTCTCTTTCACCCAATAATATCATGAAACCTGGCACATTCAAAGTTAAACGAGCCCAGGAACGATTAGAAGCTAGAGTGCATATCAGAGTTTGATATAAACATGAAATTTTCTCTAAATCAAGAGAGGATCATAACCCAACCACTCAATTAACCTGAAATTGACTACATCAAAAAGCCCCGAATCAAGTTCTTCAACGGCTACATCCAATTAGCAGATTCAAGCCACATGGAAGATTACCATTGGTTGGAACACGTCATCTACCTCCAACAAACTTCATCCCAGCTTCTATAAATACCCCATTAGTCTTTCATTTCTTGTGTGTACTTAGTGTGTGTAATTTTCACACACTACTTTAATTCTCTCATTTCTGGTTAGCAGTTTAGTTAAAAACTTCTCTCAAGGGTGATTGACAACCACTTGAGAGTTAGTTAGTTAGCTGTAACCGATTGTAACAAACTTTCCTCCATTAATAAACTTCAATTTTCATTTCTCACTCAATTCTACTTCTCATACCTTCATTATCCTACTCCTACTGTTCATTTCTAGTTCTATTGATCAAACATGATCAATAGAGCTTGTTTGGATTGATTTGGAAGCTTGTAGTAGGTTCATACGTGTTTTTGTTCATTTCTATAGCTATAGTAGCAGCTTGTAGCAGGGGAGCTCATTTCCAGTTTATGATGATGATTTGATTGATTCTGGTGGTTAATTGTTGGTGTTTAAGTTGATAATAGAGATCTCAGCGCTCCTCTACTCCATCAAAGGAGGCTACTAGCTAAATGTAATTATATTCTTATTTTTGTTCCTCTAAACTGAATTTACCATGCTCAATTCCTAGAAATAAGTTTTACTTGCTGAATTGTGATTGTGTTTGTGTACTTGTGGTGTGATTTTGTTAATCTGATAATTTACTAGCAATCTGATAGCTTTTAATTTAGTTTTACTTGATCATATTTGCTTTTCATCAGTTTTGGATTCATTAGTTGGTGACTTAGTGATTTATAGTGTGAACTTGCTGAGTTTTGGTGTTTTACTAGTTCATTTGAGTCTATAAACAAGTTTTGATAAGATTCATTTGCTGTCATAAACATTTACTCAAAAAGATTTTGAAAATATTCCATATCAGATTTGAAGTAGTGTTTGGATCAAGGTCATTTTTGTGAGTTAGTTGTTGAAACTTGTTTCCTTGAGCTCACTTACACTCATTAGGTGATTACTAGTCTTTTGGTGAAGTTTTATGGTCAATTTCTTGGTCAAACAGGCAAATAGCCTTTGAAAAGTTTGGGTCAGTCTTTGTACATGAACTTCAGTCAAAACAAGCACTTTTTGATTCAATGCCATTTGTTTGTTAGTTGATGGATTTTGTTGAATCTTGTTCTCAGTCTTAGCTGAATCTTGTTAGTTGATGTATTACCGAGGAAATTATACAGTTTACTGATTTGAGTGAGATAATAGCTTATTAATAAGCACTTAAGCAATTTAAAGTTTCTGTGATAAATAACAAATTTCTTTTCCATTTCATCAAATCTACTTTATAAAACATACCATTTTCTTTTACATTTCTCTTTACAAACATGTCCTAAGTCAGTTTTGTGAAATTCAGCTTTTTGAAAAATCTTGGTCAAACTTGGTCAATGATAAGCTATTTTGGCTTATTTCAGATTTCAACTTATTCTCTTGGTCATTTTCAAATCCAATTGGCATTCCAAGCTTTGTGTCACTTGCTTAATCATTCTCAACAAGAAAATCTTAATGTGGATGTCTGGAAAAGTTTTTATCTTATTGTGAGCTTATTGAGATATGCTAGTTTTTTATTTACTTGGTTTTAGCTAAAATCCTTGGACTAACCTAGCTGATTTTGGATTTGAAACATTTAAAAAAACAGAACAAAATTAGTGGAGTAATAAGCTCAATCCAGCTTATTCAAGTCTTGTTAAACGTTTTTGTTGAAAACTTGTTTTTAATTGCAGTTTGGTCCTCCAATTTTCATGCTTTGTTAATCTGTTTTCTAAACTTGTACTTTTCTAGGTTTTGCATTAACAAGTCCTTGAATTTTGGTTTGTTATATTTTGTTACTATTTTCATTCCTAGTCCCTATACTTTCTGATTTTCACATTTAGTCCTTGTACTTTCATTCCATTTACATTTTGAGCAATTTTTACACTTGTGCTTTAAATACTTGTACTTTGTGATATTTTTGTGGTATTTGCAATTTGTTTTACAGTTATATAGCTATAATATTTTCCACTTTATTACGTGTTTGATTGAAATAGGCATAGATACCAAATAATTTTATAGAACCAAAAACAATTATAAACTTGTTATTGGTTGGACTTTCAATTTGTCTTGAGCTTGGAAAAATGAACTTGAATAAATACTCAATATTAAATGGCGCCGCTGCCGGTTCATGACATTATGAGAGACTATTGATTGACGGTTTCGATTGGATTTAAGGATCCGTTCACCTCGTGAGCGTTCCTTTTACGTATCATAAATCCAAATGATAAAATAATCAAAAATATAAAAAATATAAAAACTAAAAAACAACAAAATCAATTCTTTTCCTAAAGAATAGAACCAAAAAAATAAAAAAAATCTAAAAAGTAATCTTTTTCCTAAAATATTACATCCAACAATATATTGTATATATCGGTTTTCATCGTTTTTACGTACATATAGTATTTTCTTAAAAACCCAATAAATACAAAAATATTTTATATATATTATTATATGTAGATACATATACGTATACGAACACTCAATACACATACTTCCATAAGTATTGCTTTTGCAATACACCGTGTTCGGGAGCGTTCCGGTCCTGGACACGTGTATCTATCAAATTTAGTTAGGGCAAAAATAGATAAATACTTCCAATAGGCAAGAATTCGAAGAATACAAACTACCAAAGTGAATAGATAGGCGACGTGCTATAAATTCCGTCTAAGGGTTAATAGTTACTTAAGTGCTTCGCGCCACCTAACCCCCCGTTCACTAGTGAGCATTCTAAGAAGGAAAGCTTGATTGTGGGTTTTTCCACCCAAAGTATTACTTACATATACTATATTTTCTTGTGGATATTACTTATTGAACCTCGGAAAGGATAACTGTAACACCCCCAAATTTATACAACTTAATACAGCGGAAGACTCGTTGGTGTTACGGGATAGCACATTACTCACATCATAGACAACGCATAAAAATCGCGTCGTTTAATAATAAATCATTTCCATTCATAAATATCAAAGTTACATCGGTCCCAAGTCATATTATTTCATTCAAAGTTTTACAAAGTATTTGAATGGAAAAATATTGTTTAAGTGCGGGCCATGAATTCTTGTCATCTTCCCGAGAATTACCTTCAAGTACCTGAGATAAAACATGTTAAAAGAAAAGGTCAGCGATAACGCCGAGTGAATTCATAGAGTTCAATAAAATCCATCAATATAATATCAGTATAAAATTGTTACTGAAAATCATTTTGTACAAATCATTTTAATAGGCTATAAAATAGCCAAAGTCGTTTTATACAAATCCTTATCGAAAATCATAATATAGGCATTTGCCTTAAAAATCATTATACGAGCCAATGTCGTAAAAACGTCATACAATACGTCTTATGACGTTGTATAAAATCAAATAAAAACCGTTATATGAATATGGTTATGAAAACCAAAATACAAACATAATATCAATAGTATGACCCTGTATTGCTAGTCAGGCAATACATCGTAATTCGGAGCGTCTATTAGTATTTCGTTAATTCGGATTATTATAAGCCGCATGACATTGTTACCTTACTAAACCAACAACGGGTAGCTAACCCGATACCAATTTTTGCCCATCTAAAGTAGCGTGTCGTCACAAAGGTCACGCTATGGAAATCTTCTCATACATTAATTCGCTTACCAATCAATGTGGCACGACGGGGATCAACCGTCAAGGCGCGAACTGGGGTGATCGTCCCCAAATAGTACTATTAAATGCATAAGCGTCTACCAACTCCCGGTAGTTCACAATTTATGCTAATGGGACTTTTAGTGACATAACCTAACTTTAATAATCCATTTTATTTCATCTATCGGGTCCATTAATCATTTATCGGGTCATACAATCGGGTCATTCAATCATTCGGGTCCAAAATCAATAAACAAACAATCGGGACAAATGGTGTCCTATTTTATAAAATCTAACATGTTATCTCCCTCCCGGGTTTATAAAACATTTATAAAAGCATTTAAAAGAGTGCGAGGCTATGAACTCACGTTGATATGGGAAAGCGGGTTATCGGCAACTCGGGCGTACGGTACGTGCTTCAATCACGGAAACCTAGACAAATAATACTCGGTCTTAGACGTTTGTCCAATGACTTTATAAAAATATCAATTATGTATACATATGATGATTATATATATATGATGATCAAGTGGGTTTACATATTCTCGTTTACTCATTTTAGAGTTACGTGTTGATAACTTTTATACTAGTTTTCTCGTCTTACCTATTTACGTGTTTTAGGTCCAACAAGCTTATTATAAGTTATTTAACTTATTTTAATCCATTTTGTACTTTTATTATCAGTACATACACTTTCAAGTTGGGCCCAAATGGGTTAAGCCCAATAAGTTCTTTTTATGGGTGTTTATCTTAATTAGTCCAATTAATAGCCCAAGTATTAGTCCAATATGTTTACTTAGCTCATTAATGTCCGTATGCCCTATAGTTCGGGTTTTATTGGTTTTTACTTGTTATACATGTCTATATATCAGTATATAAGTTTTATAAAGTTTTCATTAGACGGGTCCAACCATCTAAGTTTTATTTAACAAAAAGGTTTATTTTACGGCAATAGCCGAAAAAGTCGTAAAAATCATGTTTATAGTTTTATTACTTATAAACATTATTTCACCACCATTTATATAATTTATCCATTTGATTAACCTTTTATATATATTTATATAAATAAGTTTTATAAGTTAGTGGGTTTTTATTTTACATTTTATATATTAAAATGTGAGTGCTTATATAATAGTATTATTCTTTAATTTCCAAAAATCTGATTTTTAACTTCATCTTCACCAAAACTGCCATATCTTGAGTTCTATATGGAGATAGAATCTCAAATTTTTATCACATAAACTACATGATATGTGCTACATTTAACTCTCCTATAGCTACTGTTGAATCATCATTTAAGTATTTTCTAAAAATCGTCCAAAACAGTAACCTCAGATTTATACCCTAAACTTGTTTTGATCATATCTCACTCATTACAATGATTCCATTGCATGTTCAACTCTCACATATGTACAAGACCCATAGATTACTGTAAATCCATTCTACTTCATAATTTTATCAGTTCATGTCTTGCTTCTTTACTGTTTTATACAGCCATCAAATTTAGACAAGATTTTAGCCTTGTTTCTTATGGTTTTTCATCTTTTTATCCATGATTATCAACAACAATTCCCCACATAACATTTTTATCATCATATAATCATCATATACATATACAATAGGAAATAAAATACATGTTTACATAATCAAAATAACAAGAAGTTGAGGAGGACAATCTTTATACCACCATGATGATGTAGGTTGTGATCAAAACATGGATTTTGATGGAGAAACTTGTGCATAGCCAAGACCATCTTCAAGACCACCATGCTCCATGAACTCCTTGTGGAAAATCAGCCCCAAGACACCATGAATACTCCTCCTTGGATGTTATAAGTTGCACCAATCTTCATCTTTTTGAATGGAGATTAACATATGTTAATTATAACATATGTTTGTGGTTAAAAATTGTATGAATGTGGTGTTTGGATTGAGATATGGGACGGCAACCATGAGAGGAGAAGAGAGGATTGTGTGATATTTGCATGGTGAGAAATGAGTTGCTAGTTTGTGTTGGTGGTTTTGTGAAGTGGAAAGCTTCATTGTGAAGCTAGTTAGACAAGTGTTCTTGATTTAATATCAAGTTGACACACATGGAGTGTGTAGGCTTGTTTTGGACGCCACATATTGTGGGGTGGGCAAGTGTAAAAACTTGTCCCATCCCACTAAATTACGGGTACTCCTCGATTCTAGTTTCCTCGATTTGCGTGCCCTCGGGTCGTTTTACGAAAAACGTTTTTATAAATTATGAATCAACGGCACAAAACGAATTTAATAAAAATTGTCTCATCAAAAACGGAGTTCGAAAACGTAAATACGTAATCCTAGGGTTTCCGGTTTAGTCGTAAAGGACGTTAAAATAAAATCATAAGTCCTAATCTCTTCTCGTAAATTTGTGAGTTTATGAACCAACACAAATTTAAAACTCCAAAATAGTATTTACGGATAAATTTATTTTCTGAAATGTCGGACTGTCACCAAAGACGGTGTATGTAAACGTAAGCACGTAACGTTGAATCCTCCGGTTTAGACGTAGTCGATGCTACTCCAAGACGTAAATCCAAATTTATTCCCAAAAATATGTGAGTTCATATTGTAACATTAAAATAATGTTTTTAAATAATATTCGAGAATATCACCCATAAATTGACGGATTGTCACAGCATTTACCCCTAAACAGGATCTTTGTCCTCAAAGATCATCTTACCTTACTACTCGCTTCTTATAGAGTTAAAGCCATGTGGGTATTTCCTCCACATTCGGTCTTTTCTCACAAGTGCAATTCGTTACAATACGCGAGTTTCATCAAACATAACTACGGGAATAAGATCAGGCTTAATGTTGACTTACTTTCTCTATCCATGATGTTCACGGGTTTTTGATGAATGCAACTTTTCGCCGATCTAAACATTACTAAAAAGAATTCAGATTTTAACTTGATAGATATTCCATCAAGTTCGATTTGCGAAACATAATTTACGCAGTCCTTGAAGTCCTAGGGTAGATCCAGCTTATATGCCTTTCAATCCCAACTTTTACATCATTTCAATGGTCCCATACAACGGGGACTTATATCCCATGATTTGTCAGATCATGAATTCATTTTTCCAAGGTTAAAATTTTTGGCATAACTTCGCTACCCATTTGGCATTTCAAGATCTACATTTCACATTCACATAACCTCTTGCCCACTACCGACTGTCAATAATCAGATCCTAATTTCAACAATCATTTCAAATCTCGCGGGTCGGGTATTTTGCAAGGTTAGGTTCGCCATCATAGGAACCCTTAAACCTAAAAGACATGTCCAACTCACAATGATGTCGGGTGTCTTTATCTCAACTCTTGCTTACAGATGCTCTAATATAGATCCTAACAAGATTAGATCTCGATCCTAATACGATAATTATCAATGATAATCTCTCCAAAGGAAAACGATTATGCGGTGTATTACCAAAGGTCAATCATTCAAACATAAAACATCACTTATATTACCTTGTATCGTTACTTTACCTCGTCCCTTCGATTTGGGGTGGTACATAGTACTCTCATCAAGGTTCGTTCTCAATGATTTCTGAGCAAATCTCTAGAAATTCGATGCGAAGCGAGGATCTTGATATAGATGATCGATACAGGCATGCTATGTTTACATAACTTCTTTTGCATTTATCATTAACGAGAATGATATTAGCAGATTTGGTCAGTCTGTCGACGATGACCTAAATCGAATCAAATTCAGATGATGACCTTTGCAATAGCTAGACGTTTACTAATGTATGAGGCGATGTCTGCCTTCATAATTGCCATCAGTACAACTTCTTCAGACAAAGATACTTTTAGTCATAAATGACATAAATATAATACTTATACTTACAAGACTCCAACATAACTATATCTCATAATCCTCCATATTTAAACAATCACAAATGGCCTTTTAATCATTTTAACGCCATCGGCTTCTTAATTTTAATGGTTCACATTAGCCGCGAACCACTTTTATTATCTATATTATCCTTCTTACAAACATCATTTATTTTTATATCGTTCAGCAATTTATTTTGCATCTTCATTATTAAGAAATATATCCTAATTGGTTCTTTATCCTTTTTATATAATATGTCAGTATCTATATTCACTTTTTTTTCCTGATGAAAATATCATAACCGTATTTATTCAAAATTCTTTCTTCGTATCTTCTATCTTTTTAGTTTCGTCTTTACTATTATCTTTATCTGTTTTACTCAATCTGTCGTTCTAAAGCGTCGGTAATTATTATAATTAATTAAATAATTATTATTCAATTTTTATGAAACGTAAACGTAAAAGTTTTAAATTTCTTAGTTCGACCAATTATATAGAATGTTCAAAATAAATTTGAGTTTAATTAACAAGATTTTCGTTGATTTATCGAAAATAATTAATAAGATTCGTAAATGTTCGAAAAACTTTTGTTTATACTTTGGTCAAAATTTTCTTAGTGGAAAAGCAAAAAATTTCGTTTCAAATTTCAAGTCATAAATTATATAATTTCCTCAATTCTTTGTATGTTGTCTAGAAGTATACACAAACATTTACCCCTAAACAGAAGTTTAGTTAAATGGTTTGTGTATAAGGGAATAATCCCTTAAAATCCTTTGTTAAAACATTTGTCAAAACATATTTCCATTTCTTTTTGGTAAAATCCAAAGTCTTAAAAGGGCTCTTAATTTGAAGAGTCTATATGCATACATCTTACCATTACTAATCCAACGGTCATTTTATGTAAAGGATTAAGTCTTTAATCACGTGTTAATTATTCAAGGTTCAGGTTTACACTGTTCGGCCAATTTAGGGCAGTCTATAAATAATTATTAACTCATTCCTATTCTGATAAACAAACATATAGTCCTTAATGATCACGAGCATGAATTTTTCAAATTACAGCCTACACACGTGATTCACCAAATTTATGAATGCTACGTGTGTGTTAGTCAATCCAAACGACATCACGTGAAACTCATAATATTCATTACAAGTACCGGATGTAGTGATTGGAATAAATAATCTTTTCCGCGAATGCGAAGTTGATGATAACCATGCTGGGGATCAAATTTGCTAGAACTTTGTAAATGATCGAACAATTCTTCCATTTCGAGTTATGGATATCGTTTTCGATTGTCAATTTACTCAGTCACAGTATTCTATAAATATAAGGAAAGATAACACCATAGCTCTTCAGGATGACAGGCTTGGTATAATAAAATCTTTCTCCGACAACTCTCAGTTGTACGGTAATTCCTGTAATTTAGATGGTGTTGATGCACAGTGCACAAGCCACAGGTGCAGCACCGGGAATGAAATCAATACCAATTTCAACTTGCCTAAATGGCAAAAGTCTAGGTAATTCATCAATAAATACCTCCTAAAGTTTCAAATAACAGAATTATCTTTTCAATAATTTCATATTAGCTTCTTTCTAGATTATAATATCTATGACTAATTCACAACTATTTACGGTATAGATTTCAAGTCTTAATACAGGATATGGTCATCCATCAAGAGTTATTTAGATCACTTTTGATAATCAACATCTTATCAGTTAGGGGAATTCTATTTGAGTTCCCATCCATTAAGACAATTTCGTCATGTCATAATCAATCAATCCATTCTACCGGCATTATCAACTTTTCAGTTTCATTGCCGTTGGTAAGATGTGAACTTCTCAAAAGACTAATAATAATTCATAATCCTTCACAAATTCAAGGATATATGGAGATACAACTACTATCTAAAGAGTAAGGTCAACGCATAATCTACGCGAGAGAATTTCAAATCAGATTCAGACGAAAACATTTAACAAATATGAATATATCCCATGTTTTCATGATTCGAGTACGCATTCGAAAGCTCCTCGGATCGTTACCCAGGTTATTCAAATGAAATCAAATCAAGAGAAATGATAAGAACGTCAATACATCCAGTCGGGTATCAACACTCGGTAATTAAATACTTTTCCTAAGAATCTCACTACGGGAGAATCGGACAAGAAAGAATTGTCAATTGTCAAATAAGACAATTTCCACAGATGAGTAAATTCGACTCAGAAGAATAGATGGCACAGGCACATATGTAGATGTCTCTAACATTATGTCCCTATTTTTCACTTCTTGCAGATCTCATAAATTTTAATCTTTCACAATCTTCAAAGAAAATGTAGTGTTTATTCATTAGTTTTATGGTGACTACTAATCAGCCTTGCATGGTCCATTCCAAATTGTATGTAGGCGCGCAACTATATACAATTTCAAGATTAACGATGCAATACTCAGTTCGTCAAAATTTTTATCATCATGTTTATAATAAAAACATTTACATGCTTAATTCTTAAATAAGAATCAAAAATAAATTTTCAAAGATTTTCTTTGTTATGAAAACAATAAGTTTTCCAAAGTGTTTCATAAAAACTTCATTCGATAACGATTACTTATAAATCTTATTTTGAATAATCCTTTTAGTGATGGAAATTCAAGTTCCTCAAATGATATTGTTTTATCTTATAAAAACAATGAGTGATCTGCAAAAGAGTGATGAAGGCTTGTTCACCAAGAACTAACTACAATATGATAGGAAATGAGCTTAGCCAAATAATCATGAGGTTCATGATCTCGATGGCACTCAAAAAGAATAATCCACAACGCAATTCAAATCAAGATGAGTACTTGTTCAATGGTTGCATCACTAATGCGAACATTAGGATGAAGCAATAAAAGATAGATAACATCGATACATGTAGAATTTAGCAATCAAAGGTAGTCTTTTTCATTAATCACGAACAAGTCAAAATTGTACCGTAACACATTACGTGTCACTATGTCATACAATTCTCAGAACTCATCCTACCAACTGATGTCTCAGTTAAGTTAGGGATTTTTAAAAGATACCACAATGAATACTAATCTACAAGAGTCATTAGGTGTTCCACATGTCCCAGAAGATCCATCGGTCCCAATTCGGAAGAAGATTTCTTCAATTTATTTGTTGGACACTGGGCATCCTCATTAGTGGACAATGGCCTAGGAACAACACTTAACACAAACCTACAATCAATTAAATCCTTATAATTCAATCAAAGAACTTAATGACTTCTATTAACAATCTCATATTCCATACGGGTTAAATTTTACTTTATTCAAGTTTCAATCAACGTATACTCAATGCAATATCCTACCTCATTTTTAAATACTTCAACCTTATTTATAGACCTTGTAAAGGCAATACAATCTCAATATGAATCAACACTTAATTCCAATCCTATAGCTCTTACAACAACAATTATCAAATGAGTCATTAATATGAAACGACTCGATCAGTCAATTAGACTTCTCGGAAAGGTATTAGTGGCATGAGGCTTTTGGGTAATGGTTCCAATGACAGCCTCAAGTGCAACGTTCACCCTTTCGATTTCAATTTTAAAAATTGGGTGACAACGACTCAGATGACATCTTTCTAGGTGGTAACGTTTTGTCAAACTCCACTCTGTAAGAAAAGATCGTCATGACATCGATATCAGATTTAATCTCGCCAATTCTTTTTCAATATCACAATCGACTAATATCTACATTTCTACGAATATCAACCATTTGTTAGGATCATAAATATCCACAACTTGGTTTGGATCTAGGATAGCTAGAATTCCTACGAGAATAGCTTGGATTAAATTACTAGGGGATTTAGGGTTACTTGTGACAATCTACGTCGTATGAATACCTCGTATAAAAATCAAAATAATCATCAAACAATCATGTAGTCAAATTACATCATATATATATAATCCAAGTTATATATATATATTAAAATAACACTTCTCAGTCTTGGCCTTGTCGGTAACTCGGGAATTCTTCGGCACCGTTATAGTCAAAAGATTTTTATACATTTTTAGAAAAATGTTTATAGTTAAAAGATTTTGAAAAGTTTTATTCAAAACCTTGGTTTTAAAAATCTTTCGTTCTCTATAACGAGAGCTCTGATACCAAACTGTAACACCCCCAAATTTATACAACTTAATACAGCGGAAGACTCGTTGGTGTTACGGGATAGCACATTACTCACATCATAGACAACGCATAAAAATCGCGTCGTTTAATAATAAATCATTTCCATTCATAAATATCAAAGTTACATCGGTCCCAAGTCATATTATTTCATACAAAGTTTTACAAAGTATTTGAATGGAAAAATATTGTTTAAGTGGGGGCCATGAATTCTTGTCGTCTTCCCGAGAATTACCTTCAAGTACCTGAGATAAAACATGTTAAAAGAAAAGGTCAGCGATAACGCTGAGTGAATTCATAGAGTTCAATAAAATCCATCAATATAATATCAGTATAAAATTATTACTGAAAATCATTTTGTACAAATCATTTTAATAGGCTATAAAATAGCCAAAGTCGTTTTATACAAATACTTATCGAAAATAATAATATAGGCATTTGCCTTAAAAATCATTATACGAGCCAATGTCGTAAAAACGTCATACAATACGTCTTATGACGTTGTATAAAATCAAATAAAAACCGTTATATGAATATGGTTATGAAAACCAAAATACAAACATAATATCAATAGTATGACCCTGTATTGCTAGTCAGGCAATACATCGTAATTCGGAGCGTCTATTAGTATTTCGTTAATTCGGATTATTATAAGCCGCATGACATTGTTACCTTACTAAACCAACAACGCGTAGCTAACCCGATACCAATTTTTGCCCATCTAAAGTAGCGTGTCGTCACAAAGGTCACGCTATGGAAATCTTCTCATACATTAATTCGCTTACCAATCAATGTGGCACGACGGGGATCAACCGTCAAGGCGCAAACTGGGGTGATCGTCCCCAAATAGTTCTATTAAATGCATAAGCGTCTACCAACTCCCGGTAGTTCACAATTCATGCTAATGGGACTTTTAGTGACATAACCTAACTTTAATAATCCATTTTATTTCATCTATCGGGTCCATTAATCATTTATCGGGTCATACAATCGGGTCATTCAATCATTCGGGTCCAAAATCAATAAACAAACAATCGGGACAAATGGTGTCCTATTTTATAAAATCTAACATGTTATCTCCCTCGCGGGTTTATAAAACATTTATAAAAGCATTTAAAAGAGTGCGAGGCTATGAACTCACGTTGATATGGGAAAGCGGGTTATCGGCAACTCGGGCGTACGGTACGTGCTTCAATCACGGAAACCTAGACAAATAATACTCGGTCTTAGACGTTTGTCCAATGACTTTATAAAAATATCAATTATGTATACATATGATGATTATATATATATGATGATCAAGTGGGTTTACATATTCTCGTTTACTCATTTTAGAGTTACGTGTTGATAACTTTTATACTAGTTTTCTCGTCTTACCTATTTACGTGTTTTAGGTCCAACAAGCTTATTATAAGTTATTTAACTTATTTTAATCCATTTTGTACTTTTATTATCAGTACATACACTTTCAAGTTGAGCCCAAATGGGTTAAGCCCAATAAGTTCTTTTTATGGGTGTTTATCTTATTTAGTCCAATTATTAGCCCAAGTATTAGTCCAATATGTTTACTTAGCTCATTAATGTCCGTATGCCCTATAGTTCGGGTTTTATTGGTTTTTACTTGTTATACATGTCTATATATCAGTATATAAGTTTTATAAAGTTTTCATTAGACGAGTCCAACCATCTAAGTTTTATTTAACAAAAACGTTAATTTTACGGCTATAGCCGAAAAAGTCGTAAAAATCATGTTTATAGTTTTATTACTTATAAACATTATTTCACCACCATTTATATAATTTATCCATTTGATTAACCTTTTATATATATTTATATAAATAAGTTTTATAAGTTAGTGGGTTTTTATTTTATATTTTATATATTAAAATGTGAGTGCTTATATAATAGTATTATTCTTTAATTTCCAAAAATCTGATTTTTAACTTCATCTTCACCAAAACTGCCATATCTTGAGTTCTATATGGAGATAGAAGCTCAAATTGTTATCACATAAACTACATGATATGTGCTACATTTAACTCTTCTATAGCTACTGTTGAATCATCCTCTAAGTATTTTCTAAAAATCGTCCAAAACAGTAACCTCAGATTTATACCCTAAACTTGTTTTGATCATATCTCACTCATTACAATGATTCCATTGCATGGCCAACTCTCACATATGTACAAGACCCATAGCTTACTGTAAATACATTCTACTTCATAATTTTATCAGTTCATGACTTGCTTCTTTACTATTTTATACAGCCATCAAATTTAGACAAGATTTTAGCCTTGTTTCTTATGGTTTTTCATCTTTTTATCCATGATTATCAACAACAAATCCCCACATAACATTTTTATCATCATATAATCATCATATACATATACAATAGGAAATAAAATACATGTTTACATAATCAAAATAACAAGAAGTTGAGGAGGACAATCTTTATACCACCATGATGATGTAGGTTGTGATCAAAACATGGATTTTGATGGAGAAACTTGTGCATAGCCAAGACCATCTTCAAGACCACCATGCTCCATGAACTCCTTGTGGAAAATCAGCCCCAAGACACCATGAATACTCCTCCTTGGATGTTATAAGTTGCACCAATCTTCATCTTTTTGAATGGAGATTAACATATGTTAATTATAACATATGTTTGTGGTTAAAAATTGTATGAATGTGGTGTTTGGATTGAGATATGGGACGGCAACCATGAGAGGAGAAGAGAGGATTGTGTGAGATTTGCATGGTGAGAAATGAGTTGCTAGTTTGTGTTGGTGGTTTTGTGAAGTGGAAAGCTTCATTGTGAAGCTAGTTAGACAAGTGTCCTTGATTTAATATCAAGTTGACACACATGGAGTGTGTAGGCTTGTTTTGGACGCCACATATTGTGGGGTGGGCAAGTGTAAAAACTTGTCCCATCCCACTAAATTACGGGTACTCCTCGATTCTAGTTTCCCCGATTTGCGTGCCCTCGGGTCGTTTTACGAAAAACGTTTTTATAAATTATGAATCAACGGCACAAAACGAATTTAATAAAAATTGTCTCATAAAAAACGGAGTTCGAAAACGTAAATACGTAATCCTAGGGTTTCCGGTTTAGTCGTAAAGGACGTTAAAATAAAATCGTAAGTTCTAATCTCTTCTCGTAAATTTGTGAGTTTATGAACCAACACAAATTTAAAACTCCAAAATAGTATTTACGGATAAATTTATTTTCTGAAATGTCGGACTGTCACCAAAGACGGTGTATGTAAACGTAAGCACGTAACGTTGAATCCTCCGGTTTAGACGTAGTCGATGCTACTCCAAGACGTAAATCCAAATTTATTCCCAAAAATATGTGAGTTCATATTGTAACATTAAAATAATGTTTTTAAATAATATTCGAGAATATCACCCATAAATTGACGGATTGTCACAATAACCCCTTCTTTTCCAAAGTCGAACGAGAGCTCCTCTCTCACTCCTTGATTTGAGTTGCATGCTCACCCGAGGGCGTGCACAAATACCGTTTGGTGTACAACCCCTTCCTCCCAAAAGGAAGAAAAGAGAAAGAGTAAGAAAAACACCGTCCATCAAGCCGATACCGAGCATCGTGCTTTGAACAACGCACAAGAATCCATGGCCACCGTTGACAACAGACCATTGATGGAGATCCTCCAATCAAATGTGGAGGGATATGCTGATGCCATTGTTATACCCGAGATACCCGCAAAAACCTTTGAGCTTAAGACACCTATGATTACTTTGGTTTATTCTACAACATTTTTTTGGGAGACCCAATGATGATCCACATGATCATATCAAGAAGTTTCTATCCATTTGCAATACAATTAAGTACAATGGGGTCCCTCATGATGCCATTAAGTTGATCTTAGTTCCATTCTCCCTAGAGGGAAATTCTAGGTATTGGATAGATAGACAACCACCTAAGAGCATTCACACATGGGATGACTTTACCAAGAAGTTTTTGAATAGGTTCTTTCTTCCATCTAAAACCACGGCTTCGAGAAACCTAATTATTGGATTATAACAAACACATGAACAAACCTTTAGTGATGCTTGGGAAGAGTTAAAGGAGTTATTGAGAAAATTCCCAATCATGGATTCAATGAAGTTCACCAAATCAACACCTTTTATAATGGATTAAGACCACATCATCAAGATTCCCTCAACTCCTCCGCGGGTGGTAACATTCTTGCCAAATCCACACAAGAGACATGGGACATTATTGAGACTAAATACATGGTGCAAACAAATAACCAAAGAGATGAGAGGGTCCATGTTATTCAAAAGGGTGTTTCTAAATCATTTGAAAGTCAACTCCTTTCACAAATGCAAGAAATGACCCAAAGCCAAAAGATGCAACAAGCAATGATGGAAGACTTTATGAAGGTTTCCTTGGGCAATGCTTCCACCAATAATGTCAATGCTATTACCATAAGTTGTGAAATATGTGGAGATCCTCATTCTTACCTACAATGTGACAAGGTTCAAAATTACCAAGGTGAATATTATGCTTATCAAGATGAACAAAGAGAGCACTTCAAACCTAACATCAACACTAACAATCTCTCTTATAAGTCAAATAACTACCTTGCTCCACCCGGCTTTCCACCCCATCCACCCACCCAAAACGAAACCAACCCTCCTCAATTGATTCAAAGAAATCAAGGGCCTAGGCCAAATTACCAAGGACACAACAACTATAGAGCACCCAATAACTTACAGCATCAAGGAAACAACTTTCATCAAGGATTTAACCAACCACCTCCAACTCAATATCCAAACCAAGGTTGTTATCAAGTAAATATGCAACCTAATCCCATGGATTTGATTCTTCAAAAGCTTACTTCTTATGAAAGACAAATGAAGGAGACTCAAGAGGAAAACAACAAGAAGTTTGCTCAAACTCAAATTTTGCACACTCAAAGACCTTAAGGGGTTCTACCTTCAAACACACAAACAAATCCAAGAGCTAATGTCAATGCAATCACAACAAGGAGTGGAAAGACAACTATTAATCCTACAATGCCTCCTACACCTCCTTTGGTTAAGCCTACTATGGCTCCACCTTGTGATAAGCTTACAACATCAAACCCAACACCTTCAAGCTCTACAACTTCAACACCTACACCTCCTCATCCTACACCTACTACTCCTTCGCCTTCCAAACCTAACAATAACCAAAAAAGAGAACCCTTCAACAACAACTACTCAACCTACACCAAAACCAAGCCTTCCATACCCATAAAGATTGAGAAAGGAGAAACCTAAAAATAAGGATGATATTCAAGTCTCAAACTTTTTGAGAATGTTCAAACAATTAAACATTAACATATTCTTTGCGAGAAGCTCTTGCCTATATGCCAAAGTTTGCTAAAATGTTCAAAGATCTCCTCTCAAACAAGGAAAAGTTGGTGGATTTGCCTAACACATCACTTAATGAGAATTGCTCCGCCGTGTTACTCAAAACCCTACCTATAAAACTTGGAGATCCGGGGGCGATTTTTGATCCCTTGTAATTTTCCCGGGGTGGAAAAGTGCATGGCACTAGCGGATCTTGGGGCAATCATTAATCTCATGCCTTTATCGGTTTGGCAAAAACTCTCTCTTCTCGAGCTCACTCCTACTAGGATGACCCTCGAGTTAGCAAACCGTACCATAGCTTATCCGGTAGGCATTGCAGAGGATGTGTTTGTAGGGGGTGATAAATTCATGTTTCCCGCGGATTTTGTAGTGGTTGATTATGATATGGACCCGATAGTTCCTCTTATTGTTGGTAAACCTTTCGTGAGGACGGGTCGTACTCTTATTGATGTGGCGGAGGGAGAACTAATTATGAGAGTTTAGGATGAGAAAGTGGTGTTTAAGCTAGGGAAATTTACCAAGAAATCTCAAAGTTGTGAAACAGTTAACATAGTGGATGTTCTTGATGAGGTGTGTGATGAACATTTTCATGAATCTTGCAAGAATGATAGTGAGAACATACCTCATGTAGAGACCGTTGCCTCAATTGCTCCCTCTTTAACACCATTTGGAGAGAGTGATTTCCTCTTAGAGGAATTTGAGTCCAACTTCCTTGGTAATGATGATTCTCCCATTAGTTGGGAAGAAGACATTATAACTTTCCAAAAGTTGATCAATGAGGATCCCATTCCTTCACCTATTCCACAAGAAGTTACCACTGATAATCCATCTATATTAAAACCTTCCATTGGGTGTCCACCTTCCCTAGAACTTAAGGATCTTCCATCACACCTTGAATATGCCTCCGTAGAGAGAAAGGACCAATTACCCGTGATCATAGCAAAAGACTTGAAAGATGATGAGAAGGAAAAACTCATAGAGGTTCTTAAGAAACATAAGAAATCTATAGTATGGAAAATAACCGACATAAGGGGAATTGATCAAAAATTTTGTACACACAAAATCCTTAATGAGGATGATTACAAACCCGTAATTTAAAACCAAAGAAGGGTTAACCAAAAAATACATGAGGTCATAAAAAAGGAAGTTATCAAAATCCTTGATGCGGGTATGATTTATCCCATTTCCGACTCTCCATGGTTTAGCCTAGTGCATTGTGTTCCTAAGAAGGGTGGAATCACTGTTGTGCCTAATGAGAACAATGAGCTTATCCCCACTAGACTTGTCACGGGTTGGAGAGTTTGTATTGATTATAGGAAGCTCAATGATGCTACTAGGAAAGATCATTTCCCATTACCTCTCATGGACCAAATGATTGAACGCTTGGCAGGAAATGAGTACTATTGCTTTCTAGATGGATTCTCAGGTTATTTCCAAATACCCATTGATCCAAAGGATCAAGAAAAAACCACATTCACTTGTCCCTATGGTACATTTGCTTATAGGAGAATGCCTTTTGGCTTGTGTAATGCACCGGGGACATTCCAAAGGTGTATGATGGCAATCTTTCATGACATGATTGAGCACACTATAGAAGTTTTCATGGATGATTTCTCGGTCTTCTGGATATTCATTCACTTCTTGTCTCTCCCATTTAGAACGTATGCTTAAGAGGTGTGAAGAAACACGTCTTGTTCTTAATTGGGAAAAGTGCCATTTCATGGTCAAAGAGGGGATAGTTTTGGGACATAAGATATCTAATAAGGGTTTAGAAGTGGATCGAGCTAAAATTGATGTTATTGCTAAACTTCCCCCACCTACCACGGTGAAAGGAGCTAGGAGCTTTTTGGGTCATGCGGGTTTCTGTAGAAGTTTTATACAAGACTTTTCTAAGATAGCAAGACCCATGACCCACCTCTTGGAAAAAGATGCTCCTTTCATATTCACACAAGAGTGTTTAGACTCTTTTGAGATTCTTAAAGAAAAGTTGACTAAGGCTCCCGTTTTGGCTTCTCCAAATTAGGATTTGCCTTTTGAGGTCATGTGTGATGCTAGTGATTATATCGTGGGGGCGTGTTAGGTCAAAGAGTTAATAAGAATTTCCAACCTATACACGATGCGAGTAAGACAATGACGGGTGCTCAACTTCATTATACCACCACGGAAAAAGAGTTGCTTGCTTTTGTTTATGCCTTTGAGAAATTTAGACCCTATCTTGTGCTTTCGAAGACCATAGTGTATACGGATCATTCCGCTCTCAAGTATCTCATGACAAAGCAAAATGCTAAGCCTAGGATTTTGAGATGGGTTTTGTTGCTACAAGAGTTTTCCATAGAGATTCGTGATAAGAAAGGAGCCGAGAATTTAGCGACGAATCACTTGAGTAGACTTGAGCATCCTTTTCAAGGTGAATTACCTCATAAGGAAATTAATGAATCCTTTCCATTAGAGGAGCTCATGTCTATATCTTCACAATAGGATGCTACCCCTTGGTTTGCGGATATTGTAAACTATCTTGTGGGGGATGTGCTAATAAAGGGTCTTACTTCCCAACAAAAGAAAAACTTTCTTAACGAAGCAAAATACTACTTTTGGGATGACCCTTACCTCTTTTGGCAATGTGCGGACCAAATCATAAGACGGTGTGTAGATAGGCCCGAAGCATTTAAGATCTTAGAAGCTTGTCATAAAGGACCTACGAAAGGCCATTTTGGGCCCAACTGCACGGTCAAGAAAGTCTTTGATTCGGGTTACTATTGGCATTCAATATACAAAGATGCCCAAGAGATGGTGAAATTTTGTGATGTTTGTCAAAGACAAGGGAAGATTAATCAACGAGATGAGATGCCACAAAATTTCATACAAGAGTGTGAGATTTTTGATGCATGGGGTATAGATTCCATGGGACCTTTTCCATCATCAAAGGGGAATAAGTACATACTCGTAGCCGACTATGTTTCAAAGTGGGTTGAGGCTAAAGCCTTGCCTACTAATGATGCTCGAGTTGTAGTGAAATTCTTGAAGAAATTATTTGCTAGATTTGGTGTACCTCGGGCTATCATAAGCGATAGTGGGACTTATTTTGTAATGACCAGTTTACAAGAGTCATGAAGAAGTATGGTGTTAACCATATACTTTCTACCGCGTATCACCCTCAAACCAATGAGAAAACCAAGGTCACAAATCATGCAATTTTAGAGAGAACGATGGGAGAGCATCGAGCTTCTTGGTCGGATAAGCTTGATGATGCTTTGTGGGCTTTTAGGACGGCCTTTAAGACATCAATTGGTTGTACTCCATATAGGCTTGTCTATGGAAAAGCATGCCACCTCCCATTCGAGTTAGAGCATAAGGCTTCATGGGCTCTCAAATGGGCTAACTTTGAATTAAACCAAGCCGGATCACATATAAAATACCAACTCAATGAGATGGATGAATTGGGAGCCAATGCCTATGAAAACTCGTTGCTTTACAAGGAAACGACTAAGCAATTGCATGATTCTAAGATCAAGATCCGTGAGTTCAAAGTTGGAGAGCCGGTTCTCCTCTTTTACTCGAGGTTGAAACTCTTTGCAGGCAAGCTTAAGTCAAGATGGTCCGGTACATTCACCATTGCTCAAGTATTTCCATATGGGACTATTGAGTTGTCACAACCAAATGGCCCAAATTTCAAAGGGAATGGTCACCGTGTTAAGCATTACTTTGGGGAGGATATTTCTGTGGATATGGTCCAAGAGATCCCCGTTTTCCCCATGAATTAATTCATTGTGGGAAGAGTCGAGCTAGAGACTATAAATCAAGCTGTAATAACTAGGCTTAGAGTTTTTAGACTAGAGTGTGGTAGGATAGGAATAAGGGTATATAGTTGAGAATAAGTGTAGGGGGATGCCTCTCTTTGGTCTTCATGATGTTTGTAGGGTTGCTCTCTCTCATCGCATGCATTGGAGCTTATGGAGGAGGCCCTTGTATCGGGTTCACTTTGTTACTATTGTGATTTTCAAACCATAATGTGCTTAAAATGAGTTCACTATAGTAGACCTTCCTTAGCTTGGGTTAAGCAAAGTTGTCAATGTCATAAGTGTAGGGGAGTTTACTCCAATACTCTTAAACATTGAGGACAATTTTTATCTTAAGTGTAGGGGGTCTTCTATTGAAGTGAACTTACCTAGAACTTTGCCCTTGACTTCATGATAACTTGGAAATTAATTTTTCAAACATTTTTCAAATTTTTGATCTACTTTAGCCAACAAAAATATGCATTCATATATTTTTGCATTAAACATTTTTTATTTGCATTGCATTGTATATATTCTTCTTTTATTTTTCATCAAAAATATATAAAAAGAAAAAAATATAATAAAGGACATGGTTTAAGACGTTTAGACTTCTTTGACATATGAGGCCCGCCATGGATACTTTAATTCAACCCGAGTTTGCTTATCCAAGTAGTCTCTAGCTAGTATTCTTAACCATGTAGACCTTTATTGGTTTATTAGGCTAAGCATCCACTAGTCTCATTATTTGAGATTTTAAACTGTGGAGAAAAAGAGATGATAAAGTTTGAAGTAAGTGTTAAGGGCTAGATAAACCTCATATTCATTAATTGTGGCTTTTATATCCCCTTTCGTAACCTTTACTTTCTTGTCAACGCATGTATATATATTAAGAAATAATCAAGAACGGTTTTAATTGGTTTGTAATGTAACACCCCAAATATTCATACTTTAGTTCATCGGAAGAGTCGTTGGTGTTACGGGATAGCACATTACTCAAATCATAAACAACGCTTAAAAATCACGCCGTTGAATAATAAATCATTTTCCATTCATAAATATCAATTTACATAGGTCCTCAAGTCATAGTATGTCATACAATTTTACAAAACATTTGAATAGAAATTTTATTTGAATGCGGGCCATAAATTCTTGTCGTTTTCCCGAGAATTACCTTCAAGTACCCGAGATAAAACATTTTAAAAAGTCAACGAAACGCCGAGTGAATTCATAGAGTTTAATAAAAACCATTAATATATCACCGGTATATAATTATTACCGAAAATCATTTCGTACAAATCTTTGTCGTAGGCTATAAAATAGGCCAAAGACATTTTATACAAATCTTTGTCGTAAATCATAACAAGGCTTTTGCCTTCAAAACTATTATACGAACCATTGTCGCAAAAACATCATACAATACGTTTATAACGTTGTATAGAGTTAAATAAAAAACGTTATATGAAAATGGTTATGTAAAACCAAAACACGAACATAATATCAGTAAAAAGACCCCGTATTGCTAGTCAGGCAATATATTATAATTCAATTCGTACGTCAGTATTTTCATTATTGGATTATTATAAGCTGCATGACATTGCTACCTTACTATAACAAACAACGGGTAGCTAACCCGTAATTCCTTTGCCCATCTAAAACAGCGTGTCGTCACAATAATCACGCTTATATAAATCTTCTCATACATAAATTCTCATACCAATCGATGTGGCACGACGGGGATCAACCGTCAAGGCGCGAACTAGGGTGATCTTCCACAAATAGTACAATTATATGCATAAGCATCTACCAAATCCCGGTAGTTCACAATTCATGCTAATGGTACTTTTAGTGACATAACCTAACGAATAATAATCAATTTCATTTCACCTCCTCTGGTGAATAATCCTCCCGTGAAGAAATCTAAAACTAAGCAAACCACCAGAACGATGAACCCTGATCCAAGGGTTACTATGTAGCATGCTACGACATAATTATTTGGAGAATCTGTCAATCAAGTCAATATTAAGGAAGGAGTCACTCAGAATAGCTCTAAGGAGAAGAAGGAAGGGGGTTTTATTGCTGATGACTTAAGTGATGTGTTAGGTGATGGGGCCAAGCAGGGTGATGTTACTAATGAAGATAAGGCTGGTAAGGACAATATGAATATTAATCCTAGTAACTTAAATGCTATGTTTCCTGAACTTAGGTCTAATGTTTTGAAATCTAAGATTGTGGATGATAGTTTATTAGTTAATGTTGTTCCTAGTAGTATTAAATGTAATAGTGTTGTTAAGGTTGATAGTATGAAGAGTGTATTGATGGAAATGAGTGCTAAGGATAATACTGGGGTTATGAAGGGAGATATTGGTAGTGATAGGGTAGCCAGTAATCCTGATGGAGTTAAGGATATGTATGTGCAAGTTGAGTCTCAAAAGGAGAATAGTGGGTTTAAGAAGTCAATTTCGTTTAGTAATTCGGTTCAAGGGAATGGGGTAACATATGATAATAAGCTCATGAAGGATCTTTGTGTTGATAGAGATGGTAGGCTTGTTGTTAAAATAGACCCGATTATTGAGGAAGGAAGCAAGAAGTGGGAATTAACTGTGGTTGGATACTTTGTGGGCTTTAAGATGAGTTATAGAGAAACTTTAGGTCATTTAAGAAGGAAGTAGAGACCATATCAACTAACTGAGGTCATTGTTAATGAGGGCCTCTATTTCATTAAGTTTAAATCGGAAGATGGCTTGCAGTCTGTAATAGAGAATGGGCCTTGGTTGGTTGACCAGAGACCATTGCTTGTTTAAAAATGAGCCCCGGGGATTTGTTTGGACAAATCTGAACCTGCTAGGGTTCCTTTGTGGGTGAGAATTTTCAACATCCCACTTAAAGCATGGACAAGAGAGGGTATTAGCAGAATAGCCAGTAGGATTGGTACTCCGGTTATCATGGATAAGTTCACTACCTCAATGTGTGAAAGAAGATTTGGGAGGGCAAGTTTTGCTAGGGTACTAGTAGAAGTGGATGCAGCAGATGGATTAATTGACAAGGTTGAAATATGGTATGAAAATCTTAACAGAAGTATGGAATTAAGAGTGGAATATGCTTGGCAACCACCATGTTGCAAGCATTGTAAGGTTTTCGGTCATGAGTTTAAGGTTTGTAAAGTTCATCTTAGGAGTGATGATGAGAAGGTGGATATGACAGGTAATGGTGCTCGTAAGGATGTTAAAGTGGAACAAGCTAAACCTAGTAAGGATGGCTGGCAGTCTGTGTCGATGAGGAATGCTGCTTCTAATAGTAATAGTCAAGTTAAACCGCAAGAGGGTCAAGCTTATAGGGATTCTGGTTCCAATGTTAGAGGGAGTAATTTTAGCAATAGAGGTGGGTATAATATGAACAGAGGTGGATGGAGTAATAGAAGTAGAGGTAATCCATATGGCAGAGGTGGTACGATGTCAGGCAGAGGTGGATACAATATGGGTAATGTAGAGAATGTAAATAATAATCAGAATGCAATGGGTCCAGTTAACAACAATGTGAAAAAGAATGCTAACGAGGTTCCTATAAAGAAACCTAAAGTCAATGTTGTTAAAAACATAGCTAAGAGTGATATTACTACAAAGAATAGCTTTGAAGCTCTTGTGGATGATAACAATGAGGATAATGGAGAAAGCATTAAAAGAAAGATAGATCAAGTTAAGATGGATATTATGTTGCTTTTGAGGGGGGATTACTATATGATGAAGAAATGGTACAACAATGGCCTAATGAAGTTCAAGGTTACTACAAAAACAGGTGGAAAAGCTTGGATAAGAAGGTGAAATTTCAGTTAGTAAGGAATAAAATCAAAAAGCTAGATGGTGATATTAAGATTAGGAAGCAAATGGCTGATGAAACTGTCAATAATGTTGTAAAGGCAAATGTGTCTTCTGTGATGACTAGATCTGGCCGGTCCCAGAATCAAACTAGTGATGTAATATATAATGAAGCAATGATGGCTGAAAAATACGAAATTCATAAAATGAATCTGAAGAAAGATTGTTATGAGGTTGACTTATACTTGCTGACGGGGTTAGTACCTTCTTGTGGGGATGTTAGCCATTGGTCAGAGATTATGAGAGCTCATCACAAGACTAAAACTTATGAGGATAAGGCTAAAGATGTTTTGGATTTTGTGGATCGTATTGTAGAAGAAGTGAGTAATGATAAATCACCTCATGCAGATTTCATGGTTCAGAATGTTGTTTCAGGACCGATTGATTTGTATATGGGAATGGAGATGGTGCTTCATCATCTACTATCCAATGAGTATTAAAATAGCAGCGTGGAATATTAGAGGTATGTGTGATACCTCTAAGCAAGATGAAGTTAAGCTTCTTATTAGTGAAAATAACTTAAAAATGTGTGCGGTTATTGAGACTCAACTTAATAAGAAAAGGGTCAAGTCTGTTTGTGATAGTTTATTTGATAGATGGGATTGGATTTCTAATTCGTCAGAAAGTAGGAAGGGGTGTAGAATTATGGTTGGATGGGACGCTGAGGTTATTCATGCTTCGGTTTTGTCTATTGTTAATCAAGTTATTCACTTTGAGGTTAGGTTAGTCCATGATAGAAGGAATTTCTTTATTTCTTTTATCTATGGTGAAGTTAATCCTAAAGATAGAATTAGTTTATGGAAGAACTTAGGTGATCATATGACTATTGTTAATAATGAGCCATGGGTTATTCTAGGGGATTTTAATGTAATTCTGAGTACGGGGGAACACTCATTTGGTGATACTGACAAGTATCATGCTACCAGGGATTTTCGTGAATGTGTTGAGCAGCTAGCTATGGATGATCTGCCTATGACTGGTTTGTTTCATACTTGGGTGCAAAAAAGAAAGGATCCTAAAAGTGGAATTATGAAGAAATTAGATAGAATTATGGGGAATGATAACTTTATGGATCTGTTTAGTACATGTTTTGCTAAATTCCTTCCCTATGTTACTTCTGACCATTGCCCAGCTCTTCTGATTCTAAGTGACGTAATAATGAAGAGGAGAAGATCGTTTAGGTTCATGAATTATCTGGTTTATAAGAAATAGTTTTTTACTACTGTTAAAGAGAATTAGAGTATCCCTATTAAGGGTCATGCCATGTATTCCTTTACTAGAAGGCTTAAAAGCATGAAGACTCATATGAGAAGGTTGAATAGGCAGAATATTAATGTTTTTGAGAAAACTTTTATGTTAAGAAATTAGCTTAAACTTGTTCAGTCTGAGCTCGATGGTGACCCACAGAATGGGGAATTAAAAGAAATTGAGATGATCTTCAATGCTTATAAAGAAGCTGTTCTTGATGAAGAGAGAGTACTCAAACAAAAATCTAAAGTGGAGTGCTTAGAGAAGGTGATCAGAATAAGACATATTTTTATAATCTTTTGAAGGAAGGTTGAAGAAGAGTAGGATTATTAGCGTTAAAAACGAGGAAGGGGTTGAGTACATTAATGAAGATGTGGCTGATCAGTCACTTTCAACGATTTCTTGGTTCTGATGATGAGGTTTTCCCCATTGAGTTACCGGAGACTCTGTTTAAGGTTAAACTTGATCATAACATGGCGCTGTATTTGATTAGAGAAGTCTCTAATGATGAGATTAAAATTTCATTGTTTGACATTAAAGATGATAAAGCGGCGGGCCCTGATGGATTTACCTCCATGTTTTTCAAGTCTGCTTGGAGTATAATTGGTGATGAGCTATGTGCTGCTGTGAGAGAATTTTTTATCTCTGGTAAGATCTTATGTGAAATCAATACTACGATTATATCGTTTATCACCAAGTGCAACATTCCTATCAAAGTTACGGATTATAGACCTATTGCCTGTTGCAATGTAGTTTATAAATGCATTAGCAAAGTTATAACTAATAGGATCAAGAATGTATTAGGTGTTCTTATTGATGCTAATCAGAGTGCATTTGTTCAGGGTAGGCAGATTTATGATAATATCATGTTAGCTCAGAAATTAATGTGTGGGTATCCAGCCATTAAGAAGCCTGCTAGGTGTTCCTTTAAGGTTGACATCCAAAAGGTCTATGATACTGTGTCATGGGTCTATTTAGAATCTTATTTAACTGAATTTGGCTTTCATAAAGTTATGGTAGAATGGATTATGGTTTGCTTAAAATCTGCTTCGTTCTCGGTTTGTGTTAATGGGGAGTCGCATGGTTTTTTTTAAGGCTAAGAGGGGACTTAGGCAAGGTGATCCCATTTCGTCATATCTTTTTACTCTAGTAATGGAAGTCTTTACTTTAATTCTTAAGAGACAGGTTATGAATGAGAGGAAGTTTAGATATCATTGGGGTTGCAAGAAGCTGGGTATTGTTAATCTATGCTTTGCTGATGATCTCATGATGTTTTGCCATGGTGATCTGGTTTCGGCTTCTATTCTTAGGAGAACAATGGATGAGTTTTGTATTTCATCTGGTCTTAGGCCTAGTATGGCTAAAAGTACCTGTTATTTTGGCAATGTTCCTGATGGTGATAGAGAGAAGATTAAAATGGTGATGCCATTTCAAGAAGGCAGTCTTCCAGTAAGATACCTTGGTATTTCATTAGATGCTAGGAGAATAGCTAGGAGTGATTGTACTGTGTTACTTGTCAAAGTAAAAAAGAGAATTCATAATTGTAGGAATAAGAATCTCTCGTTTGCTGGAAGACTTTAGTTGATTGCTTCGGTGCTTAGCTCGATTAATGTGTTTTGGGCATCTATCTTTGTTTTACCTAAGGGAGTGTGTGATGACATTGACAAGGTCTTCAAAATTTTTTTATGAAATGCTGAAGGCAAGAAAGGTTATATGCATTGTGTGGCTTGGAAGGAAGTCTGTAAGCAGAAAGATGAGAGGGGTCTTGGGCTTAAGTCTTTCTTTGAATGGCATGAGGCCCTCATGATTAAACATATTTGGAACATTATCATTGATAAAGACTCTATTTGGGTAAAATGGGTTAAAGCTAAATGGCTTAAAGGAGATAGTTTCTGGGCAGCCAAGAATATTCAACATAATTCTTGGTGTTGGAAGCAACTTCTTATATTGAGAGATAAAGTCAAGAAACTTGTGCATATTAAACTTGGTAATGGAAAAAATTGCTATTTATGGTTTGATAGATAGTACAATGGCCAAGAGTTATGTAGTCTTATTGATCCTCGTCTTCTTGCTCATGATTCTGCTTCTAGATGTTCTAAAGTTGCTGACTTGGTAATTGATGGTAGATGGATTTCGCCAGGAAGATGGCGTTCCAGGTTTAATGAAATCGTTAACATTCATGTTCCCAAAATGGAGTTAGATGTTTCTGATAAGGTCATTTGTACTCGTAACGATGTTACTTTTAATGTTCGTGAAGTTTGGAAGGCTATTAGAAGTGACTCTCCAAAAGTTATTTGGCATAATCATGTCTGGTTTAGTCAATGCATTCTAAGGCATGAATTTGTTCTTTGGATGGCCATTAAATGCAGATTGAAGATGCAGGATAGATTATCTAAGTGGCTTAATATTCCAGATATGTTCTGTCATCTTTGTTCTACCTGCAAAGAATCACACTCATACTTATTTTTTGAGTGTGTTTTTACCAGAAGACTTTGGGAGCGCTTAAAAGGTATGTTAAACCTTAATGGTATCCCTAACTATTGGCCTCAAGTTATTTCCTTTACTGCCAATATGCCTTCTAGGAATTCAGTTTGGAGTATAATTCAAATATTAGTGTTAGGTGCTACTGTTTACTTCATATGGCAGGAGCGCAACATTAGGTTTTTTTAGGAGTTTTAGGACTGAGGAAGAACTGTTTAGGATTATCATCCTATCTGTTAAGAATAGAATGTGTAGTCTTACTATTAAAGGTACTCCGGAAGCTTTACTTGCTGCTAGGACTTGGGATTTCCCTGTTTTAGCTAATGATAAAGCTGATAGTGACTTGAATGATATAAGGGATGAATTCTTTACTGATCCAATGTATATTGATGGCGAGAGTTATTAAGGTTGAGATTTGGGGGTTCTGGTCCTATGCTAGGAGTGGTTTATGGTCGTGTAATAGATGCTGGGTTCATCTCTGCCTAGTGTTGGACTCTTGCAAGTTTGCTTATTAAAGGTATGTTTTTTCTACCTTATGTCATCTTCTCCCAGTTTTGGGAGCTGGGGGGGACTGTTTGGATGTTGTGGATGCAGGTTTGATGTACTATTAGTGGATGTATGGTTATGTCAAGGAAGTGAGCTATCCCTACTAGAGTGTGCTGAGAGATGTGCCATCTATGCTAGGGTGGTTCTTTTTCCTTTGATATATCCATATGTACAATTTTTATGTTCCAAGCCTGTGTGATGCTTAGTCCTCCCTTTTATACCTTATGCTTGGTTAGTGTCATGAATCCATAAGCTTTTTTATAGGTATTTTATGCATCATAATGAGAGTGTCCATGTTCTTGTTGTACTCTTTCCCCTTCCAAGGTTTCCTACTGGGGTTTACTTGGTTGGGGTTTTGAGGAGGCAAGGGAATGTGGACTGATATACTGGAAACTCTCTTGTTTATCTCTGCAGTTTTAGATGGTGATTTTAGCAAGTTTACTTGTGCCTGTTGCCTTTTCCCTTAGCTTAGGTGAGTGGTCTATTGTGATGGATTGGATGTTCCTAGTTTTTTCCCTTTGTGGTCTGAACTTAGGGCATTCATGGATTCAGAAGTTGACTGCTTATGTAAGCTAAGGGTTGGTATTTTTGGTGTGCCAATTATTTGCAGGGTCTTGGTCTTTGCTAATTGGGATCAAGTGTATGGGATAGCATCTAGAACTTCTATGGTTTTTAGTTGCTTTGTTTTTGTATTTTGTATGTAATGAGCATGGGTCTTGTCCATTGCCATTTGTTTTTTTGTTTCCAAAGCTAAAGTTATTAGGGGTTTGTCCTAATGTTTTTTAGTCTTTGTGCTTATTCTTTGTTACATTTATTCCTTATTAATAAATTTACCTTTAAGCAAAAAAAATCCATTTCATTTCATTCATCAGGTCATATAATCATTCGGGTCCATATCAATAAGCATACAATCGGGACAACTAGTTTCCTATTTTTATTAAAACTAGCATGTTATCTCCCTCGCGAGTTTATAAAACATTTCATTAAAACATTTAAAAGAGTGTGAGGCTATGAACTCACGTTGATTGGAAAAGGCGGGCTATTGGCGTTTTGGATGTACGGTACGTGCTTCAATCACGGGAACCTAGACAAATAATACTCGGTCTTAGACTCTTGTCCAATGACTTTATAAAAATAATGGTTATGTATATATGATGATATCATAAGTATGATGATGATCAAGTGGGATTTTATCTCCTCATACAACATTATAGTCGTTATGTGTTAGTCAATTTAGACTAGTTATACTAGTTTCAACTCAATTACATATTAAGGCCCAATAAGCCTATTAAAAGTTCAATTCATTATATTAGCCCATTTATACTTTTTAATACCAGGCCTATACTCATATGTTGGGCCCAAGTGGGTTAAGCCCATTAGTAAGTCCATTTGTGTTAAGCCAAACTAGTTAGGCTAATAGTCCAATAAGGCTACTTTGACCCATTAAGGTCCATAAGTTAAAAAACTCGGGTTTATCGATTTTTACTTGTCGAATGTGTTTACTCATCAGTATATGAGTTATAAAAATGTTACATTAGACGGGTCCGACCGTCTAAGTTTTATTTGGCGAAAACGTTAATCTTTCGGTTTTAGCCAAAAAGACGTAAAACTTATATATAGTTTAATAACTTTAGAAAACATTTGAGTTTGTACTTTTATAAAATGCCAAGTTTATTTATTTTAGTATATAACTCATTTTATAATACTTATTATTAGTTAGTGGGTTTTATGTATTTATTTTATAATAATATTACTTGAGTGCTGTTATTATATTATATAGTTATATTTACAAATCTGATTATCAAAGTTCATTCCACCATTTTTGCCATATCTTAAGTTCTACAAGGACATAGAAGCTCAAATTTGAGCAGCACAAACTACATTATATGTTCTACAAATAACTCCTAGCTACTGCTCAATCATCATCTAAGTATTCCTAATAATTCGTCCAAAACAGACTATACAGATTTGTACCTCAATAGTATTTTGATCATATCTTGCTTATTTTAATGATTCCATTGAGTGGCCAACTCACCACATATGTAAAACTCATATATCTAACTGTATATTTAATAATCCAAGCCATTTTACCAAGTAATCATATGGTTACTTACTGTTTTATACAGCCTATGAATCTAATCAAGATTTTATCATCATTACTTGTTGATTTAAATCTTTTTAACTAAATCTATTAACACAAAATCCCCACATAATACTTTGATCATCATTTATCATCATATACATATACATTTATAAAGAAAATACATGATTACATTTATAAAATAACAAGATGATAGAAGAAATGATCTTGTTAAATTTGACACACAAGCTGGTTATGAAAGTGTGTTGGAGGGTGGCCATGGATGATTCGTAATTCTCCTATCATTATTAAACAGTATACTATGAAAACTAGTCTTCGAAAAGAGGAATTTACGCGTATTCCTGTGTGGGTTAAACTTCACGATGTGCCTATTCAAGTGTTTGAGGAATAAGGTATTAGTTTGATTGCTACACATCTTGGTAGGCCTATTATGCTTGATTCTATTACTAGCACTATGTGTAAAGAATCATGGGGTCGTAGTAGTTTTGCTCGTGTTTTAATTGAAATAAAATCTGATTGTGCCTTGCATGAGACAATTACTATTGGTGTTCCTGATTTGGATGGAGATGGGTTTACCAAAGAAACTGTTAAAGTTGAATATGATTGGAAGCCTCCTAGATGCCCTACATGTAATGTTATTGGTCATACGGCTGAAATTTGTCCTAAACGTGTTATTCCCAAAGTGGCACCTACTATTGTACAGGAACAAGATGATGGATTTCAACAAGTCAGGAGTAGAAAGCGTAATAATAAAGGTAAGAAAGGAAGTCAGATTCCGAGAGGAGTTACATTAAGCAAGGGCTTCTAGGTTGGTAATCCTTTTAACTTTGTTCCAAAGACAATCACTGCTGATAATCCTCCCAAATCTGGTACGAATCCTAATCCTAACCGTGATAAAAACAGTGGTGATTCTTGTAATGTTTCTATCCCTTGTTAGTTCTAATAGAGGTAAATCTGTTGTGAATGTTTCTACTTCCAATTCTTTTGAGAATCTACCAGATGAAACAGGTGATCAGGTTGAAGATGATGATGATGAGGAGATTGAAAATGTTTATGATGAAACTGTTAATCTTCTCAACTATCAAACAGGGGCAAGCACTCTTGCTACGACTGTTTTAAATGTTTAGTATAGGCTCGTGGAATATACGGGGTTTGAACCAATCCCCTAAACGAAAAGAGGTTCGTCAGGTTGTTAATTAAAACAATCTGAGTGTATGTGCTATCTTGGAGTCCCATATTGATGCTTCAGGTGTTTATGACATGTGTCGTAAGATTTTTAGTAGATGGAAGTGGACATCTAATGGTGGTTTGTGTCCTAAAGGGACACGTATTATTCTTGGCTGGAATGATGATAATGTGGATATTATGGTGTTGTCCCAAACAAGTCAAGTTATGCATTGTCAGATCAATACCCGTGTGGATAACCGTACTTTGTTTGGTCCTTTGTTTATGCAGATAACTACTATATTGATCAGCGTGTTCTTTGGACTAATTTGATCTCTCATGCTAATTTTATGTATAATAAACCGTGGGTTGTTTTGGGTGATTTCAATGTTGCTCTTAATATTGAAGATCACTCAAATGGTGGTTATTCTCTTAATATTGCCATGCGGGAATTTAAGGAGTGTGTTAATCTTATGGAAGTTATGGATGTTAATGCTACATGTCTTCATTTCACTTGGAATGAGAAACCCCAAGGAGATGATGGTATTCTTAAAAAGATCAATCGCATTATGTCTAACATTAAGTTTCTTGATGAGTTTCCAGGATGTTTTGCTATTTTCCAACCTTACAGGATTTCTGACCACTCACCCTGTGTGTTACGGATCCCTTCTGTTAGCAGGCCCAAGCCTAAACCTTTTAAATTCTTTAACTTTCTTGTGCATAAGGAGGGTTTTCATGATGTTGTTGCTAACGGATGGTTGGCTGAGTTTAATGGTTGTGCTATGTTCAAGCTTGTAAAAGTTTAAAAGGGTTAAAGGCCCCGTTACGTAAGTTACTGTTTGAACAGTGTAACCTTCATGATCGTGTCAACAAGATTCGTGTGGAATTAGATGCTGCACAGCAAGCTCTTGATTTGGACCCATCAAATGTTTTGCTGAAAGAAGATCATGCTCATTATTTAGTTGCTTTCAAAGAAGCTGTGCTTGATGAGGAATGTTTCCTTCGGCAGAAATCTAAAATTGAATGGCTTGATGCAGGTGACTCTAACACTGCTTACTTTCATAATTCGGTAAAGAGTATGGTTGCTCGTAATCGCACTGAAACGGTTCGTGATTCTCTTAATGTTCTTCATGAGGGAGGTGTTGTGCCTGGTGCTTTTGTTGCTCATTATGAGCAATTTCTTGGTCAATCAAGTGCTTCAGGTGAATTTAATACTGCTAATTTATTTGTTCGCAAGCTTGGTCCTCAGAAAGCTGCCGATATGGTTCGTGATATCTCTGATTCTGAGATTAAAAGTGTTATATTTTCTATGAGTGATGACAAAGCCCCTGGGCCGGATGGTTTTACTGCTGCTTTCTTTAAGAAGTCTTGGGATATTGTGGGTGCTGATTTTACTTGTGCTATTCGGGAGTTTTTCTCTAATGGAAAACTACTTAAAGAGGTTAATCATACTATTATTGCTCTTATCCCTAAGGTTACTGTTCCTGACAAGATTACTGATTATCGCCCTATCTCTTGTTGTAATGTTATCTTTAAATGCATTAGCAAGATTATTTCTAACCGTACTAACGGGGATTTGGGGGTTTTGGTTAATATTAATCAATCAGCTTTTGTTCCGGGCCGCAGGATCTCGGATAATATATTATTGACGCATGAATTGATGAGAAACTATCACAAAAATTCTGGTCCGCCAAGATGTGCTTTTAAAGTTGATATTCAAAAAGCTTATGATACGTCAAAAAGCTTATGATACGGTAGATTGGCAATTTCTCCGTAACACTCAGATTGGGTTTGGTTTTCATCATATAATGGTTGATTGGATTATAACATATGTTTCTACTACGTCGTATTCGATTTGTATCAATGGTAATTTATATGGTTGGTTTCATGGAAAGAGAGGTCTCCGACAAGGTGATCCGTTATCTCCGTATCTTTTCACTTTGGCTATGGAAGTTCTTTCTCTCATGATGCAGCGAAGGGTTCTTGATGATAATGACTTTTATTTCCACCACCGGTGTGAGCAGCAACGAATTATTAACCTTTGCTTTGCAGATGATCTTTTTTTGTTTGCCAGGGGTCATTTGGGTTCTATGCAAGTTATTATGGATGCTTTGGAGGAATTTAAAATTGCTTCTGGTTTGGTTCCAAGTATCCCTAAGAGCACTGTTTTCTTTAGCAATGTTTCCACTGCTGTTAAAAGCACTATTTTACATATAATGCCTTTTGCTGAAGGCGAGTTACCTGTCCGATACCTTGGTGTTCCTCTAATCTCTTCTAGGCTTCTGTATAGGGACTGTAAGGTCCTTGTAGAAAAGCTTGAGAGTAGAGTTAATGATTGGCGCAATAAATTTCTTTCTTTAGCAGGAACACTCCAGTTAGTTCGTTCAGTCCTATCTTCTATGCATATTTACTGGGCGTCAGTCTTTATTTTACCTATGCGGATTATTCATGATTTGGAGCTGCTTTTGAGAGGCTTCTTATGGTGTCAAGGTGAAATGAAGAAGGGTAAGGCTAAAGTTGCTTGGGACTCTGTCTGTAATCCATTTTTTGAAGGTGGCCTTGGTATTCGTAAGTTTTCTGACTTTAATGTTGCTTTAATGGTTTCTCATATTTGGTGTATTTTGACTCGTAAAGATTCTTTATGGGTCAAATGGATATATTCTTACAAGTTAAAGGATAGAAGCTTTTGGGATGTTCCTTGTATTGGTGACATGAGTTGGGGCTGGAGAAAACTTCTCCAAATCAGACCACGTGTTCGTAAGTTTGTATGGTATAATATTAATAATGGTAGAGTTGCTTCTATGTGGTTTGATAATTGGGCAGATTTATGTCCTCTACGGGACATCCTCACGGTCCGTAATATCAATAGATCGGGGTTCTCTTTATCTAATAAGGTGAGGGATCTTATCGTTGATGGTGCTTGGCAGTGGCCGCAGGATTAGAATACTAGATTTCCGAATATTGTTTCTATACTTGTGCCTATTATTAATGATGACAAAGAAGATGAGTTGCTATGGAGGGATATTAGTGGTGTTTCTCGGCCGTTTTCTGTGGCGTTAGCTTGGGATTCCATACGTGATCGGGCTATGGAAGTAAATTGGTATAAAGTTGTCTGGTTTTCTCATTGTATTCCTCGTCACTCTATTAATTTGTGGCTGGTGGTTAGAAGGACATTGAAGACGCAGGATAGGCTTAAGCAATGGGATGTTGGCCCGTTGGTGGATTTAAGCCTTATTCGGTGTCCTTTATGTAGTTTGGTGCAGGACTCCCATGACCATCTTTTCTTTGAATGTTCTTATTCTATGCAGGTTTGGTCTAAGGTTCGGACCTTGTGTGGTATGGATCATGTCCCACCTTGTATTGATGATATATTAGCTCATGTTATTCCAATTTTGAATGGGAAATCATGTGTTATCATTCTTGCTCGTCTTGTGTTGGCTGCTACTGCTTATTTTATTTGGATGGAACGTAATTCAAGACTATTCAAGAAGAAGCGGATGTCTGTTGATCAGTTATTTCAGATTCTATGTGATACTATTCGCTTGAAGTTGATTTCTTTCCGTTTCAAGAAATTATCTACCAGGTCAAGTTTGATGCTTGACAAATGGAGGGTGCCGAGCTCAAGATTTGTTCCATGATAGGTGTGCCAGGTGAGTGTTGTACTCTTTTTTCCTTGTCCAAGGTTTTTCCCACTGGGTTTTCTTTGGTAAGTTTTTTTAAGGAGGCAGACTCATTTGGATTCATCCTGCTCCTATCATGGTGATGTTGGATGCTGAAGATTGAGCGCGGTTTCATGTTCACATCTTGGTTTTTATCTAGTTTATTGTTGTCTTCTAGATTCGGTTAGGGCTTTTGATGTTTCATAGTCTTTGTTAACAAGCTACATGTATCTTGAGGTTAATGTGGTATCTCAGCCATATTCCTTTGTATTTAAACGCTTTTTTGGTTAATATATTTACCGGGGTAACCCATTACCAAAAAAAGAAATGATCTTGTTACCAACCAATATAGTGAAAGGTTAAGAACAAGACTTGGTTTTTGATAACCAATCTTATGAAATATCAAGACCACCTTCAAGATCACCAAGTATATGAAACACCTTGAGAAAATCAGCCCTAGACTCCTTTGAAAACTTCTTTTTAGTTGTTAGGATCACCTCAAATCACCAAGTCTTCAATGGGTTTTCATCTTATGCAAGTTATACACAAGATTCATGGTAGAAATTTTGATCAATGGTGGTGTTTGGTGGTGGTAAATGGGATGGCAAGAGGGAGGAGTAGAGAGAGATTTGTGTGTGAGTTTCTAGTTTGCATGTACGAAAATGGTATGAGTTAGCTAGTTTTGTGGTTTGTGGTTTTGTTCATGCACTAAGGACCTATGTCCTTAGTGTGTAAGATAAGTTGACACCTTTCATGGTGTGTTGGCTAAGCCTTGGCCGCCCATAGTGGGGTTGAGGCAAGTGTAAACTTGTTTCATCCCCACTAATTTAGGGGTACTCCTCGATTCTAGTTTCCTCGATCTGCGTGCCCTCGGGTCGTTTTACGAAAAACGTTTTTATAAATTATGAGTCTATGGCACAAAACGAATCTAATAACAACTGTTCCATAAAAAACGGAGTTCAAAAACGTAAATACGTAAACCTAGGTGTTCGGTTTAGTCGTAAAGGATGCTAAATTATTCATGTAAGTCCTAATTTCTTCTCGTAAATTTGTAAGTTTATGAACCAACACAAATTAAAATTCCAAAATAATATTCGAGAATAAATTTATTTTCTAAAATGTCGGACTGTCACAATAACGGTGTATGTAAACGTAAGCACGTAACGTAGAGTTCTCCGGTTTAGACGTAGTCGATGCTACTTTAAGACGTAAACCCTTATTTCTTCCCAAAAGTGAGTGAGCTCATAAATTAACAATAAAATAATGATTTTAAATAATACTTGAGAATAAAATAACGACCTCAAATTGACGGATTGTCACATGTAATCTCTTATGCATTTTTTACTAATCATTCGTGGTTGGTATAAGTACGTCTTAAGATTCTAAGTTAGAATGTTTTATGTGTACTAGAATTATGTCATGCTTAATACTTAGCGGGTGTTTTTCCTTTTATTCTTTTCAACTTTCTTAGTGAGGAATAAAGAAAAATAAGAGCGGCTTATGAAAAAAATGAGTGGCTAGAAAAAGAAAAAGAAAAAAAAGAAAAAAATAATTATACAAGACTCCCAAGAGGGGCAGTGAAGTGTTAATTATAGTAGCTATTGAATTCCAATATTACTCTCACAAGGGTTGCGGGGATTTGATAGTTGCTTCAATCCAATATTACCTAGACGGGTTGCGTGATTGAAGATCCAAAGTCCCAAAAAGGCGGCGGATATAAATTATTGCGTGAGTTTTATTTTTCTTTTCCTAGCGAGTGTGTAGCTACTTATTAATGCATGACATAAGGATTTTACACATAAGGCGAATGACTTATTATTCTTGAGTCGGACTTATATCAATTGTAGGCGGTTTTTCAAGTAATGGATAAGATGGTTACTTAGGATTAAAACCGTGCTTCCTTATTTAGAGATTTTACATTTCTTATATTTCACACTTTAAATAATGACAAATTTTTCCTCTAGCAATTTGTTCAAATAATAACCGGTCTTAGAGGCAAAATAAGTTGGGGTATAATGGTAACACAATTAATTTGTATGAATAAGTCGATGCACTTTCACTTATGAATAACAATGATCTCGTTTTTAAGCTTGGTAATAGGAAAGTGAAACTTGAGGATGATAAGTGTTCATGGTACAAAAGCCCTAATCGAAGTCAATGATTTCTTTATGAGTCATTTCCATCAAAACTAAATATATAAATAGAATTGCTTTCATTTGCATTGCATTGTATAAAATCAAAATCATGCATCATATAGTGTAGAGTAGTGTAAATGCATTTCATATTGGCCAAGGTGGATTAATTATGAGAAAAGTGTAAATTGGTGCTTTAAAATATGGCATTGTATGAGGTCATGGCAATGATCAAGTGTAGGGGATTTGATATGAGTGAAATCTCATATCAAGAATATCTCAAATCACCCTAAAACACAAAGCAAAATACCTAACATTTATTCATAAAAGGAGTATTATGGGTATGTTTTGTTGTTTGTGCTTGTGTAGGTAAAAAGATACAATTTTGGAGCAAACAAGTGAAATCAAGCTTTATTGATGAATAAAAGACAAAAGGAGAATGAAAAGTGACAAGCCTTGCAAAGACAAAGGACCTTTCTTGACAACTTCCAAAGATGAGGGACTAAAAGTGTAATTATGAGAAAGTCAACAACAAAGTCAAATTTGGTCAACTCTCAAGTCAAACAAGTCAAAGGATCAATATTGAACAAGTTTGAAGTTAAAAGGACTAAAAATGACAAAGAAATGAAGTTTAGAGCTCAAGATAATATTCTGCCAAGTTAAGGGGCTAAATATGCCAACTTTCACACAAGTTTGATAGTAATCCGAGTATACTCCAAACTAGCCAATGGGAAGCAAGTATTTCACTCACTTGGATTGCCAAACAAGCGCCAGCTGGCCACTAGCGCTGTTTTCATTTAATAACAAAATCTGTATAGTACTTCCCACTCATAAGTTATCAACCAATCATAAATCAAGAAGAGGATAATGATCCGTGCCTTTCTTCTCACCCAATAATATCATGACACCTGGCAGATTCAAAGTTAAACAAGCCCAGGAAAGATTAGAAGCTAGAGTGCATATCAGAGTCTGATATAAACATGAAATTTACTCTAAATCAAGAGAGGATCACAACCCAACCAGTCAATTAACCTGAAGTTGACTACATCAAAAACTCCCAAATCAAGTTCTTCAACGGCTACATCCAATTAGCAGATTCAAGCCACATGGAAGATTACCATTGGTTGGAACACGTCATCTACCTCCAACAAACTTCATCCCAGCTTCTATAAATACCCCATTAGTCTTTCATTTCTTGTGTGTACTTAGTGTGTGTAATTTTCACACACTACTTTAATTCTCTCATTTCTAGTTAGCAATTTAGGTAAAAACTTCTCTCAAGTGATTGACAACCACTTGAGAGTTAGTTACTTAGTTTTAACCAATTGTAACAAACTTTCCTCCATTAATAAACTTCCATTTTCATTTCTCACTCAATTATACTTCCTATACCTTCACTATCCTACTCCTACTGTTCATTTGTATTTCTATTGATCAAACTTGATCAATAGATCTTGTTTGGATTGATTTGGAAGCTTGTAGCAGGTTCAGACGTGCTTTTGTTCATTTCCATAACCATAGTAGCAACTTGTAGCAGGGGGACTCATTTCCAGTTTATGATGATGATTTGATTGATTCTAGTGGTTAATTGTTGGTGTTTGAGTTGATTATAGAGACCTCAGCGCTCCTCTACTCCATCAAAGGAGGCTACTAGCTAAAAGTAATTATATTCTTATTTTTGTTCCTCTAAACTGAGTTTTCCATGCTCGATTCCTAGAAATAAGTTTTACTTGCTGAATTGTGATTGTGTTAGTGTACGTGTGGTGCGATTTAGTTAATGTGATAGTTTACTAGCAATCTGGTAGCTTTTAATTCAGTTTTACTTGATCATATTTGCTTTTCATCAGTTTTGGATTCATTAGTTGGTGACTTAGTGATTTAGAGTGTGAACTTGCTGAGTTTTGGTGTTTTACTAGTTCATTTGAGTCTATAAACAAGTTTTGATAAGATTCATTTGCTGTCATAAACATTTACTCAAAAAGCTTTTGAAAACATTCCATATCAGATTTGAAGTAGTGTTTGGATCAAGGTCATTTTTGTGAGTTAGATGTTGAAACTTGTTTCCTTGAGCTCACTTACACTCATTAGGTGAGTACTAGTCTTTTGTTGAAGTTTTATGGTCAATTTCTTGGTCAAACATGCAAATAGCCTTTAAAAAGTTGGGTCAGTCTTTGTACATGAACTTCAGTCAAAACAAGCACTTTTTGAATCAATGCTATTTGTTTGTTAGTTGATGGATTTTGTTGAATCTTGTTCTCAGTCTTAGCTTATCATATGAGCTTTCAGTATTAGTGAGGAAATTATATAGTTTGCATATTTAAGTGAGATAATAGCTTATTAATAAGCACTTAAGCAATTTAAAGTTTTTGTGATAAATAGCAAATTGCTTTTCCATTTCATCAAATCTACTTCATAAAACATACCATTTTCTTTTACATTTTGCTTTTACAAACATGTCTTGAGTCAGTTTTGTGAAATTCAGCTTTTTGAAAAATCTTGGTCAAACTTGGTCAACGAAAAGTTGTTTTGGCTTATTTCAGATTTCAGCTTATTCTCTTGGTCATTTTAAAATCCAATTGACATCCCAAGCTTTGTTTCACTTGCTTAATCATTCTCAACAAGAAAATCTTAATGTGGATGTCTGGAAAAGTTTTTAGCTTATTGTGAGCTTATTGAGATAAGCTAGTTTTTGATTTACTTGGTTTTAGCTAAAATCCTTGGACTACCCTAGCTGATTTTGGATTTGAAACACTTTAAAAAAACAAATTTAGTAGAGTAATAAGCTAAATCCATCTTATTCAAGTCTTGTTACACGTTTTTGGTTAAAAGTTGTTTTTAATTGCAGTTTGGTCCTCCAATTTTCATGCTTTGTTAATATGTTTTCTAAACTTGTACATTTTTAGGTTTTGTATTAACAACTCCCTGAATTTTGGTTTGTTACACTTTTGGTTAGGTAGTTTTGTGATTTGTTAGAAAATTGTTATATTTTATTACTATTTTCATTCATAGTCCCTATACTTTTTTATTTTCACATTTAGTCCTTGTACATTCATTCCATTTACATTTGAGCAATTTTTACACTTGTGGTTTAAATACTTGTACTTTGTGATATCTTTGTGGTATTTGCAATTTGTTTTACGGTTATATAGGTATAATATTTTCCACTTTTTACGTGTTTGATTGAAATAGACATAGATACCAAATAATTTTGTAGAACCAAAAAAAATTATAAACTTGATATTGGTTGGACTTTCAATTTGTATTGAGCTTAAAAAAACGAACTTGAATAAATACTCAATATTAAACTCGTAGGATTTGTTCCGTTAATGTCAACTTTTGAAACACATATACCTTTGAAAAACAATTTTTCTAATGAAGAGGACTTTGAAATTATCGAGGATTTTCTCAATCAATTTTTGTATGAAGAAATTACTTTAAAAGATTTTGAAATAGAAGAATATGATAAGGTTTTAAGGAAAATCCTTGACCCCTCCTTTTTAAAATATGATCGAAAATTAATTACGGAGGGACGTGCTAGTAATTTATCTAAATTCCACAAAAGGTGAATATTGGCGGGAACACCTTAACCCCGGGTTCCTTTTGGCACCAGCCATTGTCCACCCCACAAGGAATAGCTCCGGCAACTCTCCTGGCTCATAGGAACAACACTTGGAGTGAGACGAGCCGAGACTCGACCCTCGATCTCTTATTCCACAAAGTCTCTCCAGTGTGCCCATAGGTTTTGCGGAAGTGGGTACCTATTTGAAACAAATGCCAAGGATGGGTATTGAACTTGGGTAATTTGACTCAAGTACAAGAGCTCCACCCATTGGACTAATGCTCCAATGGTAGTAATTTATCTAAATTATTTGAGAACCCGCGTTCGATCCCTCTAAAAGAAAAAGTTGAGACCGTCAAGGCTAAACCATCTTGTGACGATCCTTTATTCCTAATCCCACACCATGTGAGATTGTGGATTAATCATGTGAGAAGTCCGCCGATGGCCTTACTCACATGGATACGTTTTTTATGTCGAAGTCGAAACCACCAAGGCAAATTTTTCAAACAAAGAGCCTTTTATTCCTAGTTTTACGCCGGTTGAAGCTAGTGAGTCGACTTTCGATGATTTTATTTCTCGACCTCTTCCATGGGGAAGAGAAGACGTTTTTGATCCCAATGTGGATTTTTATAGAGATTAAGCGTATTCTTGATAAACCGCCTACGATTTTTGAGTTTGATGATGACCATTACGTTAGCCCAAAGGGGGATATTTTATTTATCGACTCACGTTGTAAAAATTCTAATCTCCCTCCCACCCATAATTTAATTGTGAAAGTTTTTAGTGTGCCTAAAATTGTTTTAGAAACGCCAAATTTTTTGAATTTAATCAAGGAAAATTTAGGTTTGCATAATGAAGAGTTAAAAATTGAAAAAGGGAAATATTTTAAAATTAATTTTAATAATGTCCCAAATTTAACTCCGTTGTCACCTTGTCTAATTGAAATTACTACAAACTCGTCTACTCCTTTTGATGACGTTTTGTTGCTCTAGTGTGGAGGAAGCCCCATTTGTTTCCTCACACTTCTCCACCGAGGATGAGATTTTTGACCCCGCTATCACGTTTAAGGGAAAATCTCGATCTTCGATCGAAGTAGTCAATGGAAGTCACTTCTACACTTACGGTGTGAGTTTACCTCGAGTAACTCAATTTTTGTGCCCACCTAATGTCTCACCTTTCTAGTTCTCATTTATTTTCTTGTGTCCCATTGGGACGATGTTCAAAGTCGTGTTGTTTCGCTTATCGTCTAAAAACGAAGACACGATCTTTGACCCCGGTATAAGGACTATGTCTTTATTATCGGTTTCTTTGGGCTTTGTGCTTTTCATGTAAGACCCACATGACCATCACCATGATAATCCCTAAATGATCACATTTATGGGGATTCGAGTCGATCTTTTGACTCGGTTATCAAAAACAAGGTGCCTCATGGTAGATTCTCATGCTTATCCTTGTAAATATTTTACTTTTCTAATCGTAGTTATTGTGAGGGGATTTGTGCCCTTCCAACCTTTGTTTCGTGGTTGTTTTTGACTTGTGGTTAATTAGAATCATCGTCACGATTGAAGCCTCTCGTGTTCGTTTTACTCGAGCTTCGATCGTTTTCTTTGAAGATTTTTCGATATCCCATGATATATCCTTTTGTTTTCTAACAATTATCTTTACGCACATTTCATAAACGGCATAGATTGATTGTTATACCCTTTCCATACTAGATCTTAAGCATTCGACTTTTCGTCTCTACACCCATAAACTCGAAACATTGAGGACAATGTTTAATTTTAGTATGGAGGAGGGTGCATAGATACTTGACTTTGCTAAACCTTCACGCTCTCCAACTTTCATCTTTTTGTTATCGTTTTGTTTCTAATAAGGCAAAAAATAGCCAAATTTTAAAAAATTTCTTGTTTTCCGTAAGTGTTAAAGACACGAATGTAGGTTTTCCAATGGTGAGAATAAGAGTAATTTTGACTCGACCGTGCGTGTTGAGCACTTAGCTTCGATTCCTTAACTATTTTTAGGCTAAGTCTCTTAAATTAGGATGAGAAATGATAGCGTTAATTATAAGTTACTATGTTAAACGTAGAATGCGCGTATTCTTTCAAAAACTCATGTGTTCCAATTAGTTGCTTATTCTCCTCTCGCTTGTATATATTCAATTGTTAACAAATATTCATTTAGCGGTTTTGTCTCTATTGTTGGTTTCTAATTGATTCTAATAGCTTCCATGTAATTAAATTGGGAAAACACCATAGAATCGCCAGCGTCATGGTTTTGAAGTATTGGCACCCGGATAATCAAAAGATTCACCACAAAATAATTTTAAGTGCATACTCACCTAAATCAAGCAAAAATTTGAAGCTCACAAGGCCGAAAAATCTATGAAAAGTTGAAAGTGAAGCCTTAACACCTAGAAGCTTTAAAGATCCAAAATTCGCTTCCGCGTAAGGATATACGTCAAATCATAATAAACACCTCATGGCGAGGTTCAATAAAATAAAAAGGCAAGACCATAGTCATAATTAAAGCTCCATGGCGGAGTTGAATAAAAGATAGAGGTAAACCATGATAATCAAAGCCACCGATGATGAGGCGGGTCATAAAATTGATGGTAATAAATCAAATGTTCAAAACGATTATAAAACTGTGTTTATCGAATCTTATTTGTTGACTTAATTTTTTGACATCGTTGTCTATTAGTAAAGGTTATTAATTCGATAATATTGGTTACACCGTTGCGTCTCTATTTTTGACCATAATCTCTATTATCCCATAGGTAAAAAATGTATGTTCATGATCATTCAAGATTAAATTAAAATATAACATATACCAATTTAGGAATACGGGAGTCTAAGTACGTGGTTAGAGCATATGAGTAGTGTTAGCATTACTAACCTATAATGACAATAATCTCGTTTCACGCTTAGCATGGAATTGGGTGAAAACCGAGGACGAAAAATTTTCTATATGAGGCATTCATGTTTTCTTATTCTTTGACCCTAAAAGTCACATTTTCATCATGAAAATCATACATTACGTCTAACACACGTAGTAGTAGTTTAGTAAGTTTAAATTTCAATAAATATCGTATAAAAATAAATTTTAGAAGTGCTATGATACTTTATTCTAGCATTGCATGAGGGTACGTGAATGGTTTAATATGAGGGAGTGATGAGACTACAATTATACATAGTCTCCTCGTCCAAAACAGGCTTATAATGCATAAAAATGTCATAAAATAACTTGAAATATGCTTGTGTTTGTTCATTGTGTATTTTAGTTACGGATATCGTGAAAAAATAAAGATCACAAGATATAAGCAAAAACAACCACGGGAAATCATGTTGCGCAAAGAACCTGACCCAAATGATGAATTTCCAAGAAAAGTCCTTGAAGATTTAAAGATGTACTAGATTGGTCCTCCAACTTTGAAGAAAGACACTTTATACCCTTGTAAATATCAAAAATACAAGTTTGTTTCCTACTGTTTGTTCATTATATAAGATTGGCCCTTGAAGAATGAAAGAATTGTAATTCTAGTCTGTATTCTATGATTACAAAACAACAAGGACTAGTTTTGTAATTAAGGCAAAGTGTTCCAAGCCCTAAAATGCCATAGAAAAGTTTTTGTGCCAAAACTGCCAATTTCCCAAAGTTATTATCAAGGATTTGTCCAGATTATAGGAATAAACTTTGTTTGCCAAAACATTGGGAGTCTGGGGGGGGGGGGTGTTTTGCCAAATTTGAAACACATACCCACCATTACCCACCCAACCAAAACCAAATGCCAAAAATGGCCCTTTAACCCAACCCGTTTTGTTAATTAATAATATTTTCAAATTATTATTAATTAAGAAATAACGCGGTTAACACCTTTTTAAACCTCAACAAGGATCAAAATCATCACTATTCACCGCTAAACCCAAAAATCAAATCCACATAATGTTATGAAATTAAGCTATCATCTTTTCTAGATTTATGATTAATTACATTTTGATCATAACCCTATCCTCACATTTCCTTCACATCACCATATGCCTTTCCTGTGACCTCCCCTGTCCCACATCACATGGTACTTCACTTTTGGCAGAAAATCAAGGAGTGTTAAGGATTGCTTATTTTCTACAACAACAAAGGACGAACTAAATCATTTGAAACCAGCTCAAACACCACAAACGTCCAAGATTCATCACATGGGATCTCTTTGACTCTTCTTGATATTAAATTTTAAGGGGTGTTTCTGGCATTTCATTGTTAGGGTTTTAGTCATTGTCGATCCTTCTCTTAGTACTATAAAATGACCACTCAACATGTGAGATGGCTTTAATACTCAAACTTTTATAAAAGTATTTAATTCCTTTTCTTATTAATGAAAAGTTGGTATCTTCAAAAATCTAAGTTCCTTTATCTAATTGTTTGTTTGAAAGTCATTGAATCCGTTTTAAGTTATTGCAAGTTTTTTTTAGGCTTTTAAAAAGTTTCCGAGATTAAGTTGAAAAAGAATCAAGAATTTTTGTTTATTTGGATATGAGGATGATCATATCTCTGTGATATTAACATATAAAGGGGTTGTGAGTGCTCATACTTGGGTAACCACTCTTGTGGGGTACCTTGTTTTACTTAATCTATTTTAAAAGAAGGTTTTTGAAAGTTCTTGGTTACTTTTTTTATTGATCTAGCCATCTCACTGTTTAAAAGCTACCCATAAGCTGTTTTCAAACAGCCTATGTAAGAGCTCATAAGCTTGAAGTTTGTTGTGTTGTGTGATATCAAAACAGGGGCATATTGTTCTTTGTTCTTCCAGTGAACCATCAACAAGACTACACCTCCTTTCATTTCTTTGTCCAAGACACTCATAGATTGTATTCAGTTGTTGAATAAGCTATGGGAGCTTAGCCGACCCCCTTTTTGGATGTAAAAAGGGGGAGTTGCACATCTTCTCACTTTTATTTTATTTTTACTTTAAAAAAAGTGTTGCTAAGTGCTTTTGTGTTACATGCTTTGAGTTTTAGTGTTCTTTCTTTTAATCTGCTATTTAGGTGATATTAGATCATAATCAGTTATTATCTAGCATGTTTAAGGTGTTTCAAATACATTTGTTTTGAAATTTTTTTGCAATCAGAGGTTAACTAGTGTTTGGGAGTATCTATAAAAAAGATAGGTCATAACATAAGTTTACACAACTTGTCTGCTCATGTTCATCTAGTAAAAAGGTGTTAATTTATGCTATAAAACATTGGGGTTTAGTTGCAAGATTTGAAAGTACAAGTTTTTGAGAAAAATATGCTAAGTATTGCAGATTTGGGTGTTTTTGTGTTTAGACATGTTCTTTGTTATGAAATTTGTGTCTTTGTCTAGTATGTATCATATTTGAATTCTATGAGGTGTTTGTCTGTATTTTTGTATGCTATACTTGAAAAAAATCATCAAAAATCTGTTATAAACCAGCAGTTAATCATTTTTATTGCATAAAGTTGTTTCAAAGCTTAAAAATTGGTGCACACTTAGGGTTATGGTTCCTTTAGGTCTGGTAATAGTTGGTTTGAAAGATTAAAGCTTATTCTGTCTTATTTGATAAGTTGAAATCCAAAAAATGGTAGAAGTACTTGTCTAAGATACCAGTTTTTAAACTTGTTTGATATCTTAAAACTAACCCATTAGTTTGTTAGATATCGGCCAAAGGTGTTTTTATTTTTCCTATTGGATAATCAGATCTGAGCTTATTTGAGTGCTTTTCTGGCTTATTTGTGGTGTGTTCTTGCTTATTGTTGACTCCCAATAAGCAACTGCTTATTGGGGGAGCCCATTGTCCAAAACGAAATCGAAAAAAATAAAAATCAAAAAACGCAATAGCCCGGGCTCGAACACTCGACCTTGCTTTCCAAGGAGTAGAGTGTTAGCCGGTGATCTAGGCGCTTTTTCACAAAGTTTTGTTATTATTCTTTCTTAATTACATTTTTAGGATTTATTTGTAATTTTTTAAAAAAATTAAATTTAGTCGAATTTTACATCTCGATTTGCGCGTAACCCCTTTTCGTCTTTAATGTAGTTTTAACGTAATTTGTACTTCATTTTCTTCTTTTCTCTTTTCAAAAGAGTAATTAATTCGAAAACGTTTCTAATTAGCTTATAAACACAATACCTCCTCCGAGAACCAACTTGAATTTTGTCAGTTTTCACGTTTTCCTAAACGTGGAGACTTAATACTTACCGCATTTGTAACTTTCTTTTTCCTAAAAGTTAGTAAACATCTAATTTACTACTCCTCATCAATCAGGGTCACAAATAATAGTATTCATATGATGATCCTTCGTCCATCTGCTGTCATGTTCACGTGTTGTCCCATTAATATGTGATGATTAAACAAGAAAAATAGATAGAAGATAGATGAATTCTAGAGAGAGAAAGTAGAGATAGAATGGTAAAACTTGGTGAATATTAGATAGAGAGAGAATGAAAAAATGAATCAACCTCCTCCTAACATGCTAGGAGGTGTGTATATATAGTCCATCCACATGCGGGCTTGTATGGGCTATATATTAATGGGTCGGGCTTTCCTTTTAGGCTTTAGTTACTTATGAATGAACTTTAGCTTAAAGTTAAGCCTGTAAATATAAAACCCGCAAAAATAAGGTCATATTTATTTTCTCGATAATTTAATTATGTTTTATTTATTTTCTACTTACTGAAAATGATTTATTCGGATTTATGGAAATTTTTAATTATTTTTCTGAATTTATTTAAGTCATGAAAATTGATTTAAACGCTCTCTCGGATAAATTTTATAAATCATGAACGATTCGATGGAACGGGAACCGAAGGCGATATATTCCGACTTTATTAAGTCAATATATTTATTTTTATAAAATTTGTATTTACGTAAATAAATTTGCACCAAATAGAATTTATTAGCGATTTATAGAAATCGAGTCGAGCTAGGAGTATTTTTTTTTTGGGCTTTAGATTAGTTACTAGTAGGAGTTGTGCATTGGTCCAAAGCCCACTCTTTTCTCCTTTTCTTTTTGACCGACACCCCAACACACCTCATAACATACAACAACTTTTTTTTATAATAAAAAATTGTCTCATCCCTTGTTTCTCTCCATTGCCGATGAATAACACCCAAACCATCACCCACCATCTTCAAAACTCAATAATCTTGCATTCCGTTAACCTTAAATCATTCCAACATCAACCCTTATTAAAACCCACTACAAAAACCATACATGCATTGAGTTTGGGAAGAATCAAATATTTTTTATTAAGATTAAGGATTATTAGGATGAATCATTGTTTTAGTAGTGAATAATTGTAAGTATCCTCATCTTTACTTCTTGATTGATTAATTATATAAGATCATTCTTTTAATTTATGAAATACTTCTAAGAGTGCGTGTGAGGATTGATCATATTGTGAGTGGATTAGAGTGTTAGTAATGGTGAATTGATGGGTGGAAATTTTATTTAAATTCGGACAGCAGGTTATTGGGCATAAGACGCCCGATTTTTGCCACTGGAGCCACTGATATTATGGCTTAGATAGATATAATGATAATTTTAGATGCTAGTGGAGAGTTGGGCGATCAACTCCTCCGGATGAGGAAGTTATGGCCGAAATATGGTTGAAACCCCATTCTAGACCAGCAGGCATGCCAGACCAAAACCTACATATTTTCCACTGTAACCTGCAATTTTTATAGATTCAATGGATTCCTTAGGCATTTTACATGTTAGTGGTGAGTTGGATAGGCACCCAACGCCTCCGGATGAGGAAGTTATGACATATTTAAGGTCGAAGGCCTAATCTGGGACAACAGGTTTGCATTGCTTGTGGCTACAGGTTATTGACCCCTATTTATGCATTTTAAGATTTGATACAGTATTAGGGATCATATGTGAATTCCTCCCACTGACCTCATGTTAATAGCTATCACCAATTGGTTTTTATGACTAAAACGGTAAACCCGAGTTTGAAAACCAAATTCTGATTTTGTGACCTTTCAAAGAACGCAACTTTCCCGATAAATGGTTATAGCTCTTGACTCATGGTCGGTCTCAGTCGTTAGTATATTAATGAGACTTTCCAATAGTGGAAATATCAGTACCATAAACCTTATAGGTTAACGGGTTTTTTGTTTACAAGTTTGACTAGTGCACTTTGACCATTAAGTGCTTATGGTAGGGCTGTTAGTATTTTGGACTTTTAGAAAGTTCCGTAAACTCTTAAATCAAATGGTTGGACATTTTGGAAACTAAATTCCAAGATTGTTCTAGGGGATTATATCCCATAGCCATTGAATTTATGGTTTGGGAGAGACACTCTTCCCAAGACAGCCTTACCGGAACATTTTGACTTTTACATCTTTTGTTATGTAAACTTGAGGCGTTTTGTGTGCAAACCGTATTGGATACTTGGTTTAACATTTAGAACATGTAAAATACATAATTCCTACAGGTTGTAAGCTATGTTTATCCTTAATTCACTTTGACTTAGGTCTTGATGCAAGTTTTTACCCGTAATATATTTTTATCGAATTATTTTCGTATAATTGTTCTATAAGCATATAAAACGCGTACTTATGGGTCGTGATCACTTTTTAAGGTCACGAATCGCCTTGGAGGGCTAATATCTACTCTTCTACAGCCTGGTCCATTGTTCATCCATCATCCGTTCATCCGTTTTGCTTAAAGGTGAGTCTATAGCCTCGCTTGTGAACTTTAATTGTTTTAAAAAACCCGGGAGGGGGAATACATGTTTTTATAACCTTAGGAAACAAGATTTTTAAGGTATGCTTTTCCCTATATAAATGGACCCGTGGTTTCCTTAAATTTCATTAAGTAAATTGCCATTGTTAAAGCCTCAATTTTGGACCGTTAACTAGCTTATGATGGGCTAGCCGCTGGTACAATTAATAGATCTATGAGGGAAGCCTCCTCGGTTTGGTTTGTGGGTGATGTCCCTCGATTGTTAGGCCTGGACGCCCACTGTACGGACATATTGTATTGAGGAGTCATGTATACGGCAATGTACCAATAGTCTGGAGGTAACTGCCAATTAATAAATCTCTTGTCTTATTAGACCTAACGGAGCGTCTAAGGGTTCGATTCCATGAGCTTAATGCAATTGTTGCTATATAAAATTATATTTGTTGATGCAAATTATTCGATGCTTGTTGCCTTAAAGTATACCACCAAATTATAACTTTTGCTAGTGTTCAAAATGATTACATAAACCTATAGATTACACTCGGCATTTTTGCTGATTTATTTTACTCACATGTATTTCAGGTAATCAAGAAGTGGAAGCTTGGTGGTCACGGGATTGAAGTTGTGCATTGATGTAGTTTCTAAAACTCTTTCAATGTTTATCCTTCCCTTGCTTAAAACAAATTAAATCTTTTATTTTAGATGTATTTTGGTTACGATGTCTTGGGACTACACTACTCTAACAAATGTTTTAGGAACGGTAAATTTGAAACGTCTCTTTTCGAGTAGTTCTTTATAAATTATGTGTTATTGTACCATTGTTTAGCACCCAAAGATGTATTCCGCTGCGTGTAAATTTGGCGATGTTAAAGATTGGTATTAGAACCATGAGTTATAAAGAACTAGGTCGTTTTTCTGAAAACCTAAACTATAACTGTCAGTTTTTTTCAAAGAGTCGGTGCACATGACTTCGCGTGACTTCAGGTTCAAGCTACTTCTGAAATTACAGTATTAGTATGTGTTATTACGTATCCCTTTATTGCCAAATATTTATAAATAAATAATATGATCCCTTTATTGATATATTATTATATCTAGGATCCCCTTATCGATATATACTTATATCGTTAAACTTTTAAATGAAAGTTTATCATTTATTAATGATTAATTTAAATAAATATCAGATTATTCATTGTATTTATTTTGAAGTATTCGAATTGCTTTTATTTTAAAAAATTTATATTATGACCTTACATACTTTTATCCGGGAGTGCCACTAGTTAATGTTTCATTCTTTTCTCGGTACATTTCGTGTTTTTGGAGAATTGTGCCGCAAAGGAGAATTCTCTACCTTATATATCGAAATCTAAGTGATGGACGTTATGAACCATTTTGCTTCTTGGTTTTCTTTTTGATTTTTGTGCAATCTTTTATGCCATATTTTCCTTATGTGCTCACATATATAATTTATTTTTCGTTGTTGTAAAATCTACAAGTCATGTGTGTATATTAATTTTAGGCCATTAAAAAGTGTTGGTAAAATATAATAGATGACGTGGAATAGAAATTGCGTTATAATTGAAAATTTTAATAACGTTTGATTAAACTTTGAGTTATGTCCAAAAATAATTTAAAAAAAATAAAGGAAACAAAAATTAACTGCCCTACAGAATCTACAGGGGCAAAATTGTCCATTTCTGATCCGTTTCAGGGTTCGAGTAAAACTATGAAGTTGTTTAAAACGTCGTTTTACTATTATCTGTTGGGAAATCAGACCTGCAAACGAGTAATAGCGGGGTAAAAGTTAAAAGTTAAATATGAGATTTTAATACCAAAGCGTAATTTGGCGCATAAACATGCATGGACATTTTTATTGAGTTTCAGATCTCGGGTAAAACTAGAAAGTTGGCTGAAACGTCGTTTTGAAGAAAAATGCTTTAGACCCCAAGTCTTGGAAATCTCATTTAACGCGTCAACTGGAATATGGTTTTTAAACATTTCTAAGCGTTTTTAGTTCATTTGAGATCGTAAAATTTTAACGAATATTATTTTACAACTAACGATAATGGTTGCGTGTGAAAATGTTTAAAATTAGAAACTTTACAGGATTAGCAATTACCGGATTAGTGGTATAATTTGAAAACGAATAATATATTTTCTTAAAAGCATGCTAGTGTCGAGTAGCTTACGATGAATACACATGTGGATTGCTTCATTCTTTTTATATATATGACTCCTTTGTCATTCGATGTTATTTTTATTTTCTTCTAACCTACCACTGATTTGGGTTGAGATTTGAAGTTTTGTTGTTGTCGACATTTTTATCACATGTCTCATGACAATTCTGTCTAAACCTTATAATATCTTGAAACCTTATCAACTTGTAACCATTTCATGGTTGTTTTATGAGCTACTATTTGCAAACCTTTGGCTACTTTATACGTTGTTATAATGTCACCTTATAAATAAATCTGATATTGTTTTACGATTTATTTTCACCAATTGTTTTAACTTTGGTCTTATAAAAAACTTTTTGTATCATTAAAATTTGTTTATTGAATATCTCGCACATTACTTGCATCCTATAAATTTATACAATATTTATAAATTCCATTTTACAAATGGCATGTTTTTATATAAACATAAGAAACGTAATACTAGTTCGACGAAACTAAGCATTGCTTGCTAGTCCTAAATTATACATGGCCTGATCACCTATGTCTAATTTAGAAGGAGCCATGCTAGGCTGAATAGTAGTCAACTTAAAAATCTTGATAATAATCAACTTTTTACTTGTATTTAAATTTAAATAAAATAAAATAACGTGAAAAGTAATTTTGAAAACTTTTATAAGTTATGAAAGTAGTACAATTTAGAGACATCCACATACGTTTTCTTACCTTTTGTTGAACGAATTACGCGCTTACGAGTACGTTCTTACTTAATGATCGCTTTTCTACTTGTTACTTCATTTTATCTTGTAACTGAATTGACCGTTTATCTAATTACTGACTGTTGATAAAGGACTTCAAATTCTCGATGTTTTATCCTTCCTTCTCGTCCAATGTTCTTTATGTGGTTTGATAGATCTTCGGAATGTCTCCGCACGTGATTAATGAATTATCACTAGAGGGATTTCCGTATATCCGGGATGACGCCCGTCACTCTCGTTTGTCTCACAATCCACTCTTGTAAACCGTGCATTGACTTCTTTCTTTAAACGCTAACATTATTCATTTGATTTATTTTAACTACGAGCGATTATTAAGAATTTTCATTGATTCGAAAATCTTTTCTATGGATTATATTCTCGATCCTGTATCAACCACTGATAACTTAATGAGCCGATGTTGGTGACACCAACCGCACTCAAGGATTGACAACTTATTAAATCTATTGTTTCTTAATGTCTTACTATCAATGCCTCTATTTTATCATTCTCTTTAAGAATTCATACGACATTTGCTTCGTCTCCTTTGTAACGTTGATTTCGTACTGATTGTTGACCATTATTTCTATTCGTATTCGTTTGTTATCTTGTCACATTCTGAAACCCGAATATGTCCCATGTCTATTTTGACATATTAAACAACTTTATGTGTTTTTACAACTTATTATAAAAAATTAATGAAACTTTTATACATTTTCCAATGATTTTCAATTATCGAAATAACTATCACAAGTAAAAAGTCAAATTTATACATCATCTTTTGTATAATTATAACAAATATTTAAAACGAAACCATACCCTATCTTTTGAACAACTTGATTTTATCATACTCTACTTTTAATCTAATGAAATTACCGGTTTAAATTATACTCCTATTAATGATTTAAAATAATTTGGAAATTATATTTTTCTAAATTGTAACCATCAATACGGGTTTAATCATAAATTTCATGTCATCCTTTCAAAATTCCGTAAGACGACCAAAATAAATTTTAAAGTTATTTTACTTCTATTTTTAATATATCATCTTTATCAAGAAATTACATCAATCGAGTTTTAAGGTAATACCAAATCCGAGACGGATAATTGGGACAAACTTTATTTTAATGTTAATATTTAATTCATTCTTCGTCATCATTTTCCTAGTAATATGTATTATTATGTTTTATGGTTACGTGATTCGAGATCCCTCGTCGATCGTTAACTTTAAACTATTGTAGCACATCTCGTCCGTTTATGCGTTTATCGAATTTATTCTAACTCGTTATGTTCCTCGTATTGAACAGCACTATTTTATTCTGAGTTTAAAATAAATCTCAAAAAAGTAGTGTATAAGGAAAAGTAAGCCCTAGGACGGTGCTCCCCTAAGGTGATGAGGATGTAAAACCCACAAAAATAAGGTCATATTTATTTTTTCGATAATTTAATTATATTATATTTTAATTATTTTCTACTTACTGAAAATGATTTATTCGGATTTATGGAAATTTTTAATTATTTTTCTAAATTTATTTAAGTCATAAAATTGATTTAAACGCTCTCTCGCATAAATTTTATAAATCGTGAACGATTCGATGGAACGGGAACCGAAGGCGATATATTTCGACTTTATTAAGTCAATATATTTATTTTCATAAAATTTGTATTCACGTAAATAAATTTACAACAAATAAGATTTATTGGCGATTTATAAAAATCGAGTCGGGCTAGGAGTATTTTTATTTTTGGGCTTTAGATTAGTTATTAGTAGGAGTTGTGCATTGGGCCAAAGCCCACTCTTTTCCCCTTTTCTTTTTGACCGACACCCCAACACACCTAATAGCATACAACAACTTGTTTTTATAACAAAAATTTGTCTCCTCCCTTGTTTCGCTCCTTTGCCGATGAATAACACCCAAAATCATCACCCACCATCTTCAAAACTCAATAATCTTGCATTCCATTCACCTTAAGTCATTCTACATCAACCCTCATTAAAACCCACCACAAAAACCATACATGCATTAAGTTTTGGAAGAATCAAATATTTTTTTTTTAAGATTGAGGATTATTAGGATGAATCATTGTTTTAGTACTGAATAATTGTAAGTATCCTCATCTTTACTTCTTGATTGATTAATTATATAAGATTTTTATTTTAATTTATGAAAGACTTCTATGAGTGCATGTGAGGATTGATCATATTATGAGTGGATTAGAGTGTTAGTAATGGTGAATTCATGGATGGAAATTTATTTAAATTAGGATAGCAGGTTATTGGGCATAAGACCCCCGACTTTAGCCACTGAAGCCAATAATATTAGCCAATAATATTATGGCTTATATGGATAGAATGATCATTTTAGATGATAGTGGAAAGTTGGATGGGCGATCAACTCCTCCGGATGAGGAAGTTATGGCCGAAATATGGTTGAAACCCCATTCAAGACCAGTAGGTATGCGAGCCTAAAACCCACATATTTTCTCTTGTAACCTGCACTTTTTATAGCGTAAATGGATTCCTTAGTCCTTTTACATGTTATTGGTGAGTTAGATAGGCACTCAACTCCTCCGGATGAGGAAGTTATGACCTATTTAAGGTCGAAGGCCTAATCTGGGACAGCAGGTTTGCATAGCTTGTGGCTATAGGTTATTGACCCCCATTTGTGCATTTTAAGGTTTGATACAGTAGTAGGGATCATATATAGAGTCCTCCCACTTACCTCATGTTAATAGATATCACCAAATGGTTTTATTACTAAAACGATAAACTCGAGTTTGAAAACCAAATTCTGATTTTTTAACCTTTCAGAGAACGCATGTTTCCTAATAAATGGTTATAACTCTTGACTCATGGTAGGTCATAGTCGTTAGTATATTCATGAGGCTTTCCACTGGTGAAAATCTCAGTACCTTAAACCTTATAGGTTAACGGGTTTTTTGTTTACAAGTTTGACTAGTGCGGTTTGACCATTAAGTGCTTATGGTAGGGCTGTTAGTATTTTGGACTTTTAGAAAGTTCTGTAAACTCTTAAATCAAATGGTTGGACATTTTGGAAACTAGATTCCAAGCTTGTTCCAGGGGTTTATATCCCATAGATATTGGATTTATGGTTTGGGAGAGACACTCTTCCAAAGACAGCCTTACCGGAACTTTTTGACTTTTACGTCTTTTGTTATGTAAACTTGAGGCGTTTTGTGTGCGAACCATATTGGATACTTGGTTTAACACTTAGAACATGTAGAATAAATAATTCCTACAGGTTGTAAGCTTTGTTTATCTTAGTTCACTTTGACTTAGGTGTTGGTGCAAGTTTTTACCCGTAATATATTTTTATCGAATTATTTTCGTATAATTGTTTTATAAGCATATAAAACGTGTAGTTGGGTCATGATCACTTTTGTAGGTCTTGAATCGCCTTGGAGGGCTAATATCTACTCTTCGACAACCAAGTTCCATTGTTCATCCATCATCCGTTCATCCGTTTCGCTTAAAGGTGAGTCTATAGCCTCGCTTGTGCACTTTAATTGTTTTAAAAACCCGCGAGTGGGAATACATGTTTTTATAAACTTAGAACACAAGATTTTTATGGTATGCTTGTCCCTATATATATGGATCCGTGGTTGAATTAAATTGCATTAAGTAAATTGCCATTGTTAAAGCCTTAATTGTGGACCGTTAACTAGCTTATGATGGGCTAGCCGCTGGTACAATTAATCGATCTATGAGGGAAGCCGCTCGATTCGGTTTATAGGTGATGTCCCTCGATTCTTAGGCCTAGACGCCCACTGTACGGACATATTGTATTGAGAAGTCAGGTATACGGCAATGTACCAATAATCTGGAGGTAACAGACAATTAATAAATCTCTTGTCTTATTAGACCTAACAGAGTGTCTAAGGGTTCGGTTCCACGAGCTTAATGTAATTGTTGCTAAATACAATTATATTTGTTGACGAAAATTGTTCGATGCTTGTTGCCTTAAAGTATACCACCAAATTATAACTTTTGCTTGTGTTAAAAATGATTATATAAACCTATAGATTTCACTCGGCATTTTTGCTGATTTATTTTACTCACATGTATTTCAGGTAATCAAGAAGTGGAATCTTGGTGGTCACGGGATTGAAGTTGTGCATTGATGTAGCTGTTAAAACTCTTTGAATGTTTATCGTTCCCTTCCTTAAAACAAATTAAATCTTTTGTTTTAGATGTACTTTAGTTATGATGTCTTGGGACTATGCTACTCTGATAAATGTTTTAGGAACGGTAAATTTAAAACGTCTCTTTTCGAGCCGTTCTTTATAAATTATGTGTTATTGTACCATTGTTTAGCACCCAAAGATGTATTCCGTTGTGTGTAAATTTGGCGGTATTAAAGATTGGTATCAGAGCCATGAGTTATAGAGAACTAGGTCATTTTTCTAGAAAACCTAAACTATAACTGTCAGTTTTTATTTTTCAAAGAGTGGGTGCACATGACTTCGCGTGACTTTAGGTTCAAGCTACTTCTGGAATTACAGTATTAGTATGCGTTATTACGTATCCTTTTATTGCCAAATATTTATAAATAATTAATATGATCCCTTTATGGATACATTATTATATCTAGGATCCCCTTATCGATATATACTTATATCGTAAAACTTTTAAATGAAAGTTTATCATTTATTAATGATTAATTTATGATTATTCATTGTATTTATTTTGAAGTATTCAAATTTCTTTTATTGTAAAAAATTTATACTATGACCTTACATACTTTTATCCGGGAGTGCCACTAGTTAATGTTTCATTCTTTTCTCGGTACATTTCGTGTTCTTGGAGAATCGTACCGCCAAGGTGAATTCTCTACCTTATATATCGAAATCTAAGTGATGGACGTTATGAACCATTTTGCTTCTTAGTTTTCTTGTTGATATTTTTGTAATCTTTTTTGCCATATTTTCCTTATGTGCTCACATATATATTTTATTTTTCGTTGTTGTAAAATCCACAAGTCATGTGTATATTCATTTTAGGCCAATAAAAAGTGTTGGTAAAATATATTAGATGACGTGGAATAGAAATTGCGCTATATTTGAAAATTTTAATAAAGTTCGATTAAAATTTGAACTATGTAAAAAAAATACAAAAAAAAGAAACAAAAATTACCTGCCCTGAAGAATCTGCAGGGGAAAAATTGTCCATTTCTGGTCCGTTTCAGGGTTCGAGTAAAACTGTGAAGTTGTTTAAAACGTCGTTTTACTTTTACCACTTAGGAAATCAGACCTGGAAACGAGTAATAACGGGGTAAAAGTTAAAAGTAAAATCTGAGATTTTAATACCAAAAGCGTAATTTGGTGCATAAACTTCCATGGGCATTTTTTTGAGTTTCAGGTCTCGGGTAAAACTAGAATGTTGGCTGAAACGTCGTTTTGCATCAAAATGCTTTAGACCCCAAGTCTTGGAAATCTCATTTAACGCGTCAACTGATCGGGTCAGACCTAAAAGTGAAACTTGACCAAAAAGTCAAATCTGATAGAAAAATTAGAATATGGTTTTTAAACCTTTCTAAGCGTTTTTGAGTTCATTTGAGATCGTAAAAATTTTAACAAATATTATTTTACAACTAACGAATACTGGTTGCATGTGAAAATGTTTAAAAATAGAAACTTTATAGGGTTAGCAATTACCGGATTAGTGGTATAATTTGAAAACGAATAATATATTTTCTTAAAAGCATGCTAGTGTTGAGTAGCTTACGATGAGGACACATGTGGATTGCTTCATTCTTTTTGTATATATGACTCCTTTGTCATTCGATGTTATTTTTATTTTCTTCTAACCTACCACTGATTTGGGTTGAGATTTGAAGTTTTGTTGTTGTCGACATTTTTATCACATGTCTAATGACAATTCCGTCTAAACCTTATAACATCTTGAAACCTTATCAACTTGTAACCATTTCATGGTTGTTTTATGAGATACTATTTGCCACTTTTGGCAAACCTTTGGCTACTTTATACGTTGTTATAATTTCACCTTATAAATAAATCTGATATTGTTTTACGATTTTTTTTCACCAATTGTTTTTACTTTGGTCTTATAAAATACTTTTTGTATCATTAAAAGTTGTTTATTGAATATCTCGCACATTACTTGCATCCTATAAATTTATAAAATATTTATAAATTCCATTTTACAAATGGCATGGTTTATATATAAACATAAGAAACATAATACTAGTTCGACGAAACTAAGCACTGCATTGCTAGTCCTAAATTATACATGGCCTGATCACCTATGTCTAATTTAGAAGGAGCCATGCCAGGCTGAATAGTAGTCAACTTAAAAATCTTGATAATAATAAACTTTTTACTTGTATTTATGAAAAAGTTAAATAAAATGAAATAACGTGAAAAGTAATGTTGAAAACTTTTATAAGTTATGCAAGTAGTACAATTTAGATACATCCACATACGTTTTCTTACCTTTTGTTGAACGAATTACACGCTTACGAGTACGTTCTTATTTAACGATCGCTTTTATACTTGTTACTTCATTTTATCTTGTAACTGAATTCTTTTGACCGTTCGTCTAATTACTGACTGTTCATATAGGACTTTAAAGTCTCGATGTTTTATCCGTCCTTCTCGTCCAATGTTCTTTATGTGGTTTGATAGATCTTCGGAATGTCTCCGCGCGTGGTTAATGAATTATCACTAGAGGGATTTCCGTATATCCGGGATGTCGTCCGTCACTCTCGTTTATCTCGAAATCCACTCTTGTGATCCATGCATTGACTTCTCTGTTTAAACGCTAACATTATTCATTTGATTTGTTTTAACTACGAGTGATTATTAAGAATTTTCATTGATTCGAAAATCTTTTCTGTGGATTATATTCTCGATCCTGTATCGACCACTGATAACTTAATGAGCCGATGTTGGTGACACCAACCGCACTCAAGGATTGACAACTTATTAAATCTATTGTTTCTTATTGTCTTACTATCAATGCCTCTATTTTATCATTCTTTTTAAGAATTCAAACGACATTTGCTTTGTCTCATTTGTACCGTTGATTTTGTACTGATTGTTGACCATTATTTCTATTCGTATTCGTTTGTTATCTTGTCACATTCTGAAACCCAAATATGACCCATGTCTATTTTGACATATTAAACAACTTTATGTATTTTTACAACTTATTATAAAAAAATATATAACTTTTATACATTTTCCAATGATTTTCAATTATCAAAATAACTATCACAAGTAAAAAGTCAAATTTATACATCATATTTTGTAATTATAACAAATATTTAAAATGAAACCATACCCTATCTTTTGAACAACTTGATTTTATCATACTCTACTTTTAATCTAATGAAATTACCGGTTTAAATTATACTCCTATTAATGATTTAAAATAATTTGGAAATTATATTTTTCTAAATTGTAACCATCAATACGGGTTTAATCAAAAATTTCTTGTCATCCTTTCAAAATTCCGTAAGACGAACAAAATAAAATTTGAAGTTATTTTACTTCTATTTTTAATATATCATCTTTATCAAGAAATTACATCAATCGAGTTTTAAGGTAATACCAAATCCGGGACGGATAATTGTGACAAATCTTATTTTAATGTTAATATTTAATTCATTCTTCGCCCTAATTTTCCTAGTAATGTGGATTATTATGTTTTATGGTTACGTGATTCGAGATCCCTCGTCGATCGTTAACTTTAAACCATTGTATCACATCTTGTCAGTTTATGCGTTTATCGAATTTATTCTAACTCGTTATGTTCCTCGTATTGAAGAGTACTATTTTACTCTGAGTTTAAAATAAATCTCGAAAAGTAGTGTATAAGGAAAAGTAAGCTCCGGGACGGTGCTCCCCTAAGGTGGTGAAGATGTAAAACCCGTAAAAATAAGGTCACATTTATTTTCCCGATAATTTAGTTATATTATATTTTGATTATTTTCTACTTACTAAAAAGGATATATTCGGATTGATGGAAATTTTTAATTATTTTTCTGAATTTATTTAAGTCATGAAAATTGATTTAAACGCTCTCTCGCATAAATTTTATAAATCGTGAACGATTCGATGGAACGAGAACTGAAGGCGATATATTCCGACTTTATTAAGTCAATATATTTATTTTTATAAAATTTGTATTTACGTATATAAATTTGCACCAAATAGGATTTATTAGCGATTTATAGAAATCGAGTCAGGCAAGGAGTATTTTTATTTTTGGGCTTTAGATTAGTTATTAATAGGAGTTGTGCATTGGTCCAAAGCCCACTTTTTTCCCCTTTTCGTTTTGACCGACATCCCAACACACCTCATAACATAGAACAGCTTTTTTATAACAAAAATTTGTCTCCTCCCTTATTTCTCTCCTTTGCAGACGAATAACACCCAAACCCATCACCCACCATCTTTAAAACTCAATAATCTTGCATTCCATTCACCTTAAATCATTCCTACATCAACCCTCATTAAAATCCACCACAAAAACCATACATGCATTGAGTTTTGGAAGAATCAAATATTTTTTTTTTAAGATTGAGAACTATTAGGATGAATCATTGTTTTAGTACTGAATAATTGTAAGTATCCTCATCTTTACTTCTTGATTGATTAATTATATAAGATCATTCTTTTAATTTATGAAAGACTTCTATGAGTGCATGTGAGGATTGATCATATTGTGAGTGGATTAGAGTGTTATTAATGGTGAATTGATGGGTGGAAATTTTATTTAAATTCGGACAACAGGTTATTGGGCATAAGACCCCCGATTTTTGCCACTGAAGCCACTGATATTATATACTATATGTATAGAATGATCATCTTAGATGCTAGTGGAAAGTTGGATGGGCGATCAACTCCTTCAGATGAGGAAGTTATGGCCGAAATATGGTTGAAATCCCATTCTAGACCAGCAGGTATGCGAGCCCAAAACCTACACATTTTTCATTGTAACCTGCACTTTTTATAGCTTAAATGGATTCCTTAGGCCTTTTACATGTTATTGGTGAGTTGGATAGGCACTCAACTCCTCCGGATAAGTAAGTTAAGAACTATTTAAGGTCGAAGGCCTAATCTGGGACAGCAGGTTTGCATAGCTTGTGGATACAAGTTATTGACCCCTATTTGTGCATTTTAAGGTTTGATAGAGTAGTAGGGATCATATGTGAAGTCCTCCCACTTACCTCATGTTAATAGCTATCACCAAATGGTTTTTATTACTAAAAGGGTAAACCCGAGTTTGAAAACCAAATTCTGATTTTGTAACCTTTCAAAGAACGCAACTTTCCTGATAAATGGTTATAGATCTTGACTCATGGTAGGTATCAGTCGTTAGTATATTCATGAGGCTTTCCAATGGTGGAAATCTCTGTACCTTAAACCTTATAGGTTAACGGGCTTTTTGTTTACAAGTTTGACTTGTGTAGTTTGACCATTAAGTGCTTATGGTAGGGCTGTTAGTATTTTGGACTTTTAGAATGTTTCGTAAACTCTTAAATCGAATGCTTGGACATTTCGGAAACTAGATTCCAAGCTTGTTCCAGGGGTTTATATCCCATAGCTATTGGATTTATGGTTTGGGAGAGACACTCTTTCCAAGAAATCCTTATTTGAATTTTTTGACTTTTACGTCTTTTGTTATGTAAACTTGAGGCGTTTTGTGTGCAAACCATATTGGATACTTGGTTTAACACTTAGAAAATGTAGAATACATAATTCCTACATGTTTTAAGCTTTGTTTATCCTTAGTTCACTTTGACTTAGGTGTTGGTGCAAGTTTTTACCCGTAATATATTTTTATCGAATTATGTTTGTATAATTGTTTTATAAGCATAACAAACGTGTATTTATGGGTCGTGATCACTTTTGCAGGTCACGAATCGCCTTGGAGTGTTAATATCTTCTCTTCGACAGCTCGGTTCCATTGTTCATCCGTCATCCGTTCATCCGTTTCGCTTAAAGGTGAGTCTATAGCCTTGCTTGTGCACTTTAATTGTTTTAAAAACCCGTGAGGGGGAATACATGTTTTTATAAACATAGATTACAAGATTTTTATGGTATGCTTGTACCTATATAAATGTACCCGTGGTTGCCTTAAATTCATTCAGTAAATTTCCATTTTTAAAGCCTCAATTTTGGACCGTTAACTAGCTTATAATGGGCTAGCCGCTGGTACAATTAATAGATCTATGAGGGAAGCCGCCTCGGTCCAGTTTGTGGGTGATGTCCCTCGATGCTTAGGCCTGAACACCCACTGTATGGACGTATTGTATTGAGAAGTCAGGTATACGGAAATGTACCAATAATCTGGAGGTAACTGACAATTAATAAATCTCTTGTCTTATTAGACCTAACAGAGTGTCTAAGGGTTCGGTTCCATGAGCTTAATGCAATTGTTGCTATATACAATTATATTTGTTGATGCAAATTATTCGATGCTTGTTGCCTTCAAGTATACCACCAAATTATAACTTTTTCTTGTGTTCAAAATGATTACATAAACCTATAGATTTCACTCGGCATTTTTGCTGATCCTTTTACTCACATGTATTTCAGGTAATCAAGAGGTGGAAGCTTGGTGGTCACGGGATTGAAGTTGTGCATTGATGTAGCTGTTAAAACTCTTTTAATGTTTATCGTTCCTTTGCTTAAAACAAATTAAATCTTTTGTTTTAGATGTACTTTGGTTACGATGTCTTGGGACTACGCTGCTCTGATAAATGTTTTAGGAACGGTAAATTTGAAACGTCTCTTTTCGAGTCGTTTTTTATAAATTATGTGTTATTGTACCATTGTTTAGCACCCAAAGATGTATTCTGTTGTGTGTAAATTTGTGGGTGTTAAATAAAACATAAATAACCTACTACCTATTACAACGTTCTAAAATACGATACATAATACACTTATGACCGAACATTCTTGTTTGACTCAATATATTGAGGCTAACAATCTCCCCCAATGATAGGTCATTACCCTTTGTCATTTGGAGATTTGTAGAGATTACTAATCTCGCCATAAATGAGTCTTGAGTGTGAAATAGTAGTCTTGTTCCTTCATGCTGTGATGTCGTTATCTTTCGACTTTGTCTTTAATCTTGAGATCTTTAAATCATCGTTGACTTATCTTTGCTATCTTGTGATCTTGTGTCTTTATCCACATGCTCACACTATTACTTGTTGAATATGTATTTAGGCATGAGTATGTGGTTTTGAATCTTTGACTTTGCTGAGTACATTGTAACACCACCTTCTTGAGACAAAACATAGACCCGGACTGAATGGCTTTGACATTCGTCCTAAATCGGTAGCGTTTTACCTCCGATCGATGAAGACCGTTGTACGACATTAAATACCGTACTTGTGATTAGGTAGATTCAATTAAGAATCTCCTTGACAGGGTTTCGCGGCTGTACTAGCCGTTCTCTTTACTCGACCGTCTCAAAGCAAGACTTCGAACATAAAGAGTGAATCAATTGGATAAATATCCGCTTGATTAAAGTCGTCAATTCAAAATTTCTGGAACAAGTGTTGATGACGTATAGTCCCAGTCGGGTCAGAAACAAGTATTATCGAGATGCAGAAGCGGAGGATCTTTCCCGCCCGTGGTGTGACCCATGGGATGACCCTAGGCTCACCCGTCCATGGGCGGATCCCAGGGAAGACCCATTCACTCTCCGTATACGGAACTACTCTGAGGACACCAAACGTCGCATGCCGGCGTGTGTCAAGACCTATGATGGAACAGGTGATCCGGATGATCACCTCAAAATATTTGATACGCAGGCTAAAATTGAGCGATGGCCCATGCCTATATGGTGCCAAATGTTCAATTCGACTTTGATCGGCAATGCCCGTGACTGGTTTGAGGGACTCCCTCCACGAAGCATTGATAGCTTCACGGAACTACGCACTGCGTTCAAGAATAATTATACTCAGCGGAAGAAGTATAATAGGGATCCGGTCTCATTGGCAACTGTCAAGCAACGGCCAGGGGAGTCTACAGAAGCCTTCACTGAACACTTCAACGACGAGTGCACACGCACAAAGACAATGCCGGAACTCCTGAAAATCTCTGACTACATGCACGCCATAACAGACAGGGAATTGATCAGGCGTCTCAATGACAAGCGTCCAGAGAGATATGATGACCTCATGGAAAGGGTCAGAAAATTCATAGAGGGAGAAACAGCTGTTGCCGCGGCTTACCCTTCCAAAGGAAACGGCTACCGGTCAAACGACCAGTCCTGGAGACAGTCGGGCGGTCAAAGCAATCAGAACAATAGCAAGGGCTCAGACTATAAGAGCCAAAACAAAGGAGGACGGCCGGATGATAAGTTTACCCCCCCTAAAGATGTCCTACCGGGAAATCTTGCTGACGGAAGGGGCAAATTTTTCGAGGCCTCCCCCATTGACAACTCCGCCGGACCGTCGGCAACGAAATTGCTTCTGCGAGTTCCATAATGACAAGGGCCATGGTACGGAGGAGTGTATCCAGCTCAAGAAGCACATTGAGTCACTGATCAAATCAGGTAAACTCAAGCATTTGGTTAAGGATTTGAAGGATGGAAAAGACAACAAGAAGTATGACAAGAAGGATCCCCAAAAGGACAAACCTTCGACCATATACATGATCCAATCCAGACAACGCCGCACTAGGCAGAAAATTGGCCAAAAATTTTCACGCGGCAGGGAAATCTCATTCCCTCCCATCACAGCAAGCGATGTGATTGATGCGCCTCTCACTATTGAGATAAGCATTGGAACACACAATGTCCGTCTCATGTATGTGGACGGAGGGTCATCGGCAGAAGTACTGTACGAACACTGTTTTGTACAGTTACGGCCAGAAATAAGAAGCCAATTAGTACCGGCCACGGCGCCGCTCACTGGCTTTAGTGGAGACACCATCTGGCCGATAGGGCAACTGCGTCTGCTGGTGACCATTGGGAATGAGGAACACTCCACTACTGCGTGGATGAACTTCATGGTGATACGCTCACATTCTCCGTACAATGGGATCATAGGCAGACCAGGTATTCTGGCTATACGGGCGTTACCCTCCACGGCACACAGAATGATCAAGTTCCCTGTTGAGGGAGGAATCTTCACCATTTACAACACAATCGTACCAGCATCCGAGTGTCATACCGTGACAACATCGGCTCCACCTGTTCCACTCAAGGATGGATCACCATCTCCCAATTTGAAGGTGGCAATCCATCCTGACTATCCGGAACAGGAGATATCCATAGGGGGAGCGCTCTCGGATGACGGAAAAAGGGCCATGTGCTCTCTTTTAGGTGAAAATCTAGATATATTCGCATGGGAGCCAAAGCATATGACAGGCGTACCACGCGCGATAGCAGAACATAAGCTCCAAATCCGCCAGGGGTACCAACCCGTCAAGCAAAAGAAGCGTGGCCATGCGCCTGAGCGCAGCCAAGTGATATTGGAGGAAGTACGGAAACTAGTGGATGCAGGTATCATGCGCGAGGTGTACTACCACGAGTGGTTATCCAATCCGGTCATGGTCAAAAAACATGACGGAAGTTGGCGCATGTGTGTGGATTTCACGGTCCTGAACAAAGCCTGTCCACAAGATTGTTACCCGTTACCAGAGATTGACTGGAAGGTGGAATCCCTATGTGGGTATCCCTTTAAGTGCTTCCTGGACGCATATAAAGGATACCACCAGATCCAGATGGCGGAGGAGGACGCAAAAAAGACAGCGTTCCATACTAGTCAAGGCGTATATTGTTATACTAAAATGCCGTTTGGACTAAAGAACGCCGGTGCTACATACCAGCGGCTTGTGGACAAAGCTTTTGAATCACAGATAGGCCGCAACCTGGAAGTCTATGTAGATGACTTAGTCATAAAAAGTCATACGGAGGATGCACTTCTCCGGGGTGTCCAAGAGACATTCGACACACTGAGGAGGATTAACATGAAGCTAAATCCAAAGAAATGCACGTTTGGGGCAACGGAGGGAATGTTCCTTGGATATATGATCGATCCAAATGGTATCAAACCTTGCCCAGAGAAAACGGACGCAGTAATACAGCTGCCATCCCCTCAGACACGGAAGGAGGTGCAATCCTTGAATGGGAAGCTGGCCGGGCTAAATAGGTTCCTATCCAAATCCGCAGAGAAGTCATTACCCCTATTTAAGACACTCAAGAAGTGCATTAGGAAGGGAGACTTCCGGTGGACAAAGGAAGCCGAGGAAGCTTTTGGCCAACTCAAGCAGCACCTTGCATCTCTCCCTATGCTAGTAGCTCCCCGGCCAAAGGAGGAACTCATTATGTATCTCTCAGCCACTCATGGCGCAATAAGTGCGGTACTCATGACAGATAGGGATACGGTACAAACTCCGGTCTAGTTCATAAGTAGAACATTGCAAGGGCCGGAGCTGAATTACTCCTCTATGGAAAAATTGGTTTTGGCACTAGTGTTTGCTATAAAGTGGTTGCGCCGATACTTTCAGGCGCACCCAATTGTAGTCATTACGGACCAACCAATAAAGCAGGTCATTTCTAGACCGAATGTGGAAGGGAGGCTACAAAAATGGAGCATCCTATTGGGGGAGCATAACATATCTTATAGGCCAAGGACGGCTGTTAAAGGCCAGATCTTGGCAGATTTCTTGATAGAGAAGCCGGATGAGGAAGGACCAATCGTTAAACAAAACGAGACTCCAACAGAACCATGGGTGTTATTCACGGACGGATCTTCGTGTACGGATGGGTCAGGAGCTGGTCTCATCCTCACAAATCCGGAAGTAATGGAGTTTACGTACGCCCTCCGTTTTGAGTTCACAGCCACCAACAACGAAGCGGAATATAAAGCATTAATTGCGGGTTTAAAAATCGCCGCTAGAATGGGAGTCCGCAACCTTGAGGCCTACGTGGACTCACGGCTTGTCGCGAACCACACTCTAGGTGGATATGTGGCTAAGGAGGACAACATCGTCCGATACTTGGAGAAAGTCAAGTCGCTCATCGCGGCTTTCAGCAAGTTTTCCATCAAGCAGGTGCCAAGAGGTGAGAACAAGAAGGCGGACGCTCTTAGCAAGATCGCATCCACGAGCTTCGCCCACTTGTCCAAGAAAGTTTTGGTGGAAATACTCAAGGAGAAGTCTATAACAGAAGGGGAGGTCGCTATTATAGTTGAAGAGGATGCACCTACATGGATGACCCCGATTATCAACTATTTGACTAGTGAAACCCTTCCGGACAATGAAAAAGCAGCGCGACGCATCAGAAGGAAGTCGCAACACTTTGAACTCCGAGAAGGTATCCTTTATAAGCGCTCTTTCTTGCAGCCGTGGTTGCGGTGTGTTGGACCGCATCGGGCTACCTATGTAATCAGTGAAATACATGAAGGGTTGTGCGGCATGCACGCAGGTCCACGATCCGTGGTAGCTAGAGCCTTACGGACAGGATATTATTGGCCTACCATGCACAGGGACGCGCGCGACATGATTCGCAAGTGTAGTGATTGCCAAGTACATAGACCAGTGCCGCGACATCCGCAACAAGAGCTCACACCTATTACATCCCCATGGCGATTCTATAAGTGGGGAATCGACATCGCAGGACCATTTTCTGTAGCTGCGGGGGAAGTTAAGTTCTTGATTGTCGCGATGGACTACTTCACACGATGGATAGAAGCCAAGGCAGTGAAATCCATCACAGGCAAACAAGTTAAAAAGTTTGTTTGGGAGCATATTGTGTGCCGTTTTGGCCTACCAGGAGAAATCATCTCGGACAACGGTAAACAGTTCGCGGACAATCCATTCAAGGACTTGTGTGCATCATTGAATATCAAGCGGCGCTTCGCGTCTGTTAAGCATCCGCAGACAAATAGCCTTGTGGAACGAGCGAATAGAAGCTTGGGAAACGGCATCAAGGCACGTCTGGATGAACGAAGTGCCAAATGGGTGGACGAGCTACCACATGTTCTATGGCCACATAGGACTATGATCAAAACAGCCAACGGAGATACTCCATTTGCATTGGCTTACGTCACTGAAGCTGTTATACCAGCAGAGATAGGAATGCCTACCATCCGCACGGCGGAGGTTAATATCGTCACGAACGACGAACAGCTGCGAATCAACCTGGATCTGTTGGAAGAAAAAAGGGAGATAGCAGCCATTAATGAGGCTAAGTCCAAGGCTAAAATGAAGGCTTACTACGACGCCAAGGTTAAAGGTGTTTCCTTTCGACCGGGGGATTATGTCTATCATGCTAACGAAGCAAGTCGAGCGGAGAATACAGGAAAGCTGGGCCCTAAGTGGGAAGGACCGTATGAGGTCACGGAAGCCTTAGGACGAGGCGCGTACAAGTTACGTGACATGGATGGCCGCGACCTGGAGCGCACATGGAACATCTCCAATCTCAAAAGGTGCTATCTTTGAAAGCTACGGCTTCCGCATGGGTACTTCGCCATATGTGGCTTTAATGAAGATTCGTGCACTCTATTTGTTTTGCTTCTTATGTTTTGTCTAGGTTCCTTTTTTGTTTCTTAGGACTTATCATGCTTGTTCAAAACGAAAAATGTAAACGTTCAAATAAAATGTCGTGGTGCCTAGCTAGCTCCACGGCTTGTTTTGTGCAAATTATCTTTTAGGATTTTGTTAGTCATATGAATTTTAATTATTATTATAATATGCCATGTTCATTCATATGCATTCATTCAATCACCGTACATGTACTATACGCCTCCAGGCGGGGTAAGAGGATTAAGTGAACCTACTAATTCAACTTGTCGTGTAAGAGGGATGCAACCCCAGCGACGCGGATCATGCATCCTTACTAGACACCGTACTCACAAGACGTTGTGATAAGTTTCCGTATGCCGTACTCATGTAGTGTTTGCATAATAAAGACGCACGTCGCATGTCTAGTAAATTATAGGCTTGTATGTATTTTTCTTTTTGTGTAAGACGTGACATGTCATGCAGTATTGATATATAATATTCAACAAAATAAAAATACACAAGTTTCCAAATAAATAACAAAATGGCCGTGGTCATCACGGATTTACGTACAAAGGACAGTTATTTCACTCATGTCTTAGCCGTGTACATGCACGGACGAATAAAAGCTACAAATATTCAAAGGTTACGAACCAAATTATCTGAAATAGATAATAAAGTAGGAGCACCCTACATGGGGGGGAGAAACTTACCTATCTCCACTTGTTCCTCAGCCAAGCATGACAACCTCTCACCACGTTCCCTCTGCTTCAAGGCTTGAGCCGCATTCCTCTCCAGCACCCCGCTTAAGGGTTCTTCATCAAGCACGATCCTGGTTACGTCCTCATAGATAGGAAGCGTCAGGTGGCTGGGTGATGGAGTGCAGGAAGCACGGGAATGACCCTCATCTTGAGAGAACGCACCGAGGCTAAGCTTTTCCATGATCTCCATGTTCGATGCATCCTTTGTGGCCTCCAGCTCAGCCAAGAATGGATAATGAAGATCTCGTATCGCGGCCATGGAAGCAGTCATCTTGTTAGCAGCTTCAGGATTAAAGAAAGCATGCCTGGTGAAGTTCTCCTTTTTCTTGATCAGCTCTACGGCCTGGACTATTCCTTCATGACGGTCGTGGTCAATACCATCTAACACAAGGCTTGCAAACTGTTGCATAAATTCGGGGGCCTCTAGTACCTTGGTGACGGCCAAACGTGCCCCATGGCCCACCATCCACCTGCGGCCGGCAATGGCTGCTAGTAGTTGGGGACATAGCACATCGTCTCGTTCGGCGGTGAGGGCATCTATCATCACGTCTTTTTGGGTGGACGCCTCCTTTAGCTCCTTGGTAATAACCCTTTCATAAGCAAGCTTCTCTTGTACCTTCTCCATGCTCTGGATTGTCATCTGAGCATCTTCCAGTTTTTTGGTAAGCACGGATACCTGGCTGGAGGAGGACTTGGCAGACGCCTCCGCTGCGGTCACCTATATGAGAGATTAATTGTTAGATTATGTTTCTTGTGACATAAGAGTGGTGCGTCACGGATATGTACCTTGGTTGTCGCGGAATCTAGTTTTGCCTCGAGCTCGGCCACTTGTTGGTCATAAGCATTCGCACGGGCTGATTGCTCCTTCACGGTCGCCTCGGCACTAGAAAGTTGGGATTGGAGGGCAGCAATTTGAGCTTCATTCTCCTCGATCATTCTCTCACTCCGTCCAACTTTCCTCTTGAGGGATTCCACATGCCCAAGCGCGGCTTCGAATCTTACTCTCATTGAGGTGCCCATTGCCATTTGATGCACCAGGGCGCCGTTGTACTCATCCGCCAGGTCCGCATGGCTTAGAGCATTCACTTCTCGTACCAAGCCTGGTGATATGCAGTTATTGAGGTACTCTCAGCATTCCTCGGCTTCCCTCATTCGTGATGCAGTGGTAATATTCCAAACAGGGTTGAACTATTGAGGGGGGTCGGACGTTGGGAGGTCTTGGGAGGCTGTGGGGGTACCTTCTTCGAATACGGGACCGGATTTCGTGGCGGCCGTATGCAGCATAGGGTTTCTCTCCACTTCCTTTTCTTTTCCCTTCTCCATTTGGGCCTCAGGTGGAGGCACGGCACCAGTTTGTTCATCCCTGCAAAACAAGTATTTGGATACATATTAAGTATTGCTTAAAGGAAATTTGTCGCTCTTATGTATCAAGATGGAGCCTTACATGTTATTCCCTGCTAATTCTGATGTGGTCGGGGGAATCTGAGTAACTGGATCGACACGTGCGGGCCGGACCGTCTCGGAAGCCTGGGTGGTGCTCCCAACAGATTGATATAAGGGGTGGTCTTCTCGAAGTTTTTTGGCGGGGGCATTGTGTTCGCCAATCTCGGCCGGAGCAGCTCTTCTTACCCGCTTGTTTTTTCTGCGGGTACGCTTAGCGACGGGCTGAGCTGTTGCTTCTTCAACCTCCTCCTCAACTTCTCTTTCAGCTTCCTCATCTTCCTCTTCATTGATTTGCTGGACCTCTTCCTCATCATCGCCCAGCATCTGGCGAAGGCTGGAGGTGGTCAAGTCGATGTTGTCTCCTTGCCCTTCCCCATGTGCGGAAGTGGAAGTCTTAGGCGGCGAGGAGGGCCCGGCTCCTCCTTCGAGCATCCTATTGTCACTGTCCTCGTTGCTGAAGTCGATGGGAGTCCTCATCAGAGTTGTTTCTTCTTCGTCTGAGTGGGGGTCCGGCACGGCCTCAAGAGCAACCGTCACGTTTCGGGTATGCTCATGGAGGGGTAATTCGTTCTCACGTCTGGGACGAGAACCCTCTGGTACGAGCTTTGGGTCGCCTTGACGTAGAAGTCCAAAGAAGTTCATTTCTGCCACAAAACAACAAAATATGTTAGGCATTACAAAGTAATTGAATGCGCTTTTTGGTGTACGGATGCTAGCCTACCTTCATTCTGCCTTCTCCAAAACACAGGATATCTGTTGGACAAGCCGAAATAGTTGCGGCTAATCCCTAGCAAACAGAGAAAGGATTCGGGGAGGTTTCTATGGAATCTTGTCCTGTTCAGGTCTATTTCTCTCGAGTGTTGGGGGTTATATGTACTAACATGCGGCAAGGGGTCGTGGGATACCCTATGTTTGAAGGCATAGTCAGCCGGCCATACTATTGAGTCAATGAAAAAGTAGTGGTCGTACCAGTTTTTCAGTGAGTCCATGGGCTTATTATGAGACTGGGGGCTGTTAGGAGATCGTTTCTTAAAGGATAACCAACCATTTACTATGCTGGGGGTGTAAAATAGCCGGAATAGTTCTACAGTTGGGGGGATTCTTCTGGTACGGCAAAGAATCTCGAATTGACTTATCTTACATGCGCCTATACAGTGAAGCTGACTAATATGTACATCATAATATCCTAATAGATCTATGAGGAAACGGGTAAATGGAATACGGTAGTTGGCCGCATCAAAAAGGCGAGTGTAAAGGCCAATTTTACCCTCTGGAGCCTCAGTTATGAGGTCTCCGGTGCCAGGAAGTGAGGGGTGTAGGTTGGTAGGGATGAAATAATTGGTACAAAAGTGATCTAGTTGCTCCTGGGTCACTACATTAAGCACGGATCCAATTGTGGGGTTGTTTCTGTGAGCCATTACTGAATAAAAAGGTAAGGACGTGGTATTCTAACCTACGGAAGAAGGGATCCGTGCGTGATTAAGTGAAGCTAAGAAGAAAGATTTAATGGCAGAAATGGAGATAAGAACTGTGTGTTTCACACAGCCGTGGGGTGGCATATTTATAGGGTTGCCTTGTGGGTCATGGTCTGTTGGATGCGTGACACGTGTTTGCCACTATTCTTAATTGTGTGGTTAGGGTGCAAGTGGCAAGTGAAACGTCAGGTGGGACCCACGGGTCACTTCTGACTCAAACGTTTACGCTGCTCGAGGTTCCGACTGTTTGCACTTTGTCAGTCAAAGTGGCAGGTGAACAGTTTTTTCTGTCAGGATATGCGGCTCTTACGTTAGACTCAAATTCAATGCTACATTTAATTTGTCTCGGTCGTCACGTGCGGCTGAGATATAAATGGAATAAATTCCTAACTCAGGTTGCCACGTGCGGCCGAAACAAAACTGTACATATCTATCATTCCCCGGGTCTTTCTTGGTACGTCCGGGGAGCATCTTGATAGTCTAGAGGTTACGCCTACGGCTGTAACAACTAGACTAGGGGGACATAATGACGTATAGTCCCCAGCCGGGTCAGGAACCCGGACCACGGGTACTACCCGTATCCGGTCCATCACAGATGGGTGGGAATAATGTCATTTAAGCTTATGGGCTTGGATGAACAATAACCGCACACACGTGTGCGGCCCACGGCCGGTACAGGGTTAGACAGAATCATATTCTGTCTAGGAAAAGGATTTACCCCAAAGAATAGGATATTCACTCACCATAATTAGAAGATAACAATCATTCTAATTCTGGTACTTATCCTTTCCTTGGGGCCGAAGTATCAGTGGCAGCCCACTAGGGTTTCACTGCCTATAAAAGGAACCCCCAAGGGTTCCACAAAAGTATTACGTTCTATACTCTCAACTCATATACAACCCTAACCGATTACTTACTCTCACGCTGGAGTCTAATCATGGGAAACATTCCCACGGTAAGCCTAACGCGTGTTGTTTACACTCTGTTCTCAAGTTTTTTTTAAAGGAATGGAAAAGAATAGGAAAGGAAATTAAAAAATATTTGTGTTCTCCAGTTTTTTTTGGAAAGAAAGGAAGGAGCATGGAAGGGGAAGGGAAAGGATGCTCAGTGTATTTTGTTAAGAATGTGATCCGTCCAAAATTGGGCTGATAGGGAAGGAAAGCTGTTTATTAAAGTTAAAATTACAACTATAGCCTTATTAGATACTGTACTTTTTTCCAGACATAATCTGAAACTATTGCAGGCATATTTGACTTCCTGATAACTACCAATATCATTCAACTATGTGAATTTAAAAACAATTAAACTCATAACAAAAGCGCACCGTTTAGAATTTAATCATCATGTAAGGGTGAGATTAACTAACATGTTTATATAAATATTGATGCTTACACAGTGAGTTAAAAAACAATTATACAATGCATTTATAAATATTACGGTATAAAGAGCATAAACATTTTTGCAAGATTTTGTTTTTCAATCCTGGGTTTTTTGATTAATTGGAAAGAAAGAAGTTTCTGATCTTTTTGATTACGTTTCATGTGTTTATATGTTCATTTGTTAAAAGGGTACATTTGTAAATATAGCCTTTCCTTTCCTTTCGTTTTCTTGCGACTCAAGAACACAAAATTAACTGACATCTTTTCTTATAATCTCTTCCCTTTCTCTACCTTCCTGTTCCGTCCTCTCCTTTTCTTTAAAAAAATAACTCGAGAACAGAGCGTTAGTGTACAGGATCCCAACCAAACAGTTCACTTGGTGCAGGAGCCGGAGCCCAGCCAACCCGAATTAAGCCTAATTCGGGTCTAGCAAGGATCACCCAACTTTTGCATCAACAAGTGTGATTCGTAAAGAATCTTACCATTGTTTCTTTCCAGTTGACACAAGCTTGATTCATAAAGAATCTCACAAGTCACCTACCGTAACCCTGTTTGAGGTTGACGATAGAAGGATTTTCATTCGTCACTATGAATATTAATGAATATCACTCTGAATATTCTGGCAAGACCATAAAGATATTGCGTAGAGACCTGGAACGAGTTTGAATCATAATCAAACTACTGTTGCTTTTCAGTTCTACATATGTTTAATTCATAAAGAATCTTACATATGACCTACCGAAGTGCTGTTTGATGTTAACGCTGGAAGGATTTCCACTCATCATTTTGAATACTAAGTAGTATCACTCTGAGTGTTCTAGAAATATCATAAGGATATATCGTAGGAATCTCTTCTTTGTCATTCCGTGTGTCCTAACGAGATTTGATTTATATCTTGGCTCTAGACTCGATTTGTGCACTTTTAGTGGTCGGAGGCTGGAGCAGATGCCACCTATTCAATATCAACTATCTCAGAGTGAGAAAGCCAATAGAAGTTTAATTCTTCTCCGTGACAATAAAACAAACTTCTTTTGAGAGAAGCCTGAGTATCTAGGTAAGGGTTGTGCATTACATCACTGGGTCCATGATGAGTTGTCTTCATGATGTGTGACCTAGTTTCTGTCTAAATTGTATGGAGAGCTTCTTTCTTTATACCCTTTATCTTTACATTTCTTTTTCATTCTTCAACCCCTTCAATGCTTACCAAGACATCATCACTAGCACCTTGTTGTGATTGTTCCAGTGCTAACTTCAGTACTTAGTTGGCATTCAGCTATGTTCACATTCTACTCCATATTTCCTAAGGACTTCTAATATTATATTAGATTTTCTTTGGGAAGATCCCTCTGGTTCTGGTTGGATCATAGGACTTAAACCAAACCACCATTTTGACACCAATAACATAGTGAATTAAAGATGTTGTGGGAATGAGATCGTAACCATAAAACCACTTCAAATGTCTAACAAGGTGTTTGAAAAACATTTAACACCTTGATAGTTTTGTCGAATGCTCCCCCTTCACATGTGCATCAATAATCGAAAGTGTTTCGCGCATGTGGGTAAGAGTTAAAAGTGCATGAGTCTTTGAAAAATAGATCACATTTTAATCACATTTTCTCCCCTGTCTCTAATATATAAAAATATTTGATATTAGAGATACCAAATATGATTAAAATATATCACGAAAAAATAGTCTTGAAAAACTTTGGGAGAAAAATGTGTCAAACTTAGCATGAATTTTGAAAGCTCAACCTAAAAAATTGATCCAATTGAATTGTCAGTGTGAGGATGTGATCCACATTTCGCTTTTTGAGGATGGAGTTGTTGAACATACAATTTTTGAAAGATTTTGAATAATCATTAAGAAATTCTTGAAAAAATTGTGTTCAACGCTTTTTGAAAAATCCATTTCTTTTTGGCGATATGGTTTTTCTAAAGCATAAAATTGAGTTCATAGACTTTCAATGTCTTGATGAATCCACTCGAGTGTAGGAAGATTTCTCTTCTTTTGCTAAGGGTAGGAGCACTAAATCGTACACTCCCCCGTGAATATAGATCCGGGTTGCAACCTAAAAGTGATTACAAGCCATTGTGTTGAGCTCAAAACGTTGAATGTTTTGTGACAAGCTCAACCCAAGATAAATTGCTCTACCCGTTGTTGGAAAAATTGTCCAAAATAGACATTTTCCTTTTATTAAAAGTAGAAATGACATGTTTTGAAAAATATTTACAACTTTCATTCGAGCTTTATGTACACACCCGTGTCGTTATTGAGCGACATTTCCAGGTACGTCCATATTATCGATACTGAAAGACATGTCGAGAAGAATATTTTTGGATTATAAAACTTTTTCATTTTTTATTTTGTTTTTCTATGATATGTACGTTTTATTTTATTTTTGTATTTTCTCAAGTTTTTCAAAAATAATCAAAAATAGACTATTGTACAGCAGAAGAAGGTGATATCGAATGTACATAATTGAAACCCTTTGAGGAAGAAGAAGTGGGTTCAGATGCCGCTGTTGTACCTGCAATAACAGAAGAAGAGTTTGCACAAATACTGGTGTTAGGTGTAACAAATTCCTTTTCTACATGCAAACATTCGCATTCGTGCTAGCGTAGGTTTCGTCACTAATTTCTATTGGAATCCACTTAAGACCAACGTCCTTGAAGATCCTGCCCGTTGGTTTCCACTGAAGACTGGATTTAGGAGTAGCGTTGATATGTAGTATTTTTACATTTGTTTAGGGAAACAAAGCGTAAATGAAGTGGTAAGTATTAAACAAATGATTTAGGTAAATCAAATGATTATGACCCTTGATGTGAGTTCGTTCTCGAGGAGGTTTAATGTGTGTGTAAAACTTGATGGTATTTGAGGTTAATATTAAGAAAGAAAAGAGGGAAGGAAAATGATGACGATTACGACTAAAATTAATCTACGACGAATGATAAGACGTAAAACGTAAAAACTTGACGAATTTTAAAATTACTCTAAAAAATCCTAGAAAACCATTATAAAGTCCTCCAAATCCAATTAGAGTTTACAAATAATCAAAACTTTTTCAAACCTTTTATTTAATTAACAATTACTTTTTACTGCTAATTAAAGTCCTAAAAATCAATTAAATTAATAAAAAAAGCCCAAATAAAGATTTTTCAATTTGTAAACCTTCAAATAACTTAATTAAACTAAAAAGTATTTTTGCAAAATCAAAAACCAATTAAGACTATTCAAAATGATTAAAAACTAAAAATAAATATTAAAATAATATTAAAAATTCAAAATTTATAAAAAATTCTAAAAACTTGCAAACTAACTTATTTTAACTTAATAAAACCAGAAATGAAAGTGAAATGACCTAAATACCCCTATTGGGCCTCCAAATGGGCCAAAAATGAAAACAATCCGAGTTAAATGGGCTTTTTGGCCCAATAAGCAAAAAGTCAACCAAATAAGCCCTAAAGTTCCAGTCTAGCATAAAATTGGATTTTGAACAAAAAAATCTAAAGGCCCAAAAGCTGAAAGTAAGCTTATCACAACTTAATAAGCACTCAGCTTATACTTAATGGGCTTTTTGGCCCATTAAGCCACAAGCTAATGCCATAGCTGAAATTTCAAACACATCCTTCTCTTGTGCTTATAAAGCTATTTGCAAAAATAAATTTTAAAAAAGCTCAATAAATAAGGCTGAAATAAGCCAAAGCTCTCTACACAAAATGACAAAATAATCGTTTTCGAGTTCTAAGCAGATTCAAGAGCTGATTCAACTTGCAAAATGTTTCAAATCACTTAATTAAGCCAAATAATCAAAAAGATTTCCAATAAGCACACTCAATAAGCTGAAATGAAGAATAAACACTTTTTGAAAAGACAAAGTAGTTTGTTTTCTAGTAAAACTTTGAAACCAAAAGCTGTAAACTACAAGACTAGATAATGAGATGAAAATATTAAGATCTATCACAAAAATAAAGTTGTTGCACAAATAAATAAGCCAGAAATGCTTATTGATAAGCTGAACACAGATTTGCACTACCAGTAGCAACTAGCAGTGGGAAAGGAGTTCCCACCGTTTGAACTGAAAATGTTGACTTTAGCCTGTGTTAGTAGGTTTCTTTGGACAATAATGGCACTTACAACCAGTGAGTTGTAGGGAGTTAAAAACAAGCAATAAAACAACAAATCACTCAGCCAATTAAAACAGTTTAATCAAATAGTGCCTAGATATGGAAATAAGCAAGGTCTAATGAAATAAGTAGTTGTTTAAGCCAGTTTAAGCCAATAGAACTCCGCCAAAAGCATACAACAGCAATACTTAACTTAATCAAGGACAAATAACCAACTTTCATGCAATGGATAACAATTATCAAGCTATTATTAAGCCTATGTGAGTTTCTGATGTAAATGATGAACACAAAAAACCTTTTGCTGATGCACTTGACCAAATTATAAGATTCAAATTCACAAAAAAGGTTATCTAGTTGCACAAATTTTGGTTTATCACTTTTCGGTCTAAGTTTGTACCCTAAGTACAAAGATGGCCAAATTTCACTTCACAGAAACCTAAAACAACTTAGTTATAGGCAATCATATAGATTCAGTGTTTTAGTTCACAAGTTATGCAAGTTTCAGCTTAATCATACTATATCAGTTGAAACAAACACAAGAGACTCTAAAAAACCTAATCAATTTCAACAATGTTTTATAAATCATGCAATCCCAATCATGCTTTTTGAGATACAAACTTCAAAACACAAAAATTATCCTTAAAGAAACTCCAAATAACTTATCTAAGCAAAATCATTCAAGAACACTCATGACAAAAGCATATGGCAGATTCAAATAACATGCAATTTTTTCAAGTAAATAAAAAAAGATGAAAAGAAGGTGATACCTCCTCCCAACTGCTTCCTATGGGAGGCAACAATGCTCCCCTAAGCTTGACCAACAACTAGGTCAAGCTAGGGGTATCTTGAGTGAAATGAGAAGGCTCCTTAACTACTACAGTTAAGGAGTGTGGCCAAAGAAGGCTTATGGTTTGGACAAGTGAGCTGTTATGGAACAAACAAGATCAAACAATCCTTAATATTTGATGTCCTAACACCACAAGCTGGCTAATGATGTGAGTTAACCAAGAATTAAGGGGTTAGAACAGGTATCAAGTAAACAGATAAATGAAGTGGCAAAGAAAAGTAAACAGATTTCTTCCAAGATTTTGTCCCCATAACTTGAATCCTCCCAAACCAGAGGTCTCACTTCACCTTCATAAGCTCTTATCAGGGTGATATGATCGACCTAGAGTTAAAAATTTATCAAATGCTTGAACTAGAAACTTTGGAAAAACCATAGACTTTGAAACCTTTTTGAAACACCAATGCAGTTAACTTAAAAACGAATTTTTGAAACCTTGAAGTAACACAAACTTAGAACATTAACAAACACGTAAAGTAAATGATTGGGAATTGGATTTCGTCATCAACATCACACTTTTTCATTAACAAGAACAAAGCTTTAAAGAGTTGTGACCAAAAGAAAAACCAAGAACAAGTCTAAAGGTAAAACCCTAATGCCTTTATATAGGCTACAAGTGAATGCTAGAAAACTGATAAAGCAAGAACCTCTAATGCTGTAATCTTCCAGAAATGCCCTTGTGATTTTGAATATTTCTTCAAGCCCATGTGATGATTTTGGCGTTTTGTAGATGCAAAGCTGTCTTCAAATGATCTTATACGTTTATTTTGAACGCATGAATAAAGCACAAGTTGTGGGGTGTTGATTCTCTGTCAATGGGTTGTCTTCTTCCGAAAAGTGTAGCAGGGGAGGTATCTTGTGACACATTGGGTGAGGTGGCAGCCAAGTAGTGGGTGGGGTTTTGATTAAGTGATGGTAAATTAGCAATTTGGAGCTAATTACAAGTTTTCCCTTTCTTTTGAGCAAATGGTGGATTAGGGTTCTTGATGTGAATAGTGACGAATTTAATCCAGAATTGGGGGTTGGATTAGTGTTAAGGCGCCAAGTTTAAACTTAAATAATTAATTAGTTAAATCCGATAGTGGGCTGTGAGGTGGAAGAAAGGTGAGTTATGATTGGTTGAGAGAGATAGTGGGGTGAGGTGTCGTGCTCTGGTTGGTCTAGGATAGTTTGCTTGTCTCCCAGCTTTGGTCCCTCACTTTTGATTCTTGTTTCATTTGAGGTTTAACAGCCTAAAAACTCAATTCCTTTGTTAAACAAGTTTTAGTTTTTACATTTTGGCCACAAAAACTTTCCGAGGGTATTTTAAAGGACTTGATTTGTAATTTCTTGATCTTTGAATGGCCATTCTTGACATGTCTTCATACTTTAGGGTCTTCTCTTGTACCTTTGACTTTGTGGAGGACTAAAAGTGACAAGTCTTCATTTTGTAAGGACCATTCTTGCCAATTCTTCATAGTTAAGGGTCTTTTTTGTAACTTTGACAATCTTTAGGGACCAAACTTGTAATTATGAATATACAAGGGTATAAAGTGTCAATTCTTCAGTGATGAAGGACCATTCTTGTACAACTTCAATTCTTCAAGGACTTTTTCTTGAAAATTCAACACTAGGGCCCGGTTCATTGTGCGACTTCTTTTCTTGTGTTCGTTTTTGTTTGATTCTTGTGATCTTTTGTCATTTTCTTGATATTCGTACCTAAAATACACATTGAGCAAACACAAGCATATATATGGAACTTTTTATGATATTTTAACCGTTTTAAGCTCGTTTTGGACGATGAGACTATGTATAAAAGCAGTCTCATCACTCCCCCATACTAAACCATTGTCGTGCCCTCACGCAATGCTAGAATAAAGTATCGTAGCATCTCCAAACTTCATTTTTTATCGAATTTTATTGAAACGTAAACTTACTACACTACTACTAATAGCGTTTTAGACATAATGTATGATTTTCATCGCAAAATGGGACGTTTAGGTTCATAGAACAAGAACACATGAGTGCTTCGTTAGAAATAATATCGTCGTCCTCGATTTTCACCCAATTCCATGCTAAGCGTGTAACGAGATCATTGTCATTATAAGTTAGTAATGCTAACACTACTCATATGCCCTAATCACGTACTTAGACTCCCTTAATCCTAAGTGGTATCTCTTATATTTTATTTTTGTCTTGAATGATCATGATGATACATTGTTGACTTATGCGATGATAGAGATTAAGGTCCAAAAATAGAGCCATAACGGTGTAACCAAGACCATCGAATTAATAAGCTCCCTTAATAGACAACGATGTCAAAAAATTAAGTCAACAAGAAGGATCGATAAACACAGTTTTATGACGGTTTTGAACATGAGACTTATTACCAAGACTTTTATACGCCCCCTAACGGATGGGCCTTATTATCATAGGTTTACCTTCATCTTTTATTCAACTCCGCCATGGAGCTTTTGTTATGACTTCGATCTTGCCTTGCCTTTTATTTAACCTCGCCATGAGGTGTTTATTATGGCCAAAGACGTACATTCTCACGCTAAAGCGAATTTTGGATTTTTAAAGCTTCAAAGTTTAAGGCTTTCACTTTCAATTTTCGCATAGATTTTTGGGCCTTGTGAGCTTCAAATTTTTTGCTTGATTTACGTGAGTGAGCACTTAAAAATATTATTGGGTGAAGCTTTCGATTATTCGGGGTGCCAATACATCAAAACCGTGACGCTGGAGATACCTTAATGTTTTCCCAATTTAATTACATGGAAGCTACTAGAAAAGACTAGAAACCAACGATCAAGACTAAACCGCTAAATCAATACTTATTAGCAAAATATATATACAAGCGAAGGGAGAATAAGAAAATAATTAGAACACATGAGTTTTTGAAAGAATAAAAGTACTCTACGATTAGCATAGTAACTTATAATTAACTCTATCGTTTCTCATCATCATTTAAGAGACTTAGCCTAATATTATTTAAGGAATCAAAGCTAAGTGCTCAACACGCACGGTCTAGTAAAAAATTACTCTTATTCTCGCCATCGGAAAATCTACATTCGTGTCTCCAAACACCTTTGAAAACATGAGAATTTTTTTTAAAATTTGGCTATTTTTAGCCTTACTTTGTAACAAAACGATAAACAAAAAGATAAACTTTGGAAAGCGTGAAGGTTTAGCAAGGCAAGTTTCTATTCACCCCCCCATACTAAATTTAAACATTATCCTCAATGTTTCGAGTCTAAGGGTAAAATACCCCCATACTAGAGACGAAGTCGAAGGCCTAATCTAGCATGGAAGGGTGGAACCATTAAATCTATCGCCGTTTATGAAGTTTACTAAAAGACCTAAGGTTAGAACATCAAAGGATATATCATTTGGATATCGAGAAATTCTTCAAAGCATACGATCGAGTGCTCACGTAAAACGAACACGAGAGGCTCCAATCGTGAAGATGATCATCTAAAAACAACAATTCACAAACGACCATGAAACAAAGGTTGGAAGGGCACGAATCCCCTCACATTAGCTACATTAGAAAGCGATAATATGTTCATGGATAAGCATGGGATCTGTAAAATCCATGATTTTACCATGATTTTATGTAATAGATTTTCACCCAATAATCCTAGAACACAAACTCATGTGTTATATTTCTATGGGTCATGTGTGAACTTGTCTAACATGTACATATACTGGTACATACACACACTTGTTGAAATAAGATTCATAATGTGAACCTTGTACATAAAACTAGGGATAACAAGTAGTAAGATGTATACTTAATATTATAAATATTCAACACTTAACAAAAATTAGAAAAATATGCTACAACATGTGTATGTGGCCGTACATGTGTGTATGCATAGTTTAGGTATCCCTAAACTTTCTTGGACTAGCCCAAGGTTATGTGTTCTTTATGCTCTAGCCCAACATAGGGCCCAACACAAGCCCACCCTTTTCTTTGAATAGCCTTACACGGCACACACATGCATATGTGGAAGAAGAAGGGTTGTCTTGGAAAGGGAAAAGCCTACACTTGGCACAAATGTCCTTACCAAGGCAATCATGCCTTTTGCATTCTCTTTCACTCTCTCATCTTTAAGCCGAAACACACACATTCCCATCTCTCATACATGCAACTCACTTCTCTATACTCCTTTCTCTCTCAAACATTTCGGCCATAAGCCACAAAAATCCAAAGTTGATTCATTAAATCAACTAAATCTTTGTCCCATCTTGATTACAAATCATTTGGTAGCATCATTTCTCTTGGAACCACTATAAACAAGCCCTAGCCAAATCTTTAAGGACACGGCTTGATTTATATTAGGGTTTTCTTCATCATCTTGAGTATATCTTGTATCTCTTTGTTCATCTAGATCCTCTTTGGTACTTTTAGGCAAGATATGTATACACATCATAATCTTTCATTTCTTCATGCATGCATCTTCATACATCTATAAACACAAGTGAATAACATGTTAAAATCAAGATTTGGTAAGGCTATGGCCCATATGGGTCACGGCATACTTATACAAACCATGATCATGATTCAAAATATTTTTAATAAGAAACTTATGACTTATGTGTTATGTGTTAAACTTGAATTAGAAACCATATGAAACCCTTTTATAAATCTAAATATGGCATGGGTTACAAATCTTGTTTATGGGACTTTGGTTAACCGATAACCATAGATCTCATGAAAAGAACTTGTGAAACCTAAACATCATGAAAACCATGACATTAAAGGTCACGGCTAGAATGAGTAAAGGCCATATGATTTGTCTATTAAGTTTTGAATAGTGGAACATGAAATGTTACATGTAAAATGAGCTATTAGAAATCATCAAAGTAACTTATGTGAATATATAGCCGTGGGTTACATATGACCCTAAAATAGGTTAGATATACATGCATGCTTATAAAACCCTAGATCTAATGATAAGTGTTAACTTAACATGGTATACATGAAATAAGCTAGTAGATCTAATGGGAACATTGGGAGGAAACAATATAGCCGTGGGCTATACGTTGTTTCTTGGAATGATAGTAGCCTTGGAACATGCATGTAACCTAGATAATTATAATGAGTTCTTGTATTATTTACAAGATTTAAAAACTAGTTAAAGTATTCATCTTGGAAATACCAAGATCTAAAAACATAGCCGTGAGCTATATATGTGGGTACATAGATCTATGTTTGATTGTTAGGCCTAAACATAGTTTAGATCTTATTTTGAACTTGTGTCTTATTTTCTTGATGTGTACATAGTTAGATCTAATTTTGTAACACATATAAACTACATGCAACCTTAAAATAATACTTGAATTATCTTAATAAGCCATAACTAATGTAGGCCGTGGGTTATAAGCTCCTACTAGGGCGTATGACTTACTTGTAACCTTATGACACACCTAGATCTATTTTGGTATAACACATAAAATGAATTTTTAAGTTTTATTCATCTATTTAGATTGAAAACTAAATATTAATAAGCTCATAATAAGCTTATAAGAATATCCTAAGTAAAAACTTATATAAAATGAAAAGTAGTGTTAATGGACTATTTAAGCCCATGAAAAGTTAACCTAAAACTTAAATGGACCCAATAAGCCCATTTGATAAATCATAGTAACTAAAATGGACATAAGATTACAATTAGGCCCATTTAACTAATTAAAGGACTTAAAAATATAGTTAAGCCCAATAAATGATTTAAAGGCCCGTTTAAATAAATTAGTGGACTTGAGATATAGTTAAGCCCACCAAAATAGCCCATTTGATGATTAGCCCATTTAATGAGCCCATATACAGTTTTGTAAGTTGAATAAAAGTTTTTACAATAAAATATAACTTATAAAAACTTTTTGGAATGAAAATGACAATTTATAAAACTTAAGGACTAAAACTGTAACTTATGAAACTTGTTTTGATGAACTAGGAAACACAAGGACTGAAAATGTAAATATCCAAAAGTCTAGGTTTTAAATAAATACTATCCGTGGCAAATTAAACCCTAGGGACCATTTTGGGAAGTTTCTAAAAGTTATATTTCCATTTTAAAACCCTAAGGACTATTTTTGTCAATTGCCGAAACTTAGAGAAGCCCTAGGGGCTATTTTTGTAAATCTAGTAAAGTTACAAAACCTAGATATAACTAGGGGGACCAAATCTGCCATAAGCCGAAACTATAACAAGCCCTAGGTACTAAATATGTAAAATCCGAAAGTTTTACTTGTTTAAAAATTTAAAGGGACTAGTTTTGCCATATTCCAAAATATTCCCAAGCCCTAACCCTAAAATCTATTTAATTATAATAAAACATAATTAAAATACTTAGACCATAAGAATTAAGGTATAAATTTTTAAGTTTAAATTATTTTATAAATTTTAAAATAATTCATGGAAACTTTAAAGTTAAATAAAATATTATATTTTTTTTAAATATTTATATTTACTTTAGGAAATAATTGTATAAACAATTATGAAAATGTGTTATTAATACATGTACTCATATACTTTTAAGAAATAAAATTATATGAACGTAAATTAAATTAAATGTTACCACGTAAATATATTATAACTAAAATCCCTTATGTTTACTTAGATATAGAACTTGGTTCAAAATTTAATTAGATGTTATTGATACAATTACTATAAACATAAATTAATATTTTAAGTGAAACATTTTCTTTTATGTCTACTTAAATGTAAAACTTACTTGTAAGATTGAATGATTACTATAAATACATGTATGCTAACTAATATCAATAGTTAAACATTTTATGTGAACTTAGAGATGAAACTTATATAAATAAGTTAAATGAATATTGATGCTACTTGAACTACGGTTATTTAGATAAATACCATAGTATGAATAAACTGAATAAAATCTGTATAAGCATACATATATGTTCTTTGTACTATCTATTAAGACTGTACTATCTGATTAGGCATAACTTTGGTGTGAGCTTTAATTGGATATCCGTGTTAACCAAGCAATTTCCTACTCCCAGGTGAGTTTACAGCCCCATATAAACTTTGATAAAACTTTCCCTTTTTGGAAAAGAAAATATGCAAACATATATTGGACATAACTGAATTGTATAGACTGATTATTCATTGATTATTATTGAAACTGTTAAATTGTTGTAAATCGCCCGAATGTTATAAATAGATCTATTAGGGATTGACAATCCCCGTCTGGGTGAGTCATGCTCACTCTGCCTTGGCCGGGACAACAGACGTATACCATGTTGGAACTGGAATGGGTGTCTTTTTGTAAGACACTACGTCCTCATTTGTTGAGGACTATGGGGTTAAGCTTAAGTTTCTAATAATAAACAAATTTTATTTACATTTTAGTAAGAATGCTTTGTGCATTATTACTTCTATGATTATTGTATGTCCAAACTAATTAATTGTTAAAATCTGTAAATTCACCAACTTTATGTTGACCCCGTTAGTATGTTTTGCACAGGAATATGAAGTTAGTACGTGGTGTGTGCATGGTCTCCAGCATCTTAGAAATCTGTATCATAGGACTCTTCAGGGGTTCTATTTGGGAAACGAAAACAATCACCTACTGTCTTGTTAAAACAATTTTTATTTATTTGTTTGAATAAACATGTAATCTGACTTGACTAACTTTTTATCTTATGCTCTATGGACTATATGCTATCGATCCACCCTTGTGACATCTTCGTGGATATTTCCGCCTATTTTGACCCTACCCGGGGTGTCATAGAGAATGGTATCAGAGCATTAGTTATAGAGAACCAGATAAATTTTTAAATAAAATAAAAATAAAAATGAATTTTCTTTTATTTAAAACTAGAATATAACTTATAAAAATCTTTTTGGGATTTGTCTTAGTTAAGCATATAGATCTTAGGGTATTTTATACTATGTGAACTAATTGTATATATGTATATATATATATATATGTTTACTAAACTTGATTACTAAAACTGTTTAGTAAGGTATTGCTATATGTTAGACGTGCTAAACTTGAAAATTTTCATTACATAGAAAAATACCGAAATGAGAATATGAGTAATATTAAACTAAACTTCACATTTACTAATTGATAAATGAACTACTTACATGATAATACATATATATGTATAAGTATAAATATTTGTAACCTTAAAACATTCTAAAATAATTGTTTAAAAGGGATATATTTCATAAAGCATGTAATCTAAATAATATTGTTCTTTGTTTGTAAGCATATACTCACTTCAAACTTAAAATAATACTATTTCAGAGCATCATGACTCCGCCTACTGCATCCACGACTCTTCTACCCATAGTAGCTCCTACTCCAGTTGTTTGTTCATCCCCACGATCGACGCAGTGTGGATGGTTGTCAGCCTCGGATTCAGAGGATGACCCAACCACCGAAGCCGTACTCCCAGAGGACCCTTTTTCTATCTCTGCATCAGCCACACCGGCCCCAACCTCTATGGAGGAGGTCCGGGTCCCTTCTAGCATACCATCTTCCATGCCTCTGTCCTTTTCATCAGGCTATTTCTCTGGACCCGCACCCGTCTCCACTTATGAGACCGGGGAAGGCTCCAGGGCAGGACGTGTCGATTTCGTCCAGGCCCAGATCTCCGCATTGGTTGCACGCCACGAGCAAGTGATTTCCGACCTCTGCAACCAGTTGACAGTCAGTCAACAGGGCCACGCCGTTATCTATGAGCGTATCGACACTCTTTTCCGCACTATGAGGGGAGATTCCCAGACTGCTAAGGGCATCCAGGCTAGGACAGACGAGGCACTGAAGTGGTTATTGGATGAGAACTACCGCCTCCACCAGCGCATTCAGGTCATGGAGGGTCTGCAGCATCAGACCCATGCTGCTCTAGCTGCTCAAGAGTAGTCATTATCCATCTTCTTTGATCTCGCCACTGTCCGACATGATGGGGTTACTGGGGAGATGGCTTACCTCCGAGGGGTCGTCGATAGGCTCCAAAACCAGCTACTGTCTACACTCAGTACGCTCAAGGAGACCCGAACGACAGTTCGGACTTTGTGGAACACCAGGAGGAATTCTGTAGCCCTACCAGCTCCATCCGCACCGTCAGCCCCGACATCATCTAGTGGACCATCCAGGCAGGATTAGCATAGACGTACTAGACTTCTTGTACGTCATGATAAGCTCACGGGTTGCATCCCGGCTATCATGACATAGGGCCTTTGTACTTTTATCTATTGTTCAGCTTTTTGTGATGTAATCCCGTACTTTATCTTTTATTTCTTTGGGACATGTAACTTTGGGATATGATGTTTTAAAGACTGTGTGTATCATTACTTTGGATTAGGCTCGACCGGCCTATGACTTAGATTGTCTTATGCTAAGATGACTGTTAAATTTTTCATGGAAATAACATGTAATCACTTTCTTTATTATATCTGTTGTGCAATGTATTATATTATGAGATCATTAATAGGTTGTCCAAATTTGTTATGAAATTAGTGCATAAGTTTCCTCGTGCAAATAATATAAAAACTGTACTAATGCTTGAACTAATAATCTCATTTTGTATATGATTATAGACAACTGGTGATTACGAGGTCAAATCCCAATAATGCAACCACTTCCAATGCCGACAATGCCGAATCCCCAGAAGCTACACGAAATGTCACTACCGCACAACTACGGGAAATGATAAGTGAAGGCATCACAGCAGCTATGGCAGCCAGAGGAGCTAACCCAAATACAAACAATGATCCAAACTCCGACGCTCGCATAAACAACACCAACAGGGGTTGCTCTTACCCCGACTTCTTAAAATGTAAACCCTCATACTACCGAGGGAACAAAGGAGTTGTTGAACTGATGCAGTGGTTTGAAAGGCTAGAGACAGTCTTCCGCATCAGTGGTTGTGCTGACAAGAACAGAGTTAAGTTTGCCACGTGCACCCTACTTGAGAGTGCCCTTACCTGGTGGAACTCTGTGGTCGCTATCCTTGGATATGACGCTGCTTATACTCTCACTTGGGCCAACCTCAAGGAAAGAATGACTGAGAAGTACTGTCCCAGAGGAGAAATGAAGAAGTTGGAAGTCGAGTTGTGAGACCTCAAGTGTAAGAACAATGATATCATTTGGTACAACCAAAGATTTCAAGAGTTAAGCTTGATGTGCACCAGAATGTTTCCTCTAAGGAGTGACAAGATTGAAAAGTATGTCAGCGGACTCCCTGACAACATTCATGACAGTGTGCTAGCTTCACGACCCACCACTGTTGAAGGTGCCATGGAATTTGCGACTGAGTTGATCAACAAGAGAGCCCGCAATCTGTCCGAGAGGCAAACAGACAATAAGAGGAAATCCGATGAAAACTCTCGTAGCCAGCACCGGCAGCCTTCCAAAAAGCACAATGTTGGGCAAGCAGATGACACTACCCCACAACCTGCACCAAGAACTACTCATGGACAAAGCCCAAGTGTTCGAAGGGCAACTACCATCATGTTGCTGGAGGACAATGTCAAGGATGCTACAAGTGCGGCCAACAAGGCCATTTTGCTCGCGATTGTCCAACCAATGTTTCTACCCCAGGTCGACCCAACACCAATCCTAGAAACAGCAACAAGGGAAAGTCCAACGCACGAGGGAGTGGAAGTGGGCAACAAGGAAACCGAAAACCCCATTGGCGGGAGCAGTAGCGGGCCGAAGAAAGCTGTGGTATGTTACGAGTGTGGAACCCCTGGGCACGTGAGACTTGATTGTCCCAAGCGGGCCAACCAGAAAAAGGACGACAAGGGAACTCCTTCGCAAGTGTACATGGCTGGCAATGCCCCAACAAACCCAGGCTCTAGCATCGTACCTGGTACGTTCTTACTAAACCAGTGATATACATCTATCTTGTCTGATACATGTGTAGACCAAGGCACTACAATTACTAAATTTAGTAAGGTAATGGAAATCCCTCCGATAGTTCTAGGCTCCTATTATACTATGGAATAGTCGACGGAAAAGTTATGATAGTTAAACACCATCATTCGAGGTTGATCCTTAAAACTTTTCAAATCGTTGTTTTACATCAATCATATCCTAGAAAGCCCTGATAGCTTTGAGGTCGTTATTAGCACAAATTGACTAACAAGTATCATGCGACTATCCTATATAGCTAAACATGGGTTTGTACACCTTGGTGAGATGAAACCTTGATTATACTGGGGAGCCATAACCCCGATATAGTTAACACTATATTTAGTGTCATCTCTAGCCCCAACGGGCCAGAGAATACTTGGTCTAAGAATATCCCATTTCCCTAACTTGTTCCTTCCTTGCCTAAACCTGAAAGGCACATCCAACTCACAATGAGTGTACCTTGGAGGGCTACATTCGACATCCCCCTAAGGAGATGTTGAATGTCCTATGCTTTTGGACATTCCTCTTTCCTCTTCGGGTCTAATTAGTTCGACAATACCAACATCCAGTAGATGCTGGGAGATGAGAATTCCTCTCTTTAGAAGTTAGAATTTGTACAAATTTTGAACCAGTAATAGTGAATGTATGACCCTTGTTACGACACCCTGCAAGGCGCGCACTTCTTTATTCTTGGTATCTTCTTTTGTTTCCACCATTTGAGGTACTTCTTTTCTGCGCCCCTCTCACGCAGCCTCACGGCAAAGGAAGCAGAATCTTTGCAACTTCTTATGCAAACGCCATCGACAACAATCTTAACCTCTTTGTTGGGTAGAAACTTTAGTACCATTAACTAATGTTTATGTCCCGCTGACTTGAGGTAAAGATCGTAAGTCTTTTCCTAAAAATGTTAATATAGGAGGGATTAAAGTTAAACATGTTTGTTTTACCTCCAACCCCCAACTTTCATCCGCGGGTATGGAGATATAACTTGTATCTCACCCATGAAAAGGATGTAGAAATAGTGCATCCCCAGATTCCCCAGCGTATGAAATATGTTGGCGTGTCCTCCTCATATTAGAAACCATTTGCAATAGATTTGTCCTCCTAACCAAATCCACAACGCCAATGGTCCTCTCCCAGATCTGGGAAAGGTATGACTACAACACCCATTGAGAAGCCCGCGCCTATCCATCCACAGCAGCAGTCTCCTCTACTACTCAATCAGATGTATAGTGCGATCCAAATAAAGATCTCTTTGCATTTCGCGCCTATCCATCCACAACAACAGTCTCCTTTACTGCTCAATCGGATGTATAGTGCGATCCAAATAAAGATCTCTTTGCATTCCGCACCTATCCATCCACAACAGCAGTCTCCTTTACTGCTCAATCGGATGTATAGTACGATCCAAATAAAGATCTCTTTGCATTCCGCGTCTATCCATCCACAACAGAAGTCTCCTCTACTGCTCAATCGAATGTATAGTGCGATCCAGATCAAGATCTCTTTGCATTCCTCGCCTACCCATCCACAGCAGCAGTCTCCTTTACTGCTCAATCGGATGTATAGTGCGATTCGGATAAAGATCTCTTTGCATTGCCCCTATCCGACCATAGCTGTAATCTCTTCCACTGCTCAATCGGATGAATAGTACAATCTCGATAAAAATATCTCTGCATTCTCTTCTGTTCACCTGTAATGACAGAAGTTTCCATTAATGCTGAATCAGACATATAGAAGTAACCTAGGTATAGACCACTTCGCGTTCATGCCGCCATCTGTACCTGAGAGAGAACCTGAAACGAATCATGTACTTAGAACATCTCTTACTCAAAAGATAACTAAGTTTTTAGTAGCTTTGAGGACAAAGCTAAAATAACGGGGTGGTGTTGTAAAATGCATGATTTTACCATGATTTTATGTAATAGATTTTCACCCAATAATCCTAGAACACAAACTCATGTGTTATATTTCTATGGGTCATGTGTGAACTTGTCTAACATGTACATATACTTTTACATACACACACTTGTTGAAATAAGATTCATAATGTGAACCTTGTACATAAAACTAGGGATAACAAGTAGTAAGATGTATACTTAATATTGGAAATATTCTACACTTAACAAAAATTAGAAAAATATGCTACACCATGTGTATGTGGCCGTACATGTGTGTATGCATAGTTTAGGTATCCCTAAACTTTCTTGGACTAGCCCAAGGTTATGTGTTCTTTATGCGCTAGCCTAACATAGGGCCCAACACAAGCCCACCCTTTTCTTTGGATAGCCTTACACGGCACACACATGCATATGTGGAAGAAGAAGGATTGTCTTGGAAAGGGAAGAGCCTACACTTGGCACAAATGTCCTTACCAAGGCAATCATGCCTTTTGCATTCTCTTTCCCTCTCTCATCTTTAATCCGAAACACACACATTCCCATCTCTCATACATGCAACTCACTTCTCTATACTCCTTTCTCTCTCAAACATTTCGGCCATAAGCCACAAAAATCCAAAGTTGATTCATTAAATCAACTAAATCTTTGTCCCATCTTGATTAAAAATCATTTGGTAGCATCATTTATCTTGGAACCACTATAAACAAGCCCAAGCCAAATCTTTAATGCCACGACTTGATTTATATTAGGGTTTTCTTCATCATCTTGAGTAGGGCTTGTATCTCCTTGTTCATCTGGATCCTCTTTGGTACTTTTAGGCAAGAGAGGTATACACATAATAATCTTTCATTTCTTCATGCATGCATCTTCATACATATATAAACACAAGTGAATAACATGTTAAAAATCAAGATTTGGTAAGGCTATGACCCATATGGGTCACGGCATATTTATACAAACCATGATCATGATTCAAAATCTTTTTAATAAGAAACTTATGACTTATGTGTTATGTGTTAAACTTGAATTAGAAACCATATGAAACCCTTTCATAAATCTAAATATGGCATGGGTTACAAATCTTGTTTATGGGACTTTGGTTAACCAATAACCATAGATCTCATGAAAAGAACTTGTGAAACCTAAAAATCATGAAAACCATGACCTTAAAGGTCACGGCTAGAATGAGTAAAGGCCATATGACTTGTCTATTAAGTTTTGAATAGTGGAACATGAAATGTTACATGTAAAATTAGATATTGAAAATCATCAAAGTAACTTATGTGAATATATATAGCCGTGGGTTACATATGACCCTAAAATGGGTTAGATGTACACGCATGCTTATAAAACCCTAGATCTAATAATAAGTGTTAACTTAACATGGTATACATGAAATAAGCTAGTAGATCTAATAGGAATATTGGGAGGAAACAGTATAGCCATGGGCTATACATTGTTTCTTGGAATGATAGTAACCTTGGAAACATGCATGTAACCTAGATAATTATAATGAGTTCTTGTAAATATTTACAAGATTTAAAAACTAGTTAAACTATTCATCTTGGAAATACCAAGATCTAAAAACATAGCCGTGAGCTATATATGTGGGTACATGGATCTATGTTTGATTGTTAGGCCTAAACATAGTTTAGATCTTATTTTGAACTTGTGACTTATTTTCTTGATGTGTACATAGTTAGATCTAATTTTGTAACACATATAAACTACATGCAACCTTAAAATAATATTAAATTATCTTAAGCCATAACTAATGTAGGCCGTGGGTTATAAACTCCTACTAGGGCTTATGACTTACTTGTAACCTTATGACACACCTAGGTCTAATTTGGTATAACGCATAAAATGAATTTTTAAGTTTTATTCATCTATTTAGATTGAAAACTAAATATTATTAAGCTCATAATAAGCTTATAAGAATATCCTAAGTAAAAACTTATATAAAATGAAAATTATTGTTAATGGACTATTTAAGCCCATGAAAAGTTAACCTAAAACTTAAATGGACCCAATAAGCCCATTTGATAAATCATAGTAACTAAAATGGACTTAAGATTACACTTAGGCCCATTTAACTAATTAAAGGACTTAAAAATATAGTTAAGCCCAATAAATGATTTAAAGGCCCATTTAAATAAACTAGTGGACTTGAGATATAGTTAAGCCCACTAAAATACTCCATTAGATGTTTAGCCCATTTAATGAGCCCATATACAATTTTGTAAGTTGAATAAAAGTTTTTACAATAAAATATAACTTATAAAAACTTTTTGGAATGAAAATGACAATTTATAAAACTTAAGGACTAAAACCTTAACTTATGAAACTTGTTTTGATGAACTAATAAACACAAGGACTGAAAATGTAAATATCTAAAAGTCTAAGGTTTAAATAAATACTATCCGTGGCAAATTAAACCCTAGGGACCATTTTGGGAAGTTTCTAAAAGTTATTTTGCCATTTTAAAACCCTAAGGACTATTTTTGTCAATTGCCGAAACTTAGAGAAGCCCTAGGGCTGTTTTTGTAAATCTAGTAAAGTTACAAAACCTAGATATAACTAGGGGGACCAAATCTGCCATAAGCCGAAACTATAACAAGCCCTAGGTACTAAATATGTGAAATCCGAAAGTTTTACTTGTTCAAAAATATAAAGGGACTAGTTTTGCCATATTCCAAAACATTTCCAAGCCCTAACCCTAAAATCTATTTTAATTATAATAAAACATAATTAAAATACTTAGACCATAAGAATTAAGGTATAAATTCTTAAGTTTAGATTATTTTATAAATTTTAAAATAAGTCATGGAAACTTTAAAGTTAAATAAAATATTATATTTAATTTTTTTTAAAATATTTATATTTACTTTAGGAAATAATTATATAAACAATTATGAAAATGTGTTATTAATACATGTACTCATATACTTTTAAGAAATAAAATTATATGAACGTAAATTAAATTAAATGTTACCACGTAAATATATTATAAGTAAAATCCCTTATGTTTACTTAGATATAGAACTTGGTTATAACTTTAATTAGATGTTTGATGAGATGACATTTATACATGATCTCATCGTTCTTTTCGGGCTTTAAATGCATAAAAATGTCATCAAAATACCATATATATGCTTGTGTTTGTTTACTTGTGTATTTTAGGTATGGATATCGTGAAAAAGACAAAAGATCACAAGTTACAAGGAAAAACGGACACGAGAAACGAAGTCGTACAAAGAACCGGGCCCTAATCATGAAGTATTCAACATTAACCCTTGAAGACTTGAAGACAAACAAGATTGATCCTCATTTAATGAAGAAATGACACTTAAAACCCTTGTATATTGATAATTACAAGTTTGGTCCCTTAAGTTTGTCAAAATTGCAAAAAGGTCCTTCAACTTTGAAGAAATGACAAGATTGGTCCCTCAACAAAATCAATTTGTCAAATATGGTCCCTCATGAAGTCAAAGATACAAAGAAGACCTTTGAAGATCAAGATTGTTCAAGATCAGCCCTTGAAATATGAAAAAGTATCAAAAATAACCCTTGATAACCTTTGTGTGAAGTTTGGTGCCAAAAGTGACAAAGCATGAAAGATATTAACAAAGGAAAACGTTTGTTTTAGGGCTGCAAACCTTATTTACCAAAAATATCAGAGAACAAGGGCTAATGTTGTACACTTTGAAACATTCAAACAAAAAACGCGCCTAACATCCTTTTTCCCCTAAAATCGGATCAAACAGACTTACTGTTTATCTTTTTCACTCCCAGTTTTCACCTCACTTAAACCTTGGGTAAAAATCAATTACTCTTGCCCACGTGTGATTCACAAACACAGAAACAAATCCCACGCATAAAACCCTCACCCCATTCACTGTGGACCCTACCCCCAAATTCCCTTTCACCCAATCACATCACGCCTTGGCCTCCAAGCATGTTGACGTGTCCAAAATCAACAGTGGAGGTTATTTGCTTACTCACAACGCAAAAAGGAACGTCCAGGATCAAATTTGACAGCTCAACACTCAAAAACGTAAAGGGGCATTTTGGAGAATTTCTAGATTAGGGTTTGTGATTTTAAGCATTCTAGAGAGTTCTTTAGGTAGTATAAAAGGAGGACCAGCCTGTGGTAACCCCTTTGTTCCAGTTTTTCTTCAAAAAACTTTTGTAATACCTTTTGATTAAATATAAAAGTTTGGTATTTGTTTTTGGCAATTTAATTCCTTTTTATGATTTTCTTAAAGTTGGTATAAGTATTGAAGGAAAACTGAGTTCCATTTGTTATTTGGTTAATTAATTTTGTTTTTCAAAATTAGTTAAAGGTTTCTGAAATTGAGATTATTTGGTGTAATCTGTTTCAGGGATTAGTGTTAAGAGTTTAAAGTAATTGGTATGTATAAAACGTTTTAAGAAGGTTTGAAAAGCTTTTGGAAGGTTTTAAGAGGAAAGAAAAGTGAAACAGAATATATATTGTTTATATTATTGTTTTCTCTTTGATTTTTGTTAAACAGGTTTTGAAGGATTGTTGATCTTTGTGTCTGCATACACCCGGGTGTATAAGGAGGTGGATTTACATCCACTAGAACCCTGGATGTAGGGTTCTAAGGTAAACACTTGTTTCCTTTTTGAAAATCTCAGAAAAAGAGTAGTTCATGTGATCTTGCTTGATTAAGTGAAAAGTGTGTTAATATTGTTTGATTAGAGTTGTTTTATGGTGATATGCATGTTAGATGCTGTTTTGATCAGTTTGAATAGGTTTTAGGGTGTTTTGATTTGTTAAAAGTTGGTTTTCAAGATTTAAAGGGCTGTTTGGATGAGTGTTTTAGCAGGTTTAAAATCCTTGCTTGTGATTTAAAAACGTGTTAGATACTTTAATAAGGTTAAGATAAGTTTGTTAGATAGTTGTGTTTCAAATTGGATCAAGTTCATAGCAAGTTTGTGTGTTTTAAAAGGAATAGTATAGCCATAATCTGCATATCAGTTTTCCTGCTTATTTTTCATGAAAATTGAGCTTGGATTTTGAATTCTATTAAGTGTTAGGGTGATTTAAGGTTTGAGTTTACTTGTGTGCTATTTGAAGCCTGTGTGTGCAAAACATAGGAGCTTGAATCTCATTGGTGTGCATTTTGCTTAGCAAAAAGTCCACCAGACCTGCTCAATTGTCACAGAAACTTGAATTGCCTAGTGTGTGCTTTGTTTGAGCATTTTGTGTGCAAAGTGTTACTCTATCTGCTTGTGATTGACTCCTTGTGCTTCAAAGAGCACAAGGGTGCCTGCTTGTTCCAAAATCACCACCAAATAAGCTCACAGCCAAGACCTCTTGGCTAAAATTCCTTGTGAAGAAATCAGAAAACACAAGCAAACCTGCTTGTGTTCATAAACCAAACTGGTCACGTTTTGATCATCATTGTGTTTAAATCTTGCATAAAAAGTGAAATTTGATTGGATTGTTAGCTTATAAGAGGTCACATTTGGTTTGGAAAAGAAAAAAATAAAAAAGGAAAAAAGTGCAAAAAGCATACCCGTAACAGGACTCGAACCCCAGACCTCTCGTTGGAGGAGTAAGGGCTCTACCGTTAATCTAGATAGCTTTTTACGTCTAAGTTTGTTTTCAAACTTTATTTAACCTCTCTTTCAATTGTAAGCTTAATTAAAAGCCGTGGCTTATTTCCCCCATTTCCAGCTTATTTGATTTGTGCTTTTGGCTTATTTGATTTTTCCTAGGACCTTTATAGGATTTAAGATTTTTCTAGATAGTTTTTAAATTTTTCCCTTTATTTATTTATTTTCTAGTATTTATTTATTATCCGTATTTTAAAAAATCATTAAAAAAGAGAAAAAAGAGTTTTAATTTTTAGGAAAAATTATTCTTAGCTTTTAAAATAATATTTTGAGGTTTACATTAGGTTTTGGTTTTATAAACTTTTATTTTTAATTTTATATTATTTTAAGGTTTTTTATAAACTTTAATAATTTTTATAAAATTATTAAAAAGGGTTTAGGAACTTTAGTTTGCATTTTTCTCTTAGTTAGATTATTTTAAGATTTTAGAAATTTTTTAGAATTAATTTTATAAACTTTTTATTTTTAGTATTATTTTAATATTATTTTATTATTAAAATTTCAAAGTTTTATTTTTCTTTATTTTTCATTTTTCTTAAGTTCTTTAGCATTAATTAGGACTTTTTCCATTTTTAGAATATTTTTATAGCTTTTAGATTTACTTTTATAATTATTTTAAGTTTAATTAGTTTTTAATCATTTCAAATCATTTTTAGAGTTTTAAAAATAGTTTTATTAGCTTTTAATTTTTAGAAAATTACTTTTTAGTCTTCTAATAATATAAGTTAAGTAATTGTTCAATAAAATCATATTTTAGACATTTGAATTAGTTGTATTTAATTTTAGGGCTTTAATTAGCATTTAAAATTAAATATTTAATTAATAAAAGGTTTTAAAATATCTTTGTTGGATTTTTGTCTTTATTTATATTATTATTGACTTCTTTTTAATCTTTTATTTACTTTGTTTTTGGTTTTAGTTAAATTTTTAATTTGGGTAGTTTTTCACAGCTTTACGTTTACGTCGTAGTGTAATTTTAACGTAACCGTCTTTTCATCTTTTCATCCCCATTCTTCCTAATATTAATCTCAAATAATTACAAGTTAGAACACACACATATACCTCCTTGGGAAACGAACTCTCTCTCTTTTATTTGATTGGGTCATTAACACTTGATTTTTTTCTTAAAATCATTTGTTTGATACTTACCGCTATTTACGCTCTTTTCCTAAAGAGTAGTAAAACACTACAATCATTTTTGGCGCCGCTGCCGGGGAGGTGTGTTGTGCTTTAATTTGGAAGCTTTTGTTTTTGATATTATCCATAATAAGTATTTGTGTTAAGTGGAACTCCCTTAACACGTATTATCGGTTTTCTTGGTTTTTCTTGTACAAATATTATTAATATATTGTATTAAGTATCACAATCAATATACAATATCTCCAAAAGTGTGAAAACACAACCTTAATTGGGATTTGATCTCCTAATTATTGTATTCGAATCTCAAACAAAAAGAAAAGGCAAAAATAGATAAATACTTTCGTGAAGCTCGATTTTGAAAAATACAAACTATAAGGTGGGTATAAGGCGGGTATTATAAAATATACCCTAAGGAAAAAGGCTCTTAAGTGCTTCGCGCCGCCTCGTTTCCCCGCTTGCTTGTGAGTATTTTAAGATTGAAGGCTAATCGAGGGTTTTGCCACCCGAAGTATTATTACGTATACTATATTTGCTTGGTTTTCTTTGTGATTAAACCCTCTTGAACAATTTGGTTTTCACCAAAGTTCTAAAGTCATTCGAAGGCGTTCACTCCACGTGATCGTTTTCATTCTTTTGAGGCTTCTTTAATCAAGAGTTTGATTCGAGGAGAGATTTTGTAGATTGTTGTCTACGAAGATACACCAAAATCCAAAAAAATTAAATATCATCAAAAACACAAAAAAATTGAAAATTCACAAAACAACCAAAAAGAATCTTCTTTGCTCACCTCCCATTCTTCGTGAAGTTTATGATCACTCGTAATCAAGCAAAACGAGCTCGTAAACGACTTCAAAAGCAAGCAAATCAAGGATCGTTGATTGTAGAAGAACCTCCAATTGTTGAACCTATTGTAGAACAAGAAGTCGTCATGGCTAATCGTACTATGATGGAGTTGCTACAAGCACCCACCGAGGGTTTTGGAGAGGCCATTGTGATTCCCGCCATCCTTGCGGAGAATTTCGAGATTAAGACGGGTTTAATGTCTATGTTGCAAGCAAATAAGTTTAGAGGTCACGAGAAAGACAACCCGCATTACCACATTAGGAATTTCAACCGTCTCACCGCCACTAGCAAATTCAAAGATGTTCCACATGACGCCATTAAGATGATGTTGTTTCCATACTCGTTGGATGGACCCGCAAAAATTTGGCTCGAGAAAGAACCGCCAAATTCGATTTTGACATGGACCGATCTCGTTTCAAAGTTTGTGAACAAGTTTTTTCCACCATCTAAAACAACACACTTAAAAAATGAGATTTCACGATTTGTGCAAAGAAATAATGAAAGTTTTTCAATGGCATGGGAACGATTTAAAGAGATGTTACATGAATGTCCACACCATGATTTTTCGGAATTGCATCAAGTGGATACTTTTTATAATGGGCTTAATGATCATGAACGAGATTATTTGAACGCCGCCGCGGGTGGTAATTTTTTGTGCAAGACGACAAATGAGGCTTTACAAATCATTGAGAATCGATCTAAGGTTTATAGCCCTCGTAACACACCGAGTGTTGCCAATATGGGTTCGTCATCTTCGTCACAATCGTCTCGTAGCATTAATGCCTTACATGATGAGGCTAATAAGGAAAATCGGTTTTTTGATAGATTTGCTAATCTTATGTCCCATTGGAAGGCTCAAGAAGCTTCCAATTCCGCTTCGGTTAAAGCGGTTGCTAAGAGTTGTTTATCTTGTGGGGGAGCTCATGATCTTTCCGAGTGCATTACCGCGGATGGTAACACTTCGAGTGCCTATGTAGCAACGGGAACTTACAACCAAAACGGCCAAGGTTCCCGCCAAAATCAAGCTCCACCAAACCAAAATGTTAATAATTATCGAAACAACAACCAAGGTAATTACCAAGGCAACACACGCAATTACAACAAAGGGAATTATCAAAGTGGGAATGGACAAATCTCTAATCAAAATCAAAACCGTGATTTTCAAAACACTACACAAGGTTTTCAAAATGCTCACACGAAAAATTTGCAAGGAGAATTTTTGGATTATGCAAAAGCAAATGATGCTAAATTTGATAATATGCAACGTGAGATGATTAGCTTAAGATCCGAGTTGAAAAACGAGCTTAAAAATGAACTTGCTAATGAACTTAAAACTCATGCTAACAAAATGGAAGGAAATGTACAACGTCTTCAACAAAACCAACAAAAGATGGAATTAGGACAACATGAGATTAAGCAAGAGTTATTAAAAGCAGATGCTAGGCAATCAAAATTTGAGGACCGAATGGCTAAGATGTTTGAAGCAATCATGTGTAAGCCCTCTTCTTCGGGTGGTCTTCCTAGTGATACCATTAACAACCCGAGGGGAGAATTAAAGGTTGTTGCTACACGAAGTGGTAAAACTTTCAAGGAACCAATCTCTCGTCCAAATACTTCTAAGGAGAAGGAAATCGAGAAAGAACCCGAGGTGATGTTCGAAAAGGAGCATATTACAATCCCACGAAGTACCGCTCAAACCACACCTACGGTTGAACCAATACCAATTGTGGAACCCGAGTTTCCAAATGACCAACCCACACCACCTTTACCTTACCCTTCAAGACGAAACAAAGAAAAAGTACAAGAACGGAATAACTATCAATTTGAGCTATTTATGAAAATGTTTCGTGATCTACATTTTAACATAAGCTTTGCAGATGCTTTAATCATGATGCCTCGATTCGCCGCAAACTTCAAAAGTATGCTTAACAACAAAGAGAAGTTACAACAATCGTCTAGTTGTTCATCGGTTTTTCTAAGCCGCATACCACAAAAAGTCGGTGATCCCGGTAAATTTTTGATTCCGTGTGCTATTCAAGATATGGAGGAATGCTACGCCTTGGCCGATCTTGGTGCTAGTATTAATTTAATGCCTCTCGAGATTTTCAAATCGCTTTCTCTTCCGGCTCTTACTCCTTCGAACATGTCTATCGAGATGGCCGATCATTCTATGATTTTAGCATGTGGAGTAGCCGAGGACGTTTTCGTTAAAGTCGGAAAGTTTTACTATCCCGTTGACTTTATCGTTGTAGACATTCCTATTGATCGAAAAGTTCCTCTCATTTTGGGTCGTTCATTTTTGGATACATCAAGAGCACTTATCGATGTTCATGCTCGAAAAATCACCCTTCGTTTCAATGAAGAAGAACTTGTCATCAATGCAACACAAAACTCCAATCTTTCTCATGTCTATTCTATTGCAACTTTAAACCATGGTGACTCGACCAATGTCGTTTGCAAAGAATTTTCACCAAGAGTTTTAGGAAATGTCTCCAAAAACAATTTACCATTTCCTCCGCCGGTGGAGGTTATGAGTGTAAAGCCTACAAAGAAGAAACCATCAATACTTGAATCGAAAAATCCTTCGCCTCACCTCGAACATTCATTCTTGAAAAGTGTTGATAAGTTGCCGGTTTCTACGGAAGATCTTTCGGATGATGAATATGTAGACCCCAATGGGGAGGTTTTCTTCGTCGACAAACGTTTTGAGAACTTGCCACCACCAAAACCAAAACGGTTTCAAAATGTGAGAATTTTTAGTGTGACTAACATCGTCTTAGAAACACCGAATATTTTCGACATAATCAAAAAGGGTTTTCATAAGGAGAGTTTAAAAGATAACAAAGGAAAAGATCTTAAATGTGATTTAATTGATTTTTCTACAAATCTAACTCCGTCATCACCGCGTGATTTGAGTGCTACAAGCTCGTCTACTCCTTTTGACGATGCTTTGTGTGGTTCTAGTATGGGGGAAGCCCCTTATGTTCCCTCATCCTTGTCCACCGAGGACGAGATATTCGATCCCGGAATTTCATATAAAGGGAAATCTCGGTCTTCCACCGATGCAATAAATGGAAAATCATTCTATTTGCTTGGTGCGAGTCTACCTCGAGTAGCTCAAAAGTTTGTCTTACCAATTGTCTCACCCTTCTACTTCTCATCTATTTTCTTCAAACTCTTTGAGTTTATGGCACATATTGAAGTGGCGTTGATTTGTTTTTCCAAAGAGAACGAGAACGCCATTTTCGACCCCGGTATTTTGCATCATCTAAGGACTTAGTCCTTTATACCGGTTGCTTTTTGGGCCTTGTTTATCATGTAAGCCCCATCAAAAATTGACCACACCATGAATTTCCCTAAATGTTCACATTTTGAGGGGATCGAGTCGAGCTCATGACTCGGTAATCAAAAACGAGGTGCCTCGTGGGGGAAATCCCATGCTTATCTTTTCACTAATAAGGGGACTTGTACCCTTCCAACTCGTTGTCTCGTGGTTGTTTGTGATTGTGTTATCTAGATCATCATCATCATCTACGATTGAAGACTCTCGTGTTCGTTTACGTGAGCCTCCATCGTTCGTTTGAAGAAGTTTTTCACGAATCCATGACATATCCTTTATTGTTCTAACAATTATCTTTTAGCATAATTAATAAACGGCTTTAGATATATTGTTGATCACCCTTTCCATGCTAGATCCTAAGCATTCGACTCTTCGTCTCTAGTATGGGGGTGCTTCACCTTTAGACTCGAAACATTAAGGACAATGTTTACTTTTAGTATGGGGGGGTGAATAGATACTTGCTTTGCTACGCCCTCACGTTTTCCAACTTTCAATGTTTTTTTTTGCTAATAAGGCTAAAAATGGCCAAATTTTAAAATTTTTCTTAGTTTTCATAAGTGTTTTTAAGACACGAATGTATATTTTCCGATGGGTAGAATAAGAGTTAATTTTTGACTTGATGGGCATTTGGAGCCATTTACATTCCTTAACTCGCTCAATTCAAGTTTTGCTAGACTTTTATATAGGGAGCTTTAAAACGCGAAAGTCTTAATTCATTCGGGTTAAGAACAAGAACTTTTCGCAAGTTCCTATAATTGATTCTAGAAAGTCACTTATCAAGGGAACTTTAAAACGCATTCTCTAAACTTGAGAAAGTCCAAGAAAGTGCAAGATCCTATAGGTGGCTTGAAAACCCAAAACTTTGATTTGATTTAGTCTTAGTGAAAGCTAATCCAAATTTGGCTTAATTTTGACTTGCATGGCTAAGTATTCACGAGTCTCTTTAATTAGAGGTCTTTATATAGTGAAGAACGAGAAATGATAGAGTTAGACAAGTGATCATGCTAAACGTAGAACATGAAAGTGTTCTTTCAAAAACTCATATGTTTTTAATTGTGGCTTTTTCTTCCCATAAGATCAATGCATTAGGAATAAATCATAATTGCAATAAGTAAGGTCGTACGATTTGAAAGGTTACTTAGCCTCTAGCACAAGATCGTTTAAAAGTTGCTCGGGGTTGAATAGAGTTCATAGCCAAGGCATAACTTATTGAAGCGGGACGCGAAGATTGGCGATCATCCAAAAAGGCCCTAACAAGGCATGAGGAGCTCTATTTTTGCTAAAGATCCAAAGATGATGTGAAGTATCATTATTCCAAAATCAATATGAAGGATCGAGACACACGACGAGAAGCAATTACTCCCCTAAAGAATGGAGAAAGTCTATCCAAAAAGACCCTAACAAGGTATGAGGATAAATATATCCAAGTCCGAAAAGGAGGCGGATCGTTGTATATCAAAATCCAAAGTAAAGATTGAAGAAAAATGATGAAGTCGTGGTCCTATATGAAGAATCTCTCAAAAACGTCAAGTGAAGAAATTCCAATTATATGAAGAGAAGACCATTATTTCAAGAACGTCTTCCCAAGATTTGAAGTATGAAGTACATGCCAAATATCGGTCTGAGAAAGGTCTCAAATCGTGAAACGAGTTATGCCAAGATATGAACTTAAGGAGATACACGAGAAGCCGTTTTAAAAGATTTTGTCCTTCGGCTAACTATTGATCAAATCGTGCTACTTTGCTTTCGGACTAATAATTACTCAAATAAGTCAATATGAATCACTTGTGATCCATGACAAATAGATAAAAAATGCTAGTAACCCATTTCCTTTTATAATAACTAGGATTGCGGGGAGAAAAAGTATTACACAATTTGGACGTATGAGTAGTGTTAGCATTGTGACTTGTACCTACAATGATCTTGTTTTTGCACTTAGCATGGAATGTATGACAATCAAGGATGACGAAGTTTACTCTAAGGGACATTAACTTGTTTCTATTCTTTGACCCTAAAAGTCACCTTTTGGTGATGAAAATCATACATTATGTCTTTACACATTCTCGTAGTATGTTGCAAGTCTTTTACTCTTTAATAAAGGTTAATAAAAATTGAACTTTGGTGATGCTTAGATACTTTATTCTAGCATTGCGTGAGGGCATGGCAATGGCTTAGTATGGGGGAGTGATGAGATGGCATTTATACATGATCTCATCGTTCTTTTCGGGCTTTAAATGCATAAAAATGTCATCAAAATACCATATATATGCTTGTGTTTGTTTACTTGTGTATTTTAGGTATGGATATCGTGAAAAAGACAAAAGATCACAAGTTACAAGGAAAAACGGACACGAGAAATGAAGCCGTACAAAGAACCGGGCCCTAATCATGAAGTATTCAACAAATACCCTTGAAGACTTGAAGACAAACAAGATTGATCCTCATTTAATGAAGAAATGACACTTAAAACCCTTGTATATTAATAATTACAAGTTTGGTCCCTTAAGTTTGTCAAAATTGCAAAAAGGTCCTTCAACTTTGAAGAAATGACAAGATTGGTCCCTCAACAAAATCAATTTGTCAAATATGGTCCCTCATGAAGTCAAAGATACAAAGAAGACCTTTGAAGATCAAGATTGTTCAAGATCAGCCCTTGAAATATGAAAAAGTATCAAAAATAACCCTTGATAACCTTTGTGTGAAGTTTGGTGCCAAAAGTGACAAAGCATGAAAGATATTAACAAAGGAAAACGTTTGTTTTAGGGCTGCAAACCTTATTTACCAAAAATATCAGAGAACAAGGGCTAATGTTGTACACTTTGAAACATTCAAACAAAAAACGCGCCTAACATCCTTTTTCCCCCAAAATCGGATCAAACAAACTTACTGTTTATCTTTTTCACTCCCAGTTTTCACCTCACTTAAACCTTGGGTAAAAATCAATTACTCTTGCCCACGTGTGATTCACACACACAGAAACAAATCCCACGCATAAAACCCTCACCCCATTCACTGTGGACCCTACCCCCAAATTCCCTTTCACCCAATCACATCACGCCTTGGCCTCCAAGCATGTTGACGTGTACAAAATCAACAGTGGAGGTTATTTGCTTACTCACAACGCAAAAAGGAACGTCCAGGATCAAATTTGACAGCTCAACACTCAAAAACGTAAAGGGGCATTTTGGAGAATTTCTAGATTAGGGTTTGTGATTTTAAGCATTCTAGAGAGTTCTTTAGGTAGTATAAAAGGAGGACCAGCCTGTGGTAACCCCTTTGTTCCAGTTTTTCTTCAAAAAACTTTTGTAATACCTTTTGATTAAATATAAAAGTTTGGTATTTGTTTTTGGCAATTTAATTCCTTTTTATGATTTTCTTAAAGTTGATATAAGTATTGAAGGAAAACTGAGTTCCATTTGTTATTTGGTTAATTAATTTTGTTTTTCAAAATTAGTTAAAGGTTTCTGAAATTGAGATTATTTGGTGTAATCTGTTTCAGGGATTAGTGTTAAGAGTTTAAAGTAAATGGTATGTATAAAACGTTTTAAGAAGGTTTGAAAAGCTTTTGGAAGGTTTTAAGAGGAAAGAAAAGTGAAACAGAATATATATTGTTTATATTATTGTTTTCTCTTTGATTTTTGTTAAACAGGTTTTGAAGGATTGTTGATCTTTGTGTCTGCATACACCCGGGTGTATAAGGAGGTGGATTTACATCCACTAGAACCCTGGATGTAGGGTTCTAAGGTAAACACTTGTTTCCTTTTTGAAAATCTCAGAAAAAGAGTAGTTCATGTGATCTTGCTTGATTAAGTGAAAAGTGTGTTAATATTGTTTGATTAGAGTTGTTTTATGGTGATATGCATGTTAGATGCTGTTTTGATCAGTTTGAATAGGTTTTAGGGTGTTTTGATTTGTTAAAAGTTGGTTTTCAAGATTTAAAGGGCTGTTTGGATGAGTGTTTTAGCAGGTTTAAAATCCTTTCTTGTGATTTAAAAACGTGTTAGATACTTTAATAAAGTTAAGATAAGTTTGTTAGATAGTTGTGTTTCAAATTGGATCAAGTTCATAGCAAGTTTGTGTGTTTTAAAAGGAATAGTATAGCCATAATCTGCATATCAGTTTTCCTGCTTATTTTTCATGAAAATTGAGCTTGGATTTTGAATTCTATTAAGTGTTAGGGTGATTTAAGGTTTGAGTTTACTTGTGTGCTATTTGAAGCCTGTGTGTGCAAAACATAGGAGCTTGAATCTCATTGGTGTGCATTTTGCTTAGCAAAAAGTCCACCAGACCTGCTCAATTGTCACAGAAACTTGAATTGCCTAGTGTGTGCTTTGTTTGAGCATTTTGTGTGCAAAGTGTTACTCTATCTGCTTGTGATTGACTCCTTGTGCTTCAAAGAGCACAAGGGTGCCTGATTGTTCCAAAATCACCACCAAATAAGCTCACAGCCAAGACCTCTTGGCTAAAATTCCTTGTGAAGAAATCAGAAAACACAAGCAAACCTGCTTGTGTTCATAAACCAAACTGGTCACGTTTTGATCATCATTGTGTTTAAATCTTGCATAAAAAGTGAAATTGGATTGGATTGTTAGCTTATAAGAGGTCACATTTGGTTTGGAAAAGAAAAAATAAAAAAGGATAAAAGTGCAAAAAGCATACCCGTAACAGGACTCGAACCCCAGACCTCTCGTTGGAGGAGTAAGGGCTCTACCGTTAATCTAGATAGCTTTTTACGTCTAAGTTTGTTTTCAAACTTTATTTAACCTCTCTTTCAATTGTAAGCTTAATTAAAAGCCGTGGCTTATTTCCCCCATTTCCAGCTTATTTGATTTGTGCTTTTGGCTTATTTGATTTTTCCTAGGACCTTTATAGGATTTAAGATTTTTCTAGATAGTTTTTAAATTTTTCCCTTTATTTATTTATTTTCTAGTATTTATTTATTATCCGTATTTTAAAAAATCATTAAAAAATAGAAAAAACAGTTTTAATTTTTAGGAAAAATTATTCTTAGCTTTTAAAATAATATTTTGAGGTTTACATTAGGTTTTGGTTTTATAAACTTTTATTTTTAATTTTATATTATTTTAAGGTTTTTTATAAACTTTAATAATTTTTATAAAATTATTAAAAAGGGTTTAGGAACTTTAGTTTGCATTTTTCTCTTAGTTAGATTATTTTAAGATTTTAGAAATTTTTTAGAATTAATTTTATAAACTTTTTATTTTTAGTATTATTTTAATATTATTTTATTATTAAAATTTCAAAGTTTTATTTTTCTTTATTTTTCATTTTTCTTAAGTTCTTTAGCATTAATTAGGACCTTTTCCATTTTTAGAATATTTTTATAGCTTTTAGATTTACTTTTATAATTATTTTAAGTTTAATTAGTTTTTAATCATTTCAAATCATTTTTAGAGTTTTAAAAATAGTTTTATTAGCTTTTAATTTTTAGAAAATTACTTTTTAGTCTTCTAATAATATAAGTTAAGTAATTGTTCAATAAAGTCATATTTTAGACATTTGAATTAGTTGTATTTAATTTTAGGGCTTTAATTAGCATTTAAAATTAAATATTTAATTAATAAAAGGTTTTAAAATATCTTTGTTGGATTTTTGTCTTTATTTATATTATTATTGACTTCTTTTTAATCTTTTATTTACTTTGTTTTTGGTTTTAGTTAAATTTTTAATTTGGGTAGTTTTTCACGGCTTTACGTTTACGTCGTAGTGTAATTTTAACGTAACCGTCTTTTCATCTTTTCATCCCCATTCTTCCCAATATTAATCTCAAATAATTACAAGTTAGAACACACACATATACCTCCTTGGGAAACGAACTCTCTCTCTTTTATTTGATTGGGTCATTAACACTTGATTTTTTTCTTAAAATCATTTGTTTGATACTTACCGCTATTTACGCTCTTTTCCTAAAGAGTAGTAAAACACTACAATCAATGTTATTGATACAAGTACTATAAAAATAAATTAATATTTTAAGTGAAACATTTTCTTTTATGTCTACTTAAATGTAAAACTTAATTGTAAGATTGAATGATTACTATAAATACATGTATGCTAACTAATATCAACAGTTAAACATTTTCTATGAACTTAGAGATGAAACTTATATAAATAAGTTAAATGAATATTGATGCTACTTGAGCTACAGTTATTTAGATAAATACCATAGTATGAATAAACTGAATAAAATCCGTATAAGCATACATATATGTTCTTTGTACTATCTATTAAGACTGTACTATCTGATTAGGCATAACTTTGGTGTGAGCTTTAATTGGATATCCGTGTTAAACAAGTAATTGCCTACTCCGAGGTGAGTTTACAGCCCCATATAAACTTTGATAAAACTTTCCCTTTTTGGGAAAGAAAATATGCAAACATATATTGGACATAACTGAATTGTATAAACTGATTATTGATTGATTATTATTGAAATTGTTAAATTGTTGTAAATCGCCCGAATGTTATAAATAGATCTATTAGGGATTGACCATCCCCGTCTGGGTGAGTCATGCTTACTGTGCCTTGCCCGAGACAACAGACGTATACCATGTTGGAACTGGAATGGGTATCTTTTTGTAAGACACTACGTCCTCATCTGTTGAGGACTATGGGGTTAAGCTTCAGTTTATAATAATAAACAAGTGTTATTTACATTTTAGTAAGAATGTTTTGTGCATTATTACTTCTATGATTATTGTATGTCCAAACTAATTAATTGTTAAAATTTATGAATTCACCAACTTTATGTTGACCCCGTTGTATGTTTTGCACAGGAATATGAAGTTAGTACGTGGTGTGTGCATGGTCTCCAACATCTTAGAAATCTGCATCATAGGACTCGTCAGGGGTTCTATTTGGGAAACGAAAAATATCACCTAATGTCTTGTTAAAACAATTTTTATTTATTTGTTTGAATAAACATGAATCTGACTTGACTAACTTTTTATCTTATGCTCTATGGACTATATGCTACCGATCCACCCTTGTGACATCTCCGTGGATATTTCTGCCTATTTTGACCCTACCCGGGGTGTCACAGGATCTCCCCGACGAGGCACCTCGTTTTTTGTTACCGAGTCATGAGCTCGACTCAATCCCCTCAATACTAATTATCATTGGGGAAGGTGACTTGGTCGAGGTCGTCCAAAGAAGGGACTTCCCCACCAAATTAGTGCTTCAACCAATGGCCATTCACCTTAAAGTTAGGACCATCCTTTTGAGCTCGCTTGATGGTCCCCTATGGAAACACTTGGGTGATGGTGAACGGTCCGGACCAACGGGATTTCAACTTTCCGGAAAATATTTTCAATCTCGAGTTAAAAAGCAACACTTGATCTCCAATGTTAAAAACCCGGTTTTTAATTTTAGAATCATGAAGATTTTTAGTTTTCTCTTTGTAAATCAATGAATTTTCATAAGCAATGTCTCTCAATTTATCCAATTCATTCAATTGCATTTTCTGGTGTTTTCTCGCGGTCTCAATGTCATCATTACAATGCTTTAGGGCCCAATAAGCTTTGTTTTCGAATTCAATTCGCAAGTGACAATTCTTCCCATACACAAGCTTTTAAGGAGTGCACCAAATGGGCGTCTTATCGGTGGTACGAAAGGCCCATATAGCATCGTCTAACTTATCCGTCCAAGATTGTCGGTTTTCTGTTATCGACCTCTCCAAAATTCTCTTTAAAGCTTGGTTTGAAACCTCGACTTGCCTACTCGTTTGTGGGTGATCAGTCGTAGAAAGCCGATGTGTAACCCTATATTTCTTTAGAAACTTTTCAAATTGGTCATTACAAAATGGGTTCCACGATCGCTTATGATAGCACGAGGGGTTCCAAATCGAGAGAAAAATTGTTTCAAAAACTTGACTACCGCACGAGAATCGTTCGTTGGCAAAGCCTTGGCTTCCACACACTTGGATAGGTAGTCAACGGCGACAAGGATGTACTTATTACCACGAGATGATGGGAACGGCCCCATAAAATCAATGCCCCACACGTCAAAGATCTCACACACTTGGATGATGTTTTGTGGCATTTCATCATTTTATGAGGCCTTGCCTTGACGTTGTCATGAGTCACACGACTTGAAACGTGCGTGCGCATCTCGGTAAATAGTAGGCCAAAGGAAACCGGAATCAAAGACCTTCTTCGCCGCGAGGTTAGCACCATAGTGAACCCCCGTGGGTCCCTCGTGACAAGCTCTAATGATATTAGATTTTTCGGTGCCAAACACACAACGTTGAATGATTTGATCTACACAAGTCCGAAATAGATAAGGGTCATCCCAAGAGTAGAACTTGACGTCACGAAAGAATTTCTGCTTTTTTTGTGTCGTCATACCCTTAAGGATGAAGTTGCCCGCATGGTAATTTGCGATGTCCACAAACCATGGGGTGGTAGAATCTTCCTTGGAATTCACTACACCAAGTGTCTCGAGAGGAAATGTTTCGGTGATTTCCTTATTCTCGTAAACACCTTGGTAAGCATCGTCCAAACGAGAGAGGTGATCGGTCGCAAGATTCTCGGCTCCTTTTTTGTCTTTTATGGAGACATCAAATTCTTGTAGGAGGAGAATCCAACGAAGCAATCTCGGCTTAGCATCAAGCTTAGAAAACAGGTACTTGATAGCCGAATGATCCGTATACACTATGCTTTTGGTCAAGACGAGATAAGGTCAGAATTTCTCAAATGCATACATCACGACAAGTAATTCCTTTTCCATTGTGGTGTATTTAAGTTGAGACTCAGTCATCATCTTACTAGCATAGTGAATAGGCAAGAAATGCTTATCATGACGTTGCCCCAAAACGACCACAATAGCATAATCACTTGCATCACAGATTAGTTCAAAGGGGAGGTTCCAATTGGGATCAACAAGAATGGGAGCTATGGTAAGTTTCCTTTTAAGAATATAAAGGGCTCGTACACAATCTTCGTCAAAGACGAAAGGAGCATCTTTTTCGAGAAGGTGTGTAATGTGTCGAGATATCTTTGAAAAATCTTTGATGAAGCGACGATAAAAGCCAGCGTGGCCTAGGAAACTCCTAACTCCCATGACGGTTTTGGGATGAGATAATTTGGCGATGACGTCTATCTTAGCTTTGTCTAACTCAATCCCTGCTTTCGGATCTTGTGCCCTAAGACGATTCCTTCTTTACACAAAAAATCACATTTTTCCCAATTGAGTACAAGGTTGGTTTCCTCACAACGTTTCAATATGTTCTCAAAATTTCCTAAACACAAATGAACGAACTACCAAACACGGAAAAGTCATCCATGAAGACTTCCATCTTCTTCTCGATCATGTCATGAAAAATAGCCATCATGAACCTTTGAAAGGTTCCCGATGCATTGCAAAGTCTGAATGGTATTCTACGATAGGCAAACGTTCCATATGGACACATAAACGTAGTTTTTTCTTGATCACGAGTCGCTCCAACATGTAAATGTTCCATATGGACACGTAAAAAGCAATAGAAATTGTTTCCTGCAAGTCGCTCCAACATTTGATCCATGAAGGGCAAGGGAAAATGGTCTTTACGTGTGGTGTCATTCAACTTACGATAGTCAATACACACCCTCCAACCGGTCACGATTCGAGTTGGAATTAACTCGTTGTCATCGTTTGGCACAACGGTCATTCCTCCCTTTTTAGAGACATAATGGATTGGGCTCACCCAAGGGCTATCGGATATAGGGTAAATCATTCACGCGTCAAGGAGTTTAAGGACTTCCTTTTTGATGACATCGTGAATTTTGGGTTTTACCCTTCTTTGACATTGAATTACGGGCTTGTAGTCCTCCTCCATTAAAATTTTGTGTGTACAAAATTTTGGGTCGATACCCTTAATGTAGGATAATTTCCACGCAATTGCACCTTTGTGAGTCTTTAAGACATCGATAAGTGTGGGTTTTTCATCATCCAAAAGATCCTTCGCAATGATAACCGGCAACTTATCGTCTCCTTCCAAGAATACGTATTCAAGGTGAGGAGGATGATCTTTCAACTCGAGGATTGGTGGTTCCTCGATTAAAGATTAAGGCTCAATACCCATAACCTCCACCGGCGGAGGAAATGGGAAATCGTTTAGGAAATCCTCGATAATTGAAAAATCCTCATCGTCATCGAGGTCTTCGTTAGAAGTTCGAGGTACATCAAACTCTTCCAAAGTAAAACCACCTCCTTAAAATTGAGTGAAAGATGGTGTCGAATTATCAAGAAATGGATCGAGCATAGTGGGTTTGCCACTATTTGCTTCATCGGTAAAACCTAAAATTTCTTGTGAAAATTTCTCGTAAACGACATCGATTAAATCAACATGGTCCATAGTCGCGATAGAATAAACATGAGAAAGTTTGGAGTTTTGAGTTGCGTTTATAACAAGTTCCTCGTCGTTGAAGCGTAAGGTGATTTTTCGAGCATACACATCAATAACCGCTTTTGACGTATCTAAAAACGAACGACCTAAAATAAGAGGAACATGAGGATCCATGGGAATATCGGCTACGATAAAGTCTACCGGATAATAGAACTTTCCCACTTTCACAAAAACGTCTTCGGCCGTTCCACATGCGGGAATCGTAGAATGATCGGCCATCTCGATAGACATCTTTGTAGGAGTAAGATTAGGGAGACTGAGAGACTTAAATATTTCAAGAGGCATCAAATTGATACTAGCACCAAGATCGGCCAAGGCGTAGCATTCTTCCATATCTTGGATACCACATGTTATTAAAAATTTACCGAGGTCACCGACTTTTTGAGGTATGCGGTTAAGATAAACCGATGAACAACCAGACAATTTTTGAAATTTCTCCTTATCGTTCAACATACTCTTAAAGTTGGCGGCAAATCGAGGCATCATGATTAAAGCATCGGCAAAACTTATGTTAAAATGAAAATCACGAAACATCTTAATAAAAAGCTCAAATTGGTAATTGTTACGTTCTTGTAATTTTTCCTTATGACGTCTCGATGGGTAAGGTAAGGGTGGTGTTGGGTGGGGCATAGGCATAGCCTTTGGAATCTCGGGTTGCAATGTTGGTAAAGGGTCAACCGTAGGTGTGGTTTGAGTGGTACTTCGTGGGATTGGAACGTGCTCCTTTTCGACCACCACCTCGGGTTCTTCCTCCTCAACTTCCTCCACCGTAGGAGTAATTAGTTGATGGGTCGGCTCCTTAAGGGTCTTACCACTATGTGTGGTAATCACTTTCATCTCTCCCTTCGGGTTTGACACGGTGTTGCTAGGAAGACCACCCGAAGTAGAGGCTTTGTTCATCATAATTGCTTCCAAGATAGCATTGAGCTTAACGTCTTACTTAGCGGCACTTTGGTCTATCCTTTGCTCAAGCCTAGATTGACTTTGCTCAATTTTTTTTGTTTTGACCTATAATTTGATTTGCAAAATCGTTTTTCAATTCAATTTTTATGTTGGCATTTTCCCTAGAAAAATTTGCTAATTCCCTTATATTTTTAGCCGTTTCCCTAGCTTGACTAGCCAGTTGCTCTTGGATATTTTCGAGAATCTTGTCATTTGCCGTAGCGTAATTCAAAAAGTCATTTGGAACCTCTTTAATGTAAGCATTTTGAAATCCTTGACTCGGGTTTTGAAAATTACGGTTTTGATTTTGATTTTGCACTTGATTACTAGTCCCTTGATTCCCATTGTTATTACCCTTATAATTTTTCCTTTGATTCCCTTGGTAACCAACTTGATTGTTGCGATAATTGTTAGCATTTTGATTTGGTGGAAAACCCGATGAAGTAATTTGATTACTGCAGGTAACTTGACCGTTTTGGTTATAAGTTCCCGTGGCCGCGTAGGCACTCGAAGTGTTACCACCGGCGGTAATGCACTCAGAGAAATCATGAACTCCACCACAATAAACACAAGAAACATCAACCGCTTTATCCGTAGCGGGAGTGGGTTGTTCACCAACTTTAAACTCTATAAATAATCCCTTAAGCTAATCAAAAATCTCGTTTTCCAAATTAGCCTTTATTTGGCAAGCATCAATGGTATGTGACAATGAAGGCGAAGACGAAGCCTTGTTAACACTCGGTGTGCTACGAGGGATATAAACTTTGGACCTATTCTCAATGATCAACAATGCTTCCTCGACCGTTTCACACCAAAAAATTACCACCCGCGGTGGCATTAAGATAATCCCGTTCATGATCATTCAAACCATTGTAAAACGTGTCGATTTGATGTAAGTCGGAAAAACCGAGATGAGCACATTCATGAAACATTTCCTTAAACCTATTCCAGGCCGTTAAAAAACTCTCATTGTATTGTTGTGAAAACTTTGAAATCTCGTTTTTCAAATGTGTAGTCTTAGAGGGCGGGAAAAATTGGTTCACGAATTTTGAAACGAGATCCTTCCACGTTAATATAGAATTGGGTGACTCTTTCTCTAACCAATTTTTAGCGGGCCCCGCTAAGGAATACGGAAAAAGCATCATCTTAATCACGTTATTCGAGACGTCCTTAAACTTGCAAGTCGACGTAAGATGATTGAAATGGCGAATGTGGTTATGAGGGTTGTCCTTTTCGTCACCACGAAACTTGTTGTTTTGGATCATGGACAATAAACCCGTCTTAACCTAAAAATTCTCCGCAAGGATAGCGGGAATCACAATCACTTCTCCATAACCCTCGGTGGGTGCTTGAAGCAACTCCATCATAATACGATTAGCCATGGAATCTTCTTGTTCTACGATGGGTTCGTCAATGGAATATTCTTCACTAGAAAGGTTTGGTGTTCCTTCCTTTCGGTTTTGACGTTTACGTACACGTTTTGCTTGGTTACGAGTTTGCATAAACGTGACGTTCAATGTGGGGATGAGCAAAGAAGATTCTTTTTGGTGTTTATACTTTTTCCAATTTTTTGTGCTTTTGATTGTTTTTACTTTTTTTTGGATTTTTCTTGTGAATTACGTAGACACAAATCTACAAATCTTCCCTCGAACCAATTTCTAGATTAAAGGAGCCTCAAGGAATAAATACGATCACGTTGAGTGAACGCCTTCGATGACTTTAGAACGTTGGTGGAACACCAAAACGTTCAAGAGGGTTTAATCTTTGAAACCAAGCAAATATATATGATACGTAGATAACACTTTGGTCGGCAAACCCTCGATTAGCCATTTTTCTCTTAACACGAACAAGCAAGCGGGGGAAACGAGGTGGCGCTAAGCACTTAAGAGCCTTTTTCCCTTAGGTAGTGAAATACAACAGCCTTATACCCACCTTGTAGTTTATGTTAATTAAAATCAAGCTTCTCGAAAGTAATTATCTATTTTGCCTTTTTCTTTTGCTTTAGATTCAAATACAATAATTGAGTGATCAGATCCCAATTAAGGTTGCGTTTTTAAGCTTTTGGAGATATTGTGGATTTATTGTGATACGTATACAATATAGTAATAATATTCACAAAAACAACGAAAACCGATAATACGTATGATTAGAGTGTTAATCACATAAATACTATTTATGGATATTGTTAGCTTTAAAATGTGTGCGACTAACGAAATTACATTAGTTTCATAGCCGGGACTTGCAGGGACTAATATTGTCATATGTAATAGTCCAAGTCCCGTGCTATATATATCCCTCCATACTTCCATGGAGGGGTGAGGATAATCATTTTCCTTGTTTTCCTTTCTCTCACTAGAATAAACACACACTTTTCTAGTAACTCTTATTTGTCTCTCTACCATGGCTAAACAACACTTCTATCCTCCCCGACCTCCAGATCTTTTACCTGTGTTAATATTGAATCCAACTTAACATTTGGTATCAAGAGCCTGTAGTGGATAGGTGATTGAAGATTCGTGTGTTTTGTTCTTGATTTTCCGGGCCTATTTTGATCTAAAACTCACGTACCAATTTTTTTTTTGTGTTTTTATGGTTTATTCTTGATACAAATCATCTACATACTATTGGTAGTGATTTGGTATTGTTACTTTGGTTAAAAACACAAAATTTTTGGGTGCTTGATTGATTTTTAGGCTAAAAATCTCGACTTTTTTGTGTTCTAGTACTATCCGAGAAAAGTGGTACTTTTGATTCCATATTACCATCCGAATATTCCGATCACATAAACCAGGGCTTTCTACTTGCGGTCGAATATTCCGATCATATCTTACGATCCAAGGTTGTGATCCAAGGTTGCGATCCAAGGTTGCGATCTAGAGTTGCGATCAGGTGTTGCGATCAAGAGTTGCGATCACACACTGCGATCAGTAGTTGCGATCAGCCACTGCGATCAAGAGTTGCGATCACCCACTGCGATCAAGAGTTGTGATCACCCACTGCGATCAAGAGTTGCGATCACACATTGCAATGGGTATTCCGATGGACATCTAAATTTTGTTTGAGTACTTATTAGACTTAGCCACTATCTAGACTAGTCCCGGATCATAGTTTACACGAACATAAAAAAAATCGTCCAAAATTTCAAATTTTCCTAGACCATTTTTCCTAGACCATTTTTAGGCCATTTAGGCCAAAATTTCAAATTTTCGGACCAAATTCAAATTTTTAGGCCAAATTTCAAAATTTTTAGGTTTTATTTTTTATTAAAATTTTCATTATTAAAAAATTGTCCCTACTAGTTATTGGCTATTTCTAACTAGATTTCAAAATTTAGTGATTCATAATTTTTTTCGGCTTACCGTTTTGTCGGACTGAGGAACTTATTGTCGGATTGAATAAAAAAACAATACAAAATTCGGATTTTTCGAAATTTCAACCACAATCAAATCACAACACATCCACTAAGATCCGTAATCCATACACATCATATCCTCTTCGAGACATCTGTTCAATGGACATCTTCGTGGATTCAACACCAACAACGTCCATGACTGAGATGAATAAAGAGAAGATGCAGAATCCAGAGGTTCAGACAAATACTGAGACTCCAATCAGTAAACCTTCTAACAAGGATTCTACCACCAAAACCGTTCATGCAATCAAATACAAGATGTCGAAAGCAAAAGAAAGATGCATGGAACACATAAAGTTGCTTCAGTCACACCTTCAGGTTCTTTCAAGAGAAGACCTAAAAGGCACTCGTCTTGAAATTGGATTCAAACGGGTATTCTTTCTACTATTTGGTCAAGATGTTGAGACATTCACCAGAACGATGCTACTTAATGTGGACCATCTTCAACAAGAACTTGACAGAGATGATTTTGAGGTCCTTTTAGCTCTCAACAATCAGTTCCAGCATTTCATTGACTCAAGTGGATTATCCAAAAACGATCGAGAGTTCACAAGCACATACTTTACCAAATATACTCTCGTAGACCTCCAAACGTTCAAAGAGACACTTGTTCAACATATGAGTAATATAAAGAAGTTAATTGCTGAAAGAACACGCCATCAAAGGCTATTTCAAAGAAGGGTGAATTAAAGACTGATACAGACGAAAGAGAGCACTGCCGATAAAGATCAACCATTAGATGCTTCTTCGGTTGATTCAGAGAGCAGCGGTATAGAATCAGAAACGCAGCACATCAGTGCCAGCTCAGGGAATGATCAAACAACCAATGATGCGGATATCAGATCCATTTATGATGATCAACCAATAGCTATGGTACATTTAAATGCTATATACGATGTTCCTCAACATACTGAGCAATTTGAACCCATTCTTGACACGTATCTGGTGGAAAAGGTTGATAGCAATACCACACCTGATTCATCAGATACGAGTACTAATGGAGTGGAGACTTCTCAGGATGTTGATTCTAAGATTCACGAGCTTGAAACTCTGTTAGCTCAGAAGACTAAAGATTTTGAGGATGCCAAACTCGATTTTTCAATGAAAAATAACAAATTTGAGACTTACTTTGAAAAACTTGAAAAAGCAAATGTTGTTCTTGAACAAAAATTGGATCGTAAGATTCTAGATTTTAACGCAGAAAAAGAACATTTTTTGAAACAAATAAATTTGTTAGAATCGAAGTTGGCTTCTCATAATCCAAGTCCTCCGCCTGCTTCATCAAGTGAAATATCTGTGCAACCTATCGACACTGTAGATAGTAATGAGGCGAATTCTGAGAACGACATATTTGACAATATAAACATTAAGTTAGAACAACGTGACGCTCAATTACTTCTTCAAAATGAGCAATTAAAAGATCAGATTCAAGAAAAGGTTTTTTCACTGACAGCAGTGAAAAATGAATTAAGAAAGCTAAAAGGAAATAGTGTGGACACTAAGTCAGCAAAATAGTCAGTCTTGGGGAAACCTCCTTCTCAACCATTCAGAAACCGCTCAGTTGCTAGACAACCGAATTCGTTTAAATCTGAACGACCTAAAACGTCAAATCCGAGGTTTGCATCCCAAGTTGACATGAGTAGCAATTTGCCTAAACCAGTCACTCCACAATCTAGACCTTCCGTAAGAAATCTTGCCCATGCAAAACCCGATCACATGAATGCTTCAAGCAACTCTAGCAATAGCTCCAAGAACATGCCTAGGCGTAGTTCAAATGACACGGGTCTTAAAAGCTATCTAGCGGATGCTAAGAAAAAGACACAAGCAAGAGATAGGACCAAACCACAACCTAGGAGAGCGAATCATACATCTAGGACTTCTAGACCCTTCTATGATGTGCACAAATCCGCCAACCTTAGGAACTCTAGAGCCTTGTCAGATACTAAGCATTTTGTTTGCATGAAATGTAATAAATACGTGTTTAATGCCATTCATGATGATTGTATCACTAAAGTCCTGAACAAGGTGAACCAAAAAGCTAGAGCACCTCAAAGACGGAACCCAAAAGGAAATAGGTTTTCTCCAACTAAGTCTTTCGCTGTGCATGAGAAAACTATGCCTCCTCGACCTTGTCTTAGGTGGATACCAACGGGTAGAACCTTCAAAACAATAGGTCTTAGGTGGGTTCCTACAGGAAAGATATTTCCCTCTAGCTCGACAAAGGTTCAAGGTGAACCCCCACATGGTTCTCATCAAGATATCGCTAACCCACATGCAAGCATACATACTACTGATGAAAGTGTAGGTAATAAAGTAAAGGTTCAACAAGAACACAAAGGTTTTCCATTCATATCGCTCAACAAAAGACACTCTCAGAGTTTGGTTGCTGAAGAAGCAGATATCAGAGAAACAAGCGTCTCAGGGGCTTCAAAATTAAGCTTCTACAATGACTTACAGTCACATTTCAGACTGTAACTCGAACGTCAAAGAAAGGGAACTTTATCTATTCAACGATAAGTTACCCTCAAAACGAGAAATTAATATTTCTCGGACACGAGCTTCTCTTAAAACTATTCAAAAGTTTTTAGCTCGTGTACATGAGTTACAGTCAAATAATAGACTGTAACTCGTTCTTTAGATATAGGAAAGTTCATCCCGATGATGACTTATCCTCAAAACGAGAAATTAACATTTCTCGGTAACGAGCCTCTATTAAAACTATTCAAAAGTTTTATGCTCGTGTAATGGCATATAGTCAAATTATAGGCTGTAACCCGAGCTCAAAAGACAGGAAAGTTCATCCCGATGATGACTTATCCTCGGAACGAGAAATTCAGTTTTTTCGGACATGAGCTATTTGTAAAAACATTCAACGTTTTTAAGCTCATGTACAAAGACTTATAGTCAAATGTCAGACTGTAACTCGTACTTCAAACACAGGAAAGTTCATCTCGAGTATGACTTATCCTCAAAACGAGAAATTCGATTTTCTCGGACACGAGCTTTCAATAAAACTATTCGAAAGTTTTAATCTCGTGTATATGACTTCTAAGCGCATAATAGCTTAGAACTCGGACCTCAACAAGGAAAGTTTATCACAGACGATAACTTATCCTTCTCACCGAGAAATTCATATTTCTCGGTCATGAGCTTCTCATAAAAACATTCAAAGTTTTTAAGTTCATGAAAAATGATTTCTAAGTAAATGTCATCTTAGAACTCGAACTTCAACTTAAGGAAAGTTTATCATGGATGATAACTTATCCTCCACAATGGGAAATTTAATTTTCTCGGTCTTGAGCTAGTCACAAAACAATCAATGTTTTGAGCTCATGAAAAACGGACCCGAAAGGGAAGTGTACGTTTCAGTGCGCTTTCCCTAAGCAATAGAAGAGAAGTCTTCTATCCTGATTATTTTAAAACCGTTGAACACGATGTTTCAAGAATTTCTCAAAAGGTTTTACTAAATCTTTGAAAATTGTGTTCAACACTCTCTTCCTCATAATATGATTTTTATATCTCAAAACTGTCATATGTTATTTTGATCAATTTTTGAGGGGGAGCGTTTTAAAATCAAGCCTTCAATGATGTTGGGTACATCTGAGAAATTGTCATATTTTATGTATCCAACACATTCCGAAAATGGTTTAAAACTGTCGTAAGTAATAAATTATATCGGACAAGGCATCTCAACTCCGTAAGTCAACATATTTTGTGGTGTCGTTTTTCCAAAACTTTGTCAAATTTTTGTTTTAAGACACACATATATTGTTGAGGGGGAGCATCCCGACTGAAAAAGTTCCATGATTCATGCATGCACACATGTTTCTCTCCCAATGATTTTAGAAATTGTCATATTTAATCAATTGGTATCTCTTATATTATGTTTTTATATTAGAGATAGGAGGAGAAAATGTGATTAAAATGTAATATATCACAACACGTGATCTTAAAGACCCAAGTGCAACTCTTTCCTTCACATGCTAAACTATTTCGTATATCGATGCATGTGTGTACGGGGAGCTTTTCGAAAATGTAAAACTTTCAAAGTGTTAAAAGTTTTGATTTTTATCAAGCACTTTGAATGGTTTTCAATGGTTATATGGTTACGATCTATATCCAAAACAACCTACTATCCACGACGGAACGTTGGAGTCAAAAGGTGGTTTAGGATAGGAAATTAAGTCCTATGATCCAACCAGAACCGGAGGGATCTACCTAAGGACATTCCATACCTAGAAATAGTTGTCCTTAGGAAAAAAGGAGTTGAATGAAGCTGAATGCGGACCAATTACTTAAGTTAGCACTGGAACAATCACAACAAGGTGCTAGTGATGACGTATCGGTAAGCATTGAAGGAGTTGAATATTCTATGCAACTTAGGCAGAAACCGGGTTAACACATCTTTTGAAGACAAGTGTGATGGACCTAGTGATGCGATGCACAACCCTTCACCAGCCATTCGAGTTTCTATCAAAATAACCTTTTCTCATTGTCACGGAGATCAACACGTATCTATTGACTTTCTCATTCCGAGTTAGTTAATATTGAAAAGGTGGCAGTCTGCTCCAGCCTCCGATTACCAAAATGCACTTATCGAGTCTAGAGCCAAAAGAGATCAATCTTTCATCTCATTAGGACACAATCGAGTCCTACGCATTATCCTTGTGATATTGCCAGAACATCTGAGTGATACGATTCACAATGAAGATGGAAATCCTGCTTGAGCCCGCATTAAACAAGCTCATGGTAGGTAATTTGTGCGATTCTACACGAATCAAACTTGTGAGAACTGGAAGGCAACTAAGTTTGGATTCTTAATTGATTCAAACTTGATTCCAGGTTTCTTCGCAAAGATCTTGCCAGAACATTCAGAGTGACACTCATTAGTGTTCACAATGACGAATGGAAATCCTTCCAGTGTCAACATCAAACATCACTGCGGTAGGTAACTCGCAATATTCTCTATGAATCAAGGTTGTGACAAACTGGAAAGCAACAATGGTGCGATTCTTATAGAATCAAACTTGTTCCAGGAATTCTGAATTGACGACTCTATTCAGACGGATAATTTATCCTTATGGTTCACTCTTTACGTTCGCAGTCTGCTTTGAGACGGTCGAATAAAGAGAACTGGCTACTGCCGCCGGGAAATCCTGTCAAGGAGGTTCTTAATCGAATCTACCCAATCACAGGTACGGTATCTGATACCGTCTAACGGTCTTCACCTACCGGAGGTAAAGCGCTGCCGAGTTAGGATGAAATGTTCAAATCCATTTCGTTCGTGTCTATATATGTTGCTGCATATCAAGAAGGTGGCGTAGTTGTGTACTTACCAATGTCGATCCATAAGTCACAAGAGCACAAGACTGCAACACACAAGATATCTAAGAACGTAAGAAGGTAATAGGTCATCTTAGTCACAAGGAGCACAAGATGAAGATCTCAAGCACTCAAAGTCAATTCATAAAGGCTCAAGATAAAGTTCACAAAAGCATGAAGGAATAAAACCGTTACAAACAAGATCAAGACCAAGATACAAGACCAAAGAAGGAAGATCTCCTCTACAAGAATGTATTCACTCAATCATCTTATGCTTCTTAAGATAACCGATACATTGGGGGTGATTGTTAGCCCTATATTTTATATAGTCGAACAAGAATGTAATAGGTCATCTTAGTCGTTAAAGGTCTTGTATTGTAATAGGTTAGTCGGGTTCACCGGGCTTTGACTTTAAGCTAATATTGTATAAGTTAGGGGCTCTAAGCCCAAGACAAGCCAAGCACGGCCCAAGGAAACTAAACCCACGGCCCAAATTCCAAGGGTATATATACCCTCTTCCATGTGTGGAAGAGGGTGTTGGTTCTCATTTACTTTCTCTCTCTATAGTAAATTAACCTTCCAAAATCTCTCTAGTTTCTCTCTCTACTTTTCTTCTCTTTCTACTCTAAATCTTGTGTTATGGATTAAGTAGGAATAACAGATAATATCAAAAACAAAATTGTTCAAACTTAGCACAACACGCCTCCCCAGCAGCGGCGCCAAAATGATATGTAGCATTTTTACACTTGTTTAGGAAAACAAAGCGTAAATGAAGCGGTAAGTATTAAACAAATGATTTAGGAAAATCAAATGCTTATGACCCTTGATGTGAGTTCGCTCTCGAGGAGGCTTAATGTGTATGTAAAACTTGATGGTATTTGAGATTAATACTAAGAAAGAAAAGAGGAAAGGAAAATGATGACGGTTACGACTAAAATTAATCTACGACGAATGATAAGACGTAAAACATAAAAACTTGACGAATTTTAAAATTACACTAAAAATTCCTAGAAAATCACAATAAAGTCCTAAAAATCCAATTAGAGTTTACAAATAATCAAAACTTTTTCAAACCTTTTATTTAATTAACAATTAATTTTTTAATGCTAATTAAAGCCCTAAAAATCAATTAAATTAATAAAAAGGCCAAATAAAAATTTTTCAATTTGTAAACCTCCAAAATAACTTAATTAAATAAAAATTATATTTGCAAAATTAAAAACCAATTAAGACTATTTAAAATGATTAAAAACTAAAAATAAATATTAAAATAATATTAAAATAATATTAAAAATTCAAAATTTATAAAAAATTCTAAAAACTTGCAAACTAACTTATGTTGACTTAATAAAACTAGAAATGAAAGTGAAATGACCTAAATACCCCTATTGGGCCTCCAAATGGGCCAAAAATGAAAAGTCCAAGTTAAATGGGCTTTTTGGTCCAATAAGCAAAAAGTCAACCAAAAAAGCCTAAAAGTTCCAGTCTAGCTTAAAATTGGATTTTAAACAATAAACTCTAAAGGGCCCAAAAGTTGAAAGTGAGCTTATCACAGCTTAATAAGCACTCAGCTTATTCTTAATGGGATTTTTGGCCCATTAAGCCATAAGCTAATGCCATAAGCTAAAATTTCACACACATCCTTCTCCTATGCTTATAAAGCTGTTTGTAAAAAGAAATTTGGAAAAAGCTCAATAAATAAGCCTGAAATGAGCCAAAGCTCTCTACACAAAATGACAAAATAGTCGTTTTCGAGTTCTAGGCAGATTCAAGAGCTGATTCAACTTGCAAAATGTTTCAAATCACTTAATTAAGCCAAATAATCAAAAAGATTTCCAATAAGCACACTCAATAAGCTAAAATGAAGAATAAACACTTTTTGAAAAAGACAAAGTAGTTTGTTTTCTAGTAAAACTTTGAAACCAAAAGTTGTAAACTAAAAGACTAGCTAATGAGATGAAAATATTAAGATCTATCACAAAAAAAAGTTGTTGCCGAAATAAATAAGCCAGAAATGCTTATTGTTAAGCTGAACACAGATTTGCACTATCAGAGGCAAACAACAGTGGGAAAGGAGTTCCCACCGCTTGAACTGAAAATGCTGATTTTAGCCTATATTAGTAGGTTTCTTTGGACAATAATGGCACCCCTACAACCAGTGACTTGTAGGGAGTAAAAAACAAGCAATAAAACAACAAATCACTCAGCCAGTTAAAACAGTTTAATCAAATAGTTCCTAGATATGGAAATAAGCAAGGTCTGATGAAATACGTAGTTGTTTAAGCTAGTTTAAGCCAATAGAACTCCGCCAAAAGCATACAACAACAATACTTAACTTAATCAACAACAAATAACCAACTTTCATGCAATGGATAACAATTTTCAAGCTAGTTTGAAGCCTGTGTGAGTTTCTGATGTAAATGATGAACACAAAAAACCTTTTGCTGATGCACTAGACCAAATTATGAGATTCAAATTCACAAAAAGGTTATCTAGTTGCACAAATTTTGGTTTATCACTTTTCGGTCTAAGTTTGTAGCCTAAGTACAAATATGGCCAAATTTCACTTCACAACAACCTAAAACAACTTAGTTATAGGCAATCATTTAGATTCAGTTTTTTAGTTCACAAGTTATGCAAGTTTCAGCTTAATCATACTATATCAGTTGAAACAAACACAAGAGACTCTAAAAAAACTACTCAACTTCAATAAACTTTTATAAATCATGCAATCCCAAACACCCTTTTAAAATCTGATAAGTAGTTTAAACTTATCTAAGCAAAATCATTCAAGAACACTCATGAAAAAAGCATGTGGCAGATTCAAATAACATGCAATTTTTTCAAGTAAATAAAAAAAGATGAAAAAAGGTGATACTGTCACACCCCACTATGGCGGAATATAGGACGCGACGTATGGATATCATCAAAACAATAGCGTGTCTACAGAGAGAACTATATGAACTAGAAATGTCATAAAAGGTGACACAAATGTCATGACAATATCTCAACAATGCAGGAGTCTAGGTAAGTAGATAAAAGTCCCACCTCTTACCAAAGACAAACAAATAAAACAAACATCAATATAAAGGTACTCGTAGTATCACTTATTCAATCAAACAAAAGAAATATATGAAGGAACGGGGATCTCCATTGAAGTTGTGGTACTTGTATAACTATGTTGGCCACCATACTTATATAATTACCCTTTCTCCAATGCACTTCCTCCTATGACGACACTTATAAGAATCAATACAACACATGACACATAAATCCATCAACTCACCTAAGCACATGGTCAAAAACTTGGAATACAGAAATCCATAGTCTAGCTAAAACAGCATAGACAAAATCCAAAACGAAAACATAATCAATTATAAGTCATGTCGCCCATCAGAATGGAATCACCTTAAAATCCTTCCTACCTATGTACTCCTAGTAACTCGAACCATCACATGATTCTTAGGGAACATGACTTAAACATCAAAAGAAAATAATACCTCATGTACATAAAATAACTCAACAAAAGATAGTAACTACCCTATACCAAATTATGTACTATAATGTACAATTTAAGCAAAATACAACAATGACTAGCGTAGACGATTATGTTTCAACCCGCACTAGTCACAACACGAAAAGAAAATAACATGTGGCTAAGTATGAACTACTTTGGTTCAACCCATACTAGTCAAAACTTAACACACATCGCAAGTAAAAACCAATAACATCAAGAAAAACTTCAATTAATATCAAATGCACACATACTCCTACGACGCCTATATGCGAGGACCCTTAAACTATAGACTAGGCTACGAGACTAGGAAACCTAATTCCCTATAACCATTGTCTCTGATACCATTCTGTCACACCCCACTATGGCAGAATATGGGGCGCGACGTATGGATATCATCACAATAATAGCGTGTCTATAGAGAGAACTATATGAACTAGAAATGTCATAAAAGGTGACACAAATGTCATGACAATATCTCAACAATTCAGGAGTCTAGGTAAGTAGATAAAAGTCCCACCTTTTACCAAAGACAAAAAGAATAAAACAAACATCAATATAAAGGTACTCGTAGTATCACTTATTCAATCAAACAAAAGAAATATATGAAGGAACGGGGATCTCCTTCTAAATGCATTCCTATGCGACTCCAATCCTAGCCACTTATGTTCTCACGCTTAACCACATTAACACCTGAAAGAGACACTAAAACACGTCAACAGTAATGTTGGTGAGAGTCATAGGTTTAGACTCCAACGCCAAAATCAAGTTATGAGCTGTGAATAATAACCATCAACCAAAGAACATATGGACAATATGCTACAATTATGTATTACAAACTAACATTCAAGATTAACCATTCACCACAATTCTAAGGCTCCCAGCCTTACCAATCACCATGGTCCTATAGGCGCCCATACACCTATGAACCAATCCCAAGGCCCCGCCTTGTCAACATCCCCTTGGTACCAAGTGAAACCACAATAACTGAGATGGTATGTGTCCCCCGATCCAAATCATAAGCACAATCAAGAATCACATAGCAGTTAATCACATAAGGGTACACACAAGTCCATCGCAAACCATAAAAACATTCACAGAAAGAGTTACAAAACCATATAGTGTCTCTTCCATCCCATCTGGAAGTAAAAAAACATAAAAAGATATGGGACTATGAAACTCACCTAATTGAGCTTCTCCAACAATCCACGCACTAGCAAAAAGCTAACAAACAAATGCACCCAATCAATACATGAACCAAATACTAATATGATTCATCAACCAATGATGGATATCTAACATTATCCCATATATATACCCCGTTTATATGCTCTAAGCATTTCATTTCCCGTCCCTAACAAGTCCTTAACTTAGTTAAACCTAATACCTATCCCGTTTACTTTTCTCCCAAAATAGTCCCGGTTTTTAGTCATCAAACTATTAGCCAAACGCCAACCTAACCAAACCCATGCTCTCTGTAAAAGAAATCATATGTCCTTACATGTTTTAGCTAACCCCTCCCTTTTGACCCAACCTTAAAGCTACTGTTAAGGCCTCGATATATATATATATATATATATATATATATATATATATATATATATATATATATATATATATATATATATATATATATATATATATATATATATATATATATATATATATATATATATATATATATATATATATATATATATATATATATATATATACTTCTGTCTATTCAGAATTTATTGATTTTGAACATACAAAAAGTTCGTTATGATTAGGGGGTCGTACCCTAACCCATTTTCTTAGCCCTCCTCCAGGTCTCTTATTTAATATATAAAACAACTCCCACGTTTATTAGAGGGTTCAATTGTAATTCTAAGTACCCCAATCACCTTAAAACACAAATTGAAAACCCGTATTCCCAAAAGCGGTTTTGACCTGTGCCTGTTGTAACCTGTTTTTGACCCACCTCCCTACCTCCAATTTAGTTCTCGTTTCCTGCATTAGAAATCCAACTCAATTACCTTTTCAGGGGTACTTGGATCGCATCATGAATGTTCCTAGAACTTTAGATATGATCAAAACAATGGACCAAAATTCTGCCCAGTTTTTAAAAACGATTTTCTCATAATTTTTTTTTAACGGCAGTTTGGTGCAGCGGAGTATCTTGCGTACCACCAAGGCACCAAGTATCTCGAACGGAGTTTGAATCATCTCATGAAGAGAATATCAACCCCCATGCTAGCCATCCAGTTTCCCATTAAGGGGCTTCAAGGCATTATGATGGGATTCAAACCCGGCTGCCAATTCTGGCAAAATCCCCCACATAGGGAATGACAGGAGTCTAACTCCTGACCTCCCCATATGGAGACTATAACCAAATGCATCCATCCAACTGAGCTAGACTTCAAATACGTAAATTAATGTTAATCAACCTAGTTTAATTACGTACCTTTAAATCCTGAGCATAAATTCAACTCTTCTTGATCATCCATTGCTATTTGACTGACTTAGAGTTTAATTTTAGGTTTATGGGTCGTTTTTGGGGTCTTGGGGTGTTTATATATTCTTTGGTAACCTCCTGATCAAGTTTAGGCCTAATTAGGACTCCTATATGGTAATTATCTTTTTTTATTAAAATATTCTGTTATATGGCCCACAATTCCGACTCCCCCTTCATTATTTTATTAATTTAATTGCTGTTAACTTATAATTACCATTAGTTAACATCTAGACCCTTCCGGATCAAAACCGGACACCTATTCGCTAATTTTTCGACTTTCTACGTAATTTCCGAACTAACCGTCATTTCCAAAAGTTTCTAATTATGGAAAGTATCTCTAAAACTTATCCTAACCATATAATATGTCATTAATTCATACATACAACATACAATACGTACACGAAACCTTGTAAAAACGATATCCAAACTTTCTCGCAGTTCATTTCTGAACTCATTTCATTTCATTTCATTTCATTTCCAACCCGTACCATGATTTACAAATCATGTACCTCATTTCGTCCATTCTCATCCCCAAAATCACACATATAAACACATAAATCACATAAATCACATAGTGACACAAAATACCCCAAAAATAAGACTAAGTGACGAACCTCAAAAACCGAGGTTGTCACATCACTCCCTCCTAATAGAAATCTCGTCCCGAGATTTACTCCTTAGGATCATCATTAGCAAATATATAAGGATACTTGTTCCTCATAAATCCTTCCCGTTCCCACGTGAACTCTAGTCCACGTTCCAAATTCCATCTAACCATAACTACGGTATATTACCCTTTTTTCCAACGTCTTAGCTTCACGACCTAAAATCTCTACTGGTTCTTCGATGAAACGAAGACTCGTATCCATAATAATATCATCTAACGGTACCTGCAAGTCGGTTCTTGCTATGCATTTCATCAAGCTTGATACACGAAATACATCATGCACACTACTAAATTCTCCAAGTAATTCCTCAACCTATAAGCCACTGGTCCAATCCTTTCAAGGATTTCGAACGGACCCATGATTCAAGGTGTTAACTTACCTTTCATCCCAAACCACGTCACTTCTTTCCATGGTAAAACCTATAGCATAACCTTATCCCTAATCTCGAATCCCAACGCCTTACGCCTCTTGTCCACACAGCTCTCTTGTCGGTCCTTTGCCATTTTCAACCTCTACTTAAGCACTACCACCACCTCTTGTAGTTTTCCGTTCTAACGTTGGTCCAATATGTTGACTGCTTCTAACTTCACCCCACAGTAACGGTGATCCATCTCATCTTCTATGGATTATCTCCATCAGTTTCTACTACATTTCCTATCACCAGACCTAACGGTTTTCCCTTCAATATCACTTGTTAGGACCATTGTAATAGTTATATGTAATAGGTAGACTAGGAGGTATGTAGTTCCTCCTGGTCCTAGTAGTAGTAGGAGCAAGTCCTGCTCCTGGTCCTAGTCGAAGTCAAACTTTATTATTTACTTAATATTCTGTTAGGATATGCATGAGATATGTTAGGAAAGGATATGCATATCAGTTTTACACGTTTTCTTTAATGCTGTATTAGGGTTTCCTTGTAGTATAAAAGGAACCTTAGGCAGAAGGGTTATACACACCTTCACAAAACGTAGTTCTAGTGATTATCAATATTAGAAATCCTTAGAAAGGATCAAGTCTTTATAGTTATTCTGTTCTTCTTGATTATATTTATATTTTACATTCATATTGTGTATAGAGTCTCTTTGTGATTTGACTTGTGATTACAGAAGTCATTCATCGGTCCTAACAGGCTGCAAGATCTACATCTAGTAGACCCAACAAGTGGTCTCAGAACCTGGAAGGGTCTCTATACAAGAAGAATCAAGTTTTCTTATTACTGACATTTTGTTTATCATGTCTGCCTCAACTTCTACTCAAACAGGAGAAGACAGCACTCCTAAAATTGTGCAACCTCAGCAGATCCTTGCTACAGTCTCAAACACAAATGGTAAATTCCCTCTTCTGAAAAAGGGTGAATATGAAAACTAGGCAATGAAGATGGAATGGTGGATCACCAATACTGATCAAGATCTTTGGAAAATCATTCTGAATGGGAACAGCAGGAAGCTTACTGGAAGAGACAAGAATGGTAATATTACTCTTCTTGACCCTAAGTCTCATGAAGAAATCATATCTATTCAGAAGGAGGTCAAAGCAAAGACAATTTTGCTTCAGTCTCTTCCTGAAGATCACATGGGTGACTTCTACCATTTGGATGATGCCAGAGAGATCTGGAATGGCATAAAAGCAAGGTTCGGTGGGAATGAGGAGTCAAAGAAGATGCGAAGGTCCATGCTGAGAGATGAATTCACAGAATTCAAAATCTCAGAAACTGAAGGGCTACATCAAGGGTATGATAGGTTCTAGAAAATATTGAGCCAGTTGAATCAACTTCGGTCAAAGCCTGATGATGGTGACATTAATGCAAGGTTTCTTAAAGCCTTACCCTACTCATGGAATCAGGTGGTGATCTCTCTCAAAGCCAAAGGTGGGCTTGACTATCTCAACTTTGATGATCTGTTTCATAGGCTTAGAACTTTCGAACCTCATGTAAGAGGATTTTCGAGTGACTCTTTTCCCACTCCTGCTAATTCTGCCTTTGTGAGTTCTATGGCATCTAGTCCCATGTCATATACAAGTAGCCCAAGCAATACTGTCTCCTCTCAGTATACTGTTCAGCATACTTCTGCTCCTGATCCTACTGCCAAGTCTGGTAGTATGGTAGAAGCCGTTCTTCATTCGTTTGTGGCTGATGTTAATGCTGAACAACAACTTGCTTTTGATGACTTCAAACAGGTTGATAAACTTGACCTGGATGAGATGGATCTTAAAAGGCAGATGGCCATGCTTACTCTTAGGGTTCACAAGTTTGAGAAGAAAGCAGGAAGGAAATTTAATTACAACCCTCGGGAGCCAGCAAGATTCGACAGAAGCAAGGTTCGATGCTATAACTGCCAGCAACAAGGTCACTTTGCAAGGGAGTGCCCTAGCAAGAATGATCAGGAGAAGAGCAGGTACTCCGCTTTCAAGGTTCAGGAGATAAAAGATGACAAGAAGGCATTGGTATCTGTTGACTCTATGGTCAACTAGAATGATCATCAGGCTTCTACTCTGGAATCAGCTGAGTCCACAACTGACGTGTTTGCAATGATTGCTGGGAATCTCTCTGATGCAGAAGAAGCAGACGAGTTTGCTCTTATGGGCATCTCACCTCAAGTACAACATTGTCCTCTTGGGTGTCATGATAAATACTCAGAATTCTTGTCCCAATTTAATGAAGTAAATGATCAAAATGATAAGTATTTTTTAGAGGTTCAAGGCTATAAGGCTTCATTAAACACATTGGAACAACAAAAGAGGTGGTTACAAGATACACAACGTGCGTATGAGGATAAAATCAGGATACTAAGCATTGATTTAGAAAACACGACAAATATGCTTAAATATACAGAAACAGTGAGAGATGCTAGTATCAAAGAAAAAGAGGAGATGCAAGCTAAATTAGATGCTACAATGCTAAGATTTGAAAAATGGCAAAAGGCACCTAAAAATCTTTCAAAATTAATTGATAGTAGCATGTCTGGCAGAACTAAAAGAGGCTTAGGATTTGAAAAATATATTGATTCAGAAGATATATTTGATTTATCTTTTTCAAGTGTCTTTGATGCCGACAAAGAGGATGAGAGTAAACCTAGTTACAATAGGTTTAAACCAGCAGCAGAAATGCATGCTGTCCCTCCTCCTCTTACTGGAACTTTTATGCCCACTTCATGGCATAATGACTTGGATGGATCACAGATGCTTGAGTCCCCAACAAGTTCTACTAATACTATTGACTTTGTCTCATGTACTTTCAGTGACAAAGCCGGTGACTCCGCATCTAGTGGTTCAAGTGAAGAGTCAAGACCTACAAGTTCCAAGTTGAATGAACATGCTGCTACTGGTGCTAGGAAGTGTGAAGAAAGAATTGCTGTCAAATCAAGTGTGTCTGGTCCTAGTTTATTGAGTCCTAGGAAGAATGTTTCTCCTAGAATTGTGTGTAATAAAGTAGGCAGTATGAAACAATCTCATTCTAATAAAAGGTCTTTCAAAACATGTTTTGTTTATGGTAGTGCCTTTCATTTAATTAAAGATTGTGATTATTATGACACACATGCTTCTGTTAATCATGCTTTTCCTGCTCCTGGTCCACCAGGAGCTGCTTCATATGCTTCTAGAAGACTTAATCCTAGTGCTCCAACGTTTACTTCTTCTCGAGTATCCTCTCCCTTAGCTTCTGATTATTGGAGAAATATTGGATTCCAAACAACCAGTAATTATTTTCAAAATTTTAATCCAATCTATCCACATAATTTGGACCACACGTATTTTGGTTTGGAAAATTTGGGAACTGCTGTTAAGCCCTCAGCAGGTTGTCCTTGGTCAAATAATAATACCCAAATGATGCATAGGCAACCAAGGAACAACGGTGGATCTCATCAATCTTCTTGGCACTCTTCTAAAGATCCACAAGGCAGGCTCAAACCTGAAAAGGTTTGGGTCCCCTTAAGACACTAACTTTTGCATTTTTTTATTATCTTGTTGTTGTAGGTTACTCCATACCAGGATCCTAGTCTAGGCATTGTTGATAGTGGTTGCTCCAGGAGCATGACTGGCAATAAAAGTCTTCTCTCTAACTTTGTACCATTTCATGGAGGCAAGGTCTATTTTGGTGGGGGTGAAGGCAGAATCACTGGCAAAGGAACGATAAAGACTCCTAATCTAAATTTTGAGCAGGTCTAAATGAGATATGTTAGGAAAGGATATATAGTAGTAGTAGGAGCAAGTCCTGCTCCTGGTCCTAGTCGAAGTCAAACTTTATTATTTACTTAATATTCTGTTAGGATATGCATGAGATATGTTAGGAAAGGATATGCATATCAGTTTTACACGTTTTCTTTAATGCTGTATTAGGGTTTCCTTGTAGTATAAAAGGAACCTTAGGCAGAAGGGTTATACACACCTTCACAAAACGTAGTTCTAGTGATTATCAATATTAGAAATCCTTAGAAAGGATCAAGTCTTTATAGTTATTTTGTTCTTCTTGATTATATTTATATTTTACATTCATAGTATGTATAGAGTCTCTTTGTGATTTGACTTGTGATTACAGAAGTCATTCACCGGTCTTGACAGGCTGCAAGATCTACATCTAGTAGACCCAACATCACTGCACTATCTTGACAACCCTTTGCTCCCTCAAGCCATGCTTCCTCCATACTACTTCTCGCTTGTCTCTCCATATTCTTAATTTACATACCATCTTCTATCTCATCTTCAGCCAATAATTTAGGCGATCCTCTTTTATTTCCTACATTCTCATTAATGAGGAATACGCCCCTCTCACTAGTGACTCTCTTTGTAGAAGAATTCTTCCTAAATAAAATGCATTCTCCAACTATCTCTAAACCGCACGCCAAAGCTCTAGGCGTCTTTCTCAGTTACCCTTATAGTATGCCCATACCAACCATAAGTCTATCAACGGTATACTACGCTTGCTTCCCATCGTTTCTTCCCTTGCCATAATCCTTCATAAGGCATTCCATACCTATTAGGTTAACTTTTACACAAAACCGCCTATTCCATCTCATTTGTATGCAATCCTTCCAACTTCTCAACTACGTGACTTCTCATTCCTCTTGAAATATAAGATGAATTAGACAGTCTATCGACTATCACCCAACTCTCATCGTACTTATTCCTCACCCCATTATGTATCCCTTCCACCAACTTCATCCTTACATCGACCCTTTCTAAGTTACTCCTATATATGTAGGAAGTATAGTCTACGTCCCTTTTCTCCATATGATTGTCCAAGCCACGCAACATAAATGTTGTCGTGTTCTCTGCTTTAGACAACTCAACTCGTGCAACCTACATCCTTCATCCAAACCACCCTAATACGTTATCCATATAGTTCAAGTTCGTCTTAGCTTCACTTCCTTCTTCTTATTCCATGTCTCATCAACCATGCTTGCCTTTCCCAGATGGTACTTGACCTTGCAATTTTCTTTCATCAAATAACTCCACCCATCACCTTTTCCAAATGTTCAATCAAGAGGATTGAATATGTGTTGGAGACGTTCATGATCCGTATAGATCATTCTCTACATCTCGTACCCCAAATACCTCAAGCATTCTAGGCAGATATAACAATCCCGCTCCACTAACTAAGTCTTATCTAGTTCTTCCAAATCTTCAGTTCTTACAACGTATAAGCAATCGCCTTTCTTTGTCGTTCTCGTACACATCCAAATCCTTGCTCCACGTATTGTCATGCTTCGCGAATTCATCCAGTCCTTCCGATAATGCCAAGATCGGCTCATTATCCAATCCACCTCTTCCTCCTCCAAAATGCTTCCTCATCCTTCTTCATTTCGCCCCTTGCTGGTTCCATGATATGCCATCATATCTAACTACTCATCATGGTATACTTAATACTAAAACTCACACTTGAAAATCTCACGTATAATTCCACTCCAAAACCAACACATAATTCGCCTCACTCTCCTTCTTAGACTATGAGTAGATCACGATGTCGTCGATACTCCCCATGACAACTCGTTTATATACGTTCATGCACACTCGCTTCATTGACTCCATGAAAATCGATAGTGCTTTGGTGAAGCCAAATGCATAACCGTAAAACCAAAAGCGTCCATTCAACATACTTAACATCATCCCTGCATCCTCTCGTGGCAGCAACACAAACAAATTTATACCTCTTTCTACTCAAGAAATTCTACACACATTCTAAAAGATCGATACTCCTTCTTATCAACTCATCCAACCGCTTTCACATCACATTTACTACTAGGCAACTCAACCTTTATCTTGAACCCCTTGCAATTTCTAACAACTCCTGTCTTTAAAATCATTCCATCAACAATTCCTTGGAAAGGCACTAACTACAACTCATATTGCTCCTTCTACTGGCTCTGTTCATGGTTCTACTTCAAGATAATAGGTAAACCTACTAAATCTTAAGAAATTTTCGGAAAATTTTACATACCTAACGAATATCACAAGTACCTTTGAAATATCACATCCCCTTCCAACATTCTATATGATGCGTTACTTGTGCCAATATCCATACTTTATACAAATCTCTATTCATCTCCCTTGGCACTCCTAAGAGACCTCATGACCAAATTAGTTCGTCTTTCTACGAACTTCTAACTCCTTCCCTATCACAAAGGGCATTCCAACTATTCTCTCATATGACTATATCAATGCTCTCAATCAATACAAAACGAAAACTACATCTGGAACCCACCAGATACGACCAACGAATCAAAACTATGGATAACTAACGTCATTTCACGTGCACTAGTTAAAACAAGTCAAAAACCACGAGACTCAAAAGAAAACTCAAACCCAAAACATGTATCAATTCAAAATGACCCATGACAACGACAAATAATCCAAGAAACACCCAATGGCAACCAAAACATATTACGCCCTACGACATATTTTTTTAAACCTTGCACGACATCGACTTTTCATAAAAGAATGTTTTTCTTTACCTCTCCACATCTATGTTACTCAAACGATCTACAAAGAACCCTCTATATGATCACAAGACTCAACTCAAAGACTAGGTACTCCGAACATCCCAAATCCTAAGTTTAAAAACTACTATTCGAAACTCAACCTTGAACCCGACACTTGTACAACAATTTCGACCAGGCTAATGACCTCCCATGACTATATATTCTGAATATTTTATAAGTACGTTCCGAGTACATAATTTTTGGCTTTTGAATCACCCAAAAAGCTTTAAAAATGAACAAGTTATGACCAAAACGATTTTATACTAGTTGTCTTAAAAACTAAAGAATCATCTTAGTAATTACCGTAATCATTTTTAAATGAAAAGAAATAAATGTATGTGAAATTTTCAAGAACTTTGTTTAGTCTTATATAAATAATTATAAATGATGTATATCGATTAAACTCACTTATATGAAATATTTAAGTGGGAAAATTTTATTTTGCTTTATTTTAAAGAACGTCTTTTAGAATTTGAAATAAATAAGTGTTGATTACATAAAAAAAACTTATTTTATATCTTGTTGCAAACACGAATCCTACACCCTACCCTTACTTTACCGAATACAACCAACTATCTAACTATATAGTAGATTTCCAAGTCCTTTTTTTCAATATATACCGACCAAAAGAAATGTAAGACTCAACACAAAAGATTTCATTATCCCAAAAAGAGATCCCAAGTTATTTCAATAGACTTAAAACCAAAAACATCATTTTAAAACGGACACGTGAAATAGGAAACTCGAAGAATACGCTACAACGAAGGTTGGATATCTAAAAAGAAGCGAGCTAGCCACCCTCCTAAGCATACAATCGTTAATTGTAGGGGATCATACATATATAGGTATATTAGGATACATATACTCAAATCCGTCCAACATCTACTATACAAGCATGTATTAATCCTCTTTCATGCAATCATACTTAGGAACCCATTGAAGTTGTGGTACTTGTATAACTATGTTGGCCACCATACTTATACAATTACCCTTTCTCCAATGCACTCCCTCCTATGACGACACTTATAAGAATCAATACAACACATAACACATAAATCCATCAACTCACCTAAGCACATAACCACATAAACAATAAGGTCAAAAACTCCAACTGATAAAATAACATAGTCAAACACTTGGAATACAGAAATCCATAGTCTAGCTAAAACAACATAGACGAAATCCAAAACCAAAACATAATCAATTATAAGTCATGTAGCCCATCAGAATGGAAACACCTTAAAATCCTTCCTACCCATGTACTCCTAGTAACTTGAACCACCACATGATTCTTAAGTAACATGACTTAAACATCAAAAGAAAAATAATATACCTCATGTACATAAAATAACTCAACAAAAGATAGTAACTACCCTGTACCAAATTATGTACTATAATGTACAATTTAAGCAAAATACAACAATGACTAGCGTGGACGATTATGGTTCAACCCGCACTAGTCACAACATGAAAAGAAAATAACATGTGGCTAAGTATGAACTACTAGGGTTCAACCCATACTAGTCAAAACTTAACACACATCACAAGTAAAAACCAATAACATCAAGAAAAACTTCAATTAATATCAAATGCACACATACTCCTACGACGCCTATATGCGAGGACCCTTAAGCTATAAACTAGGCTACGAGACTAGGCAACCTAATTCTCTTTAACCATTGTCTCTGATACCATTCTGTCACACCCCACTATGGCAGAATATGGGGCGTGACGTATGGATATCATCACAACAATAGCGTGTTTATAGAGAGAACTATATGAACTAGAAATGTCATAAAAGGTGACACAAATCTCATGACGATATCTCAACAATGCAGGAGTCTAGGTAAGTAGATAAAAGTCCCACCTCTTACCAAAGACAAAAAAATAAAACAAACATCAATATAAAGGTACTCGTAGTATAACTTATTCAATCAAACAAAAGAAATCTATGAAGGAACGGGGATCTCCTTCTAAATGCATTCCTATGCGACTCCAATCCTAGCCACTTATGTTCTCACGCTTAACCACATTAACACCTGAAAGAGACACTAAAACACGTCAACAGTAATGTTGGTGAGAGTCATAGGTTTAGACTCCAACGCCAAAATCAAGTTATGAGCTATGAATAATAACCATCAACCAAAGAACATATGGACAATATGCTACAATTATGTATTAACAATTAACATTCAAGATTAACCATTCACCACAATTCCAAGGCTCCCAGCCTTACCAATCACCATGGTCCCATAGGCGCCCATACACCTATGAACCAATCCCAAGGCCCCGCCTTGTCAACATCCCCTTGGTACCAAGTCAAACCACAATAACTGAGATGGTACGTGTCCCCTGATCCAAATCATAAGCAAAATCAAGAATCACATAGCAGTTAATCACAAAAGTGTACACACAAGTCCATCGCAAACCATAAAAACATTCACAACAAGAGTTACAAAACCATACAGTGTCTCTTCCATCCCATCTGGAAGTAAAAAAACATAAAAAGACATGGGACTATGAAACTCACCTGATTGAGCTTCTCCAACAATCCACGCACTAGCAAAAAGCTAACAAACAAATGCACTCAATCAATACATGAACCAAATACTAAAATGATTCGTCAACCTATGATGGATATCTAACATTATCCCATATATATACCCCGTTTCTATGCTCTAAGAATTCCATTTCCCGTCCCTAACAAGTCCTTAACTTAGTTAAACCTGATACCTATCCCGTTTACTTTTCTCCAAAAACAGTCCTGGTTTTTAGTTATCAAACTATTAGCCAAACGCCAACCTAACCAAACCCATGCTATCTGTAAAATAACTCCTATTCCATTACATGTTTTAGATAACTCCTTCCTTTTGACCCAACCTTAAAGCTACTGTTAAGGTCTCGATATATATATATATATATATATATATATATATATATATATATATATATATATATATATATATATATATATATATATATATATATATATATATATATATATATATATATATATATATATATATACTTCTGTCTATCCAGATTTTTTACTGATTTTGAACATACAAAAAGTTCGTTATGATTAGGGGGTCGTAACCTAACCCATTTGCTTAGCCCTCCTCCAGGTCTCTTATTTAATATATAAAACAACTCCCACGTTTATTAGAGGGTTCAATTATACTTCTAAGTACCCCAATCACCTTAAAACACAAATTGAAAACCCGCTGTCCCAAAAACTATTTTGACCTCCGCCTGTTGTAACCTGTTTTTGACCCACATCCCTACCTCCAATTTAGTTCTCGTTTCTTGAATTAGAAAGCCAACTCAATTACCTTTTCAGGGGTACTTGGATCGCATCATAAATGTTCCTAGAACTCTAGATATGATCAAAACAATGGACCGAAATTCTGCCCAGTTTTTAAAAACGATTTTCTCATAATTAATCATACATAAACCCTAATTAAAACCTAAGAACGATTTCCAATGATAAAAACCCATTAATTACATTATTAATTACAGATCATTAACAAACCCTATTAAAAGATTATGAATCCCAAACCCTAATCCATCATAGTAGGTTACAAATACGTAAATTAACGTTGATCAACCTAGTTTAATTACGTACCTTTAAATCCTAAGCATAAATTCAACTCTTCTTGATCATCCATTACTATTTGACTGACTTAGAGTTTAATTTATGGTTTATGGGTCGTTTTTGGGGTCTTGGGTTGTTTATATATGCTTTGGTAACCTCCTGATCAAGTTTAGGCCCAATTAGGACTCCTATATGGTAATTATCTTTTTTTTATTAAAATATTCTGCTATGGGGCCCACAATTCTGACTCCCCCTTCATTATTTTATTAATTTAATTTCTATTAACTTATAATTACTATTAGTTAACATCTAGACCATTCCGGATCAAAACCGGACACCTATTCGCTAATTTTTCGACTTTCTACGTAATTTCGGAACTAACCGTCATTTCCAAAAGTTTCTAATTATGGAAAGTATCTCTAAAACTTATCCTAACCATATAATATGTACTTAATACATACATACAACATACGATACGTACACGAAACCTTGTAAAAACGATATCTAAACTTTCCCGCACTTCATTTCTGAACTCATTTCATTTCATTTCATTTCCAACCCGTACCATGATTTACAAATCATGTACCTCATTTCGTCCATTCTCATCCCCAAAATCATACATATAAACACATAAATCACATAAATAACATAGTCACACAAAATACCCCAAAAATAAGACAAAGTGACGAACCTCAAAAACCGGGGTTGTCACAGATACCTCCTCCCAACTACTTCCTATTGGAGGCAGCAATGCTCCCCTAATCTTGAGGAACAACTAGGTAAAGCTAGGGGTATCTTGAGTGAAATGAGAAGGCTCCTTAACTACTGCAGTTAAGGAGTCTGGCCAAAGAAGGCTTATGGTTTGGACAAGTGAGTTGTTATATCCTTAATCTTTGATGTCCTAACATCACAAGCTGGCTTATGGTGTGAGTTAACCAAGAATCAAGGGGTTATAGCAGGTATCAAGTAAATAGATAATTGAAGTGGCAAAGAAAAGTAAATAGATTTCTTCTTAGATTTTATCCCCACAACTTGAATCCTCCTAAACTAGAGGTCTCACTTCACCTTGATAAGCTCTTATCAGGGTGATAAGATCGAACTAGAGTTCAAAATTTATCAAATGCTTGAACTAGAAACTTTGGAAAAACCAGAGATTTTGAAACCTTTTTGAAACACCAATGCAGTTAACTTAAAAATGAATTTTTGAAACCTTGAATTAACACAAACTTAAAACATTAACAAACAAGTAAAGTAAATGATTGGGACTTGGATTTCTTCATCAACATCACACTTTTCATTAACAAGAACAAAGCTTTACAGAGTTGTGACCAAAAGAAAAACCAAGAACAAGTCTAAAGGTAAAACCCTAATGCCTTTATATAGGCTACAAGTGAATGCTAGAAAACTGATAAAGCAAGAAACCTTAATGTTGTAATCTTCCAGAAATGCCCTTGTGATTTTGAATAACTCTTCAAGCCCATGTGAGGATTTTGGCGTTTTGTAGATGCAAAGCTGTCTTCAAATGATCTCATACGTTTATTTTGAGCGTATGAATAAAGCACAAGTTGTGGGGCGTTGATTCTCTGTCAATGGTTTATCTTCTTCCCAAAAGTGTAGCAGGGGAGGTATCTTGTGACACATTGGGTGAGGTAGCAGCCAAGTAGTGGGTGGGATTTTGATTAAGTGATGGTAAATTAGCAATCTGGAGCTAATTACAAGTTTTCCCTTTGTTTTGAGCAAATGGTGGATTAGGGTTCTTGATGTGAATAATGACAAATTTAATCTAGAATTGGGGGTTGGATTAGTGTTGAGGCGCCAAGTTTAAACTTAACTAATTAATTAGTTAAATCCGGTAGTGGGGTGTGAGGTGGAAGAAAGGTGAGTTGTGATTGGTTAAGAGAGATAGTGGGGTGAGGTGTCGTGCTTTGGTTGGTCTAGGTTAGATTGTTTGTCTCCCAGCTTTGGTCCCTCACTTTGGATTCTTGTTTCATTTGAGGTTTAACAGCCTAAAAACTCAACTCCTTTGTTAAACAAGTTTTAGTTTTTGCATTTTGGCCACAAAAACTTTCTAAAGGTTTTTTAAAGGACGTGTTTTGTAATTTCTTGATCTTTGAAAGGCCATTCTTGAAATGTCTTCATACTTTAGGGTCTTCTCTTGTATCTTTGACTTTGTGGAGGACTAAAAGTGAAAAGTCTTCATTTTGTAAGAACTATTCTTGCCAATTCTTCAAAGTTGGGGGTCCTTTTTGTAACTTTGACAAACTTTTGGGACCTAACTTGTAATTATGAATATACAAGGGTATAAAGTGTCAATCGTGATCATATTAATCCTCTTCAACATCATTAGGAATGAGTGGGGGTGTTGATTCAGGTGTAGTTTGAGAATTGTAGGGGGAAGGTGCATCTGGTTCAGTAGTGACTATAGATACATCTGATTGATTTCTATTATATTGAGCAACAACTTTGGGAATCGGAGCATCATCACTAGGTGGATCAAAGAATTCATCAAACATAGGTTTAAATAACTCATCCCACTCGGGCCTTGTAGGTGGTGTAAATGATGGAGAAGTAGGATTGTTGGGAGCTAATCCGGGACTAATCGTACCGGTTATTTTTTGCCTTTGCATCATATATGGGTTTTATAGTCTATCAGATGGATGTGAAAAGTGTCTTTCTTTATGGTACTATTTTAGAGGAGGTATATGTTTCACAACCTCCAGATTTAGTAGATCCTAAGTTCCCCAACAAAGTCTACAAAGTTATAAAAGCACTTTATGGTCTACATCAAGCTCCAAGGGCTTGGTATGTAACCTTATCCACTTTTTTGTTAGAACATGGATATAGGAGAGCAAACATTGACAAATCTCTATTCATCAAAAAGAATGCTAAGGATATTATCCTAGTATAAGTCTATGTTGATGACATTATTTTTGGTTCAACCAAGAAATCATGGTGTGAAGAGTTTGAAGCTTTGATGAAAGGAAGATTTCAGATGAGTTCTATGGGAGAACGTACCTTCTTTTTGGGACTATAAGTCAAACAGAGGAAGGATGGAATATTTATCAGTCAAGATAAATATGTTGCTGAAATCTTGAAGAAATTTTCATGTATGGATACAAGGAGTACAAGCACACATTTTGAAGCTAAGAAGTCTTTGTCAAAAGATGAACATGGTGAAAATGTTGATATTCACCTATATAGATCAATGATTGGTTCATTGATGTATCTTACTACTTCAAGACCAGATATTATGTTTGCTGTGTGTGCCTATTCAAGGTTCCAAGTCAATCCAAAGGTGTCACATCTACATGCTGTGAAGAGGATTTTTAAGTATCTTAAAAGTCAACCTAATTTAGGATTATGGTATCCTAGAGATTTAACTTTTGATTTGGAAGCCTACTCAGATAGTGATTATGCTAGAGCCAATCATGATAGGAAATCCACAACAGGAGGTTGTCAATTCCTAGGTAGAAGACTCATATCATGGCAATGAAAGAAGCAAACCATTGTTGCTACTTCCACAACTGAAGCTGAATATGTAGCTGCTGCTCATTGCTATGGACAAGTACTTTGGATTCAAAATCAGTTGTTAGACTATGGGTTCAAATTCTTGAACACCAAGATCTACGTTGATAATGAAAGTACTATATGCATTGTCAAGAAGCCAGTCTTTCACTCCAAGACCAAGCATATTGAGATAAGACATCACTTCATAAGAGATGCCTATGACAAGAAGCTTATTCAAGTCTTGGAGATTCATACAGATAACAATGTAGCTGATTTGTTTACCAAGGCATTTGATGCAAAGAGATATAAATTCTTGGTGACACATATTGGTATGCTCAACCAATAAACTGATGCATATGTTAAGGGGAGGTAATAGCTGTACAATTTTTATACTAATTTTTATTGTATAGTGTTTGTTTTTGCGTTTTTGATGTGATTGCAGATTAATAGATTAAGATAAAAGAGGATATAATGATATTGGAATGCATGAACTGGTCAAAATTTTGAGGTACCGTTATAGATCCAAGTACCGCCGGCACAAATTCAAGTACCGAGTATATTCCATGTACCGCTACATATCCATTGTACCGTTGAGGATCTCTTTTGTAAATTTTGCGGTTTCTTCTCGCTTGGGTTTGTTATTTACATAAATACTTACTCCAATTAAACAATTGATTCACCTAATCTTTTAATCTTATCTCTTAATTCTATAACCTTCTCTCTACTTTTTTGATCATCAAAAATACTAATGGCCGCTTTAAAAGTGATCTCTAAGCACAACTTGGTTGTGAACCTTGCTCAGAATGATGATTCTCTTGGTTTCCATGAGATACTTGGATATTTATCTCAAATTCATATTCGTTTTGCGCTTACTGTAAGTCCCATTGTCTCTATTCCTATTTTTGAACAATTTTGGAATATTGTTGTCTTAGGTACACGTCATAGACAACCTTAGGGCTAGGGTGAATGATAGAAATATCTATGTAACTGAGGTACTACTAAGGGCTAGTTTAAGACTAAATGATGAAAATGGAATTAGTATGTTAAATAATACAGAGATACATGATGCCCTTGCAGCCATAGGTTATTAGGGTGGTAGGGAAAGTCTTACTTTCTTTAAAGCTTTATTTTCACCTTAATGGAAATTGCTTTTTCATGCCATTATTCACTATATGAGCTCCAAAAGTAATTATTTTGATCAAATCCCTGCTGCATTGGCATTAGGTGGTATTTGTTTAGCAAATGACAGAGTTTTTAATTTCTCAAGATTGATTTTTGAGGGCATGACTAGGAATTTGGAAGGAGTTAAAAAGTTATTAATGTATCCTAGATCCATTCAGACTTTAGTTAATGACCAAATCCCTAAGATACCAGCATTGACAAATACATGGGATGTTCCTACATTTACAAAGAGAACTTTCTCTTTCTTGACCAAACAAGGCAATGCCTTTATAGGAACTGTCACACTCGTATTTGCTAATATGTTAGCCCAACCTGCCAACCAAGAAGGTGAGGACCCTAGCACTACTAGTACTTCTCATCAAACTCCTTCTCACCAGAGTCCCCATTCTTTTAAAGTTACTCAATCTTCTTCTCATAATGTTGGTAATCAACCAAACTCAGATGAGATGATCCACACTCCTGCTGCTTCAATTGCTGCTAGTGGTTCACCACATGCACAAGCAACAGAGGTGGTGGATGTTGCCAATTTAACTGCTTTGTGCACTAGCTTGTCCAAACAGGAACATGTATTGCAAAAGGAGAAGCTTGTTCAAGACAAGAAAATTGCTGAATTAGAGGCCAATTTAATAAAACTAAGGTATAAGGTATCTCCTTGGATGAGGCAGAACAGACCAATTCAGAAAGCTGCTCTTAAAAAGCAAAGATTCAGGAACCTCAAGAAAAGGCAACTGAATACAACCAAACAGGGGAGGAATTATGAAGAACCACTACCTTCTTCTGACATTCATACAAGGGTCTCTAGAAATGACATAAATTTTGAAGTTGATGATGTCATTGGAAATTTTGAAGATGGTAATGGCATAGAGACTAGTGTTGAAAAAGATAGCTTGGAGCCTACAAACATGGAGCTTCAGCAAGAAGAGCCACAACCTACTCATGAGGAACCACAAACTGAAGAGATTTTGGTGACTCAGCCATAGCCATAACCTCAATCACCATAACTTCAAGTGAAATGGAGTAGTTTCTATGAGAATCTGGAGGAAACCAATGTTCAATTTCCTATGTCTTGAACTCCACCTCAAATGCAATTCTGGTTTCATAAGAAACAGTCTTTCTAAGTATTGTCAAGATCAAGAGTGAGTTATGGATCAGACAAGACTGCGGAGCTACAAATTGAGAATACAACTTCAAAAGAAGAAAAAGTATCTGGAGATACTTTAGTGATTCAAGAAACAAGTGTGTCTTACACTGCTGAAGTAAACATTGTTGAAGAACCAAGTACTGCTAAGCCAACTAAGCCGATTGCAAGTACCGCTGACATTGTTGAAGAACCAAGTACTGCTAAGCCAACTAAGCCGACTGCAAGTACCGCTGGTGACCAATCTTCACTACATTCATCTGCCGAAATTCAATCTCCTTTTGGAGAGGATGAGACTTTAGCACAAGTACTACTCAATCTAAGAAAGAAAAAGCAAGACAAGCAGATGCAGAGTTAAAGGTACAACAAGAAATTCTTGCTAAGAAAGAAAAAGCAAAAGGCAAGAAGATTCAAGCTTCACAGCCCACTAAATCTGAGGAAGAAAGTGATTCAGATGATGACATTAGCAAAGTCATGAATAGATTCAACCAACTGGAGCATGATGAATAGTTAACTTTCATATTGCAAGCTCAAATGCATGAAGAACAACTACAAGAAGACCTTGTAGCAAAGCAACAGATGCTTGAAGCCCAAAGAGTGCAGCAAGAGTGAAATATTGAAGAGTATGATAGAATTCAAGTTGAACTTAAAGCAAGTGAGCTTCTTGCAGAATCATTGCTAGCTGAAGAAAGGGATGCTTATGATGAAGAGGAGAAAGACAAACTAATTGATGATTTGGTGAAGGAGCAACAAAGATTCTTTGTAGAAAAGAGAAGAAAAGAGAGGGTTAAGCCTCCAACCACTATGCAAATCAGAAATCAAATGATGTCCTACCTCAAGAAAGTCAAGCATTTTACCCATGCTCAACTAGTCAGAAAGAGTTTTGAAGAAATCAAGGCTTTGTATGAACAACACAAGAGGACCAAGTTGGATTTTGTTGAAATTGGTTCTAAAGAGGACAAGAAAAAGATTGAAGAGGCAAATAAACGTCTTCAACAACAAAGATAATTTGGAAGTACCCCCAGGCTTGATGCAAGTACTGCTTGACAAAAGGAAGCATCTCCACCCATCAAGACTACCTATGTTAGGAAGAAGAAAAGGGTGATAGAATTTCAAAGGGAGAAGAGATTAGTCAAGAAATGGATAAAGGGGATACAACTTAAGATGTTAATAAAAAGACTGAAAATGTACAAGCAGTACATACACAGTCAATAGTACTTAAGGAAACATTACATACAGATTTGGAGGAGGGTTCAATAGAGTTTGAAGGAACCTCCAAGGTTATTAAGAGGAAAAGATCAACAAAGAAGAATCAAGAAGCTAAGAAAAAGGTAAAGTCTACTAAACAAGATAGTGATGATGATGAAAGCTGCAGAAAGCACTTAAAGATAGTGAACTTTCAAGATCAGTGCATTGACACAAAGATCTGTGGAAAGAAGTCAGATATCATAAGATGGATAAGTGCTATGAAGGATGGATTAGAACTTAATCACTAGGTCAGATGGAACATTCAAAATGTTTAGACTACTTGAAGAGATTCTATACATCCTTGATAGACAAGACATTCAAGACCTTAAAAAATTTGTTGAAGGTGGAAGTGAACGTCAAGCAGAAGTCACATTACTAAGGAATGAACTGAAGTTTATGTATAAGTCACAGACTTGGGATCAAAGAATATTGAAGGACTTAGAGAATCAGGTTCCTAGTTACTAGAGATATTATAGATCATGTGGGTTACATACATTAGATGTAGATGACATAACCTATTAGATGCTTCAAGAAAAGAGATATCCTTTTGGAAGAATACTGTTGGAAACAATGTTAGAGCAACAATTGGAAGTTTCAGAAGAATCTGCTAGTGCTTTGGAGTTGATCAGAATGGTTAAACAACAAACCAAATAGGAAGAAGCTGAGAAATAGCTTTAAGAATTTGATTTACAATCACACTTCACAAATGGTTCTCAGTTCACCATGTTTAACACACATAAGAATTTGCTAGTCCATAAGCAAACGATTTGTGGTAAAGACTTCTAAAATATGTTGAAAGCTGGTAGTTTGCTAAAACCTATATGGTTCTAACTCACCATGTTTCGTGACAAAGAGTTGGCTAGTCCTAGACAAACGGTACTAGGTAAAGACATTATAAAATCCGTTGATGGTTGACAGTTTACCAAAAATTGTAGGGTTATCAGTACACCTTATTCTTTATGAATGAAGTATTGGTTATTAATATTTCGTTTTTAGTACAATCGTTTTTCTCTCAGTCTTATTGAATTGATTCAACGTTTCCAAATTTGACTTAATTGTTTTTGTTTAATAAAATGTTGATTGGTATCTATTTCTACTTTCGACCAAATTGTAAATGACACGAAAAATAAGGTAAAGACTAATTTTAAATTCTACTATTATTATTATAATACCAATCTTGTTTATTCTAAAAGAAAACGATTAGAAAAAATCAGTAGAAACAATTAGTCTATTAAATAGAATTAATTAAAACTGATATATGCTATTAACTAAATGGAAGTCAAAACAAAGAAATGGATAAGCCCAATATGAAATAAAACTGACCACTACAAGTATAAAGTGTATAAGAATCCTAACAAAATGGCACAAATACTAACTAGGCAAACTAAAATATTCAAACTAAAGAAACAAAACGTATACAATTTTCCAAACTTGTACTCGTGAAATCTAAAATGAAATGACAATTCGAATCTTGAACAGTTTCAAAAATTATTCCACGTTTATCTAAAAGTCAAAAGTCAACCTTCTGACAGTTCTTAATACCATAAATCACGTTCAAAGATATTTCATGTTTACATAAAATCTTTTCTAAACAAGAATTATTCAAACAACTTTAATGCTACTTTATGATTTCATCCTAATCTTACTTTGATTCACTATAAGAATTCAGAATATACTTTGACAAGAAAGAAAACATTTTCACTTCCTAAATTGAACTAGCTTATAAGGACTTTTAACTACTTATTACAGATTAGCTAATGAGTTGATTATTGATCCCAAACTTAGATCGATTAAGCTTGTGTAAACGAGATTAAATCAAGTTAAACACGTAGAGAAACTTTGTTGTATAATTCAAGTATTATGCGGAATTAATACTTAAACAAGAACACACAAACAAGATAAACCAAACGTTCACTTTGATTGATTAATCAAACTTGCGTACAATGAAAGTGTAAAATATATATTGAACTAAAACCTAAAGGCCTCCTTTTATAGATTAAGGAGCCGTGTACAAGAGTCTACGTATCAGCTATTTTAGGTAAAGATAAACATAAGGAATACATTGTCGAACATATCTTTACTAGAAACATACTAGAAACATAAAACGTGTAGACTAAGTCTTCTATCAGTGCTTGACTTCTTCTTATCAATGATTGACTTCTTCCTGTCAACGCTTGTCCTGTCAATACTTGATTTCTTCCTATCAACGTCCAAATTGCTCTTGTCAGCGTCCAAGTGTCTTGACTACATTTTATTCCCAACAATCCTCTCCTAAACTCGATATCTACTCTAGTAATCCAGTTTCTGAGTAAAAACTAAGAACTAGGAGGATTCTTACAAATTTCATTAAATTGGAAATAAATATATCTAATCAAATCTTTGGCCACGTCACTTGAGTAGTCTATCTCCAGCTGTGTTGTCATCATTTTCTCCAAAACTTCTTTGCACATAGGATACTCAGCATCCACAAGAAGATATTCAGAAAACTTTGTAGTACTCAAATGATACACACCACCTGCTGAATATAGACGCCATTAAAGTCCACTGATATCATCAAGATCCTTCCAAACTAGATCTTCTTCATCTGGTGCACACATCCTCTTGAATGTTGACCGAATCTTTATTCCATTGACTGAAGTAGGTGCTTCAGTTTCATACTTGGCCTGCATCAACCTCCAAAGATCTGCCAAGTCTTCTCTATCCAGGCTTGCAAACAAAGACATAAGAGTAGTGAAAGTATGTACCTTCTTCCCTCATCCAAAACCCACTTGCATCTTCCTCATAGCTAACTATAGGGTTTCTGGAATCATGAGGTAACACTTCTACCATTTGTGAAACTTCCAAGGGTGAGAGCTTAATACTCTTTCTAATAATAGCTTCACTAGGATTCACTCTATTTGTGAAATTTCCAAGGGTGAGAGCTTAATACTCTTTCTAATAATAGCTTCGCTAGGATTCACTCTATCCAAATTTTCTGGAAACTCAAGAGGAACTCCCTTCTTCAATGGTCTTGGTGTAACCAAAGCCTTTTTGATCTCCATTTCTTCTGCAAGTTCTTCCTTTCTTTCATCTGAAAGGAGTCTAATAGTGTTCTGCTCTTGCACACTTGCCCATATAGGATAAGCCTTATACTCCAATTCATCAAAGGACAATCCCTGCAACTTCCTGAAAGTCCAACCTGTTTGATGACATCTGAGCAACATGTAATAGTGTTGGAAATACGCTTTACGTATTAAGAAGGATCGGTCACTCCAACAATAGTCCATGTAATAGCTCGTAGTTTAGTTATTTGCATTTATTAAACAGAGCCCAAAACCGAGCCCATGAAATGTATGGGCCGGCGGCCTATGTAAACCCAAGCCCATCTCATGGGCTTGGGTATATAAACCCCCTCCTTTGATGGAGAGGGTGGTGATTTCATTTTAATTTACACATAGTTCTTAAACTTTCTCTCTCTAGAAGTGTGAAATCATCTATCTTTCTCTCTAAAACATAAGCAAGATTTACATATCTTACAAATGGTATCAAGAGCCATGAGATGATTGCTTGGTTTTTGTGTTTGTGTTCTTGATTTATACGGCTATTTTGATCCGAATTCACAAGTACCAAATTTTTTTTGTGTTTTTATGCTTTAATCTTGTTATACGTTATCTAGTTACTTGTTATAGTGATTTGGTATTGGTATTTTGGGTTAAAAACACAAATTTTTGGGTGTTTGATTCGTTTTTAGGATTAAGATTCCGAATTTGTTGTGTACTATCCGAGAAAAGTGGTAAAGTTGTCTCCATCGCAAAGTTGTATCTATCGCAAAGTGGGCTGAATTCTTCATTGCGATCGCAAAGACCTAGGGTCTCTACATTGCGATCAACGGGTATTCCGACACTTATTCCGATCGTGCATTGCGATAGCTCCTTGCATCGTACATTGCGAACGGTTATAAGGCAATATCGAAACGTTACTCTACCAAAATTTCATTAGACACATTCCGACAGGTATTGCGATCACACATTCCGACAAGTATTGCGATCACACATTCCGACAGGTATTGCGATCAAAAATTCTGACAGGTATTACGATCAAATATTCCGACAGGTATTGCGATCAGACATTCCGACAGATATTGCGATCAAACATTCTGGCAGGTATTGTGATCAAACATTCCGACAGGTATTGCGATCAAACATTCCGACAGGTATTGCGATCAAGCATTCCAACAGATATTCAGATAGACATTGCGACATAACTTGTTTTGTGCATTCCGATAGAGTGACAAGATTTCCAAGATTTTTCAAAAACGTGTTTTTGAAAATTTTTAATCGTGTGTAATTTAGTCTTGGAATTTTTGGTTTATCGAGAACATAATTTAGGGGATTTCAACATTATTTCTCGGTTTTAACACACAACAACAAACACATTAACTTTCTCTCATTGATCGATCAACGTTTGTAAATCTTAACTTATCGACATGGAGTACACATCTCTTACGAATAAGTCCATCCTCTCGGGTACGGATAATCGTCCACCTATGTTGGAGAAGTCTATGTACGAGGATTGGACTTCCCGAATGGAACTTTACATGTTGAACAAAGAGAATGGACATCTCATTTGGGCATCGGTGCTCAATGGACCATTAGATTATGGTACAGTGACGAAAGGTACGACTACTCGTCCACGCACAATGGGTGAATTGACTGGAGATATGAAGATTCAAGACAAATGTGATAAGTATGATACAAACATCATTCTCCAAGCCCTTCCTCCATATGTCTACAAACTTGTCAGCAAACATAAAGTTGCCAAAGAGTTATGGGATAGAATTCGTGTTCTAATGCAAGGCACCTCGTTAACTAAACAAGAACGAGAGTGTAAGCTTTATGATACTTTTGATAAGTTTTCTTATGTGCTAGGGGAGACTCTCAATGACTACTATCTGAGATTTACCCTATTGTTGAATGAGCTAAATATCTATGGCATGGCAATTCCTACGTTTCAATTGAACACCAAGTATTTGAACACTCTTCCTTTAGAATGGAAAAAGTACGTGACGGATGTTAAATTGGCTAAGGACTTGCATAACACCAATGTGGATCAACTTCAAGCTTATCTTCAACAACACGAATGCCATGTGATCGAGGCTCGGTTGTCTAAACCTCAAGTTCATGATCCACTTGCCATGTATGCTACTCAACAAAACATGGCTTATACTTATCAACAACCATCATACTTTCAGTAGCCACCACCACACACCTATCAGCAACCACATCAACCATCTTATCAACCACCGATGATGCCACAACAAGCATTTCAACAAAGTGTTCATCAACAATCTTTTCTACAGCAACCAAAATATCAGACATCACCATCACAAGCCAACACTTCTTCAATGGGCTATACTCCTCAGCAAAGATATTTTCCAATAGAAGCACAACCAGCACAAGCTTTCTACTCTAATGAACTTCCACCAATCCAAGCACCGGTCTTTACTCCAAATGATACGCCAGCTGATGTTCTAAACCATCTCACTGCCTACTTGTTGTTGCAACTAGAGGATTTCCACCAACAAACAATCAGCTCTGCACATCTTCAAATCCTCGACAACAAGCTACTGTTCAAGATGGTCAAGTAACAGTACAACCTATTCAGGGAAGGCAAAATTCATATGGATCTCCTACAAGGACGGTGAATGCTCAAGCTGTGAATTCACAAGCTAATGGAAATGGAAGTCCCATTGGTCCTCAGAAGGTCGTAACTTGCTACAATTGCCAAAGACAAGGTCATATCGCTAGGCAATGCACTCAGTCGAAAAGGAGAAGGGAGGAAGCGTGGTTTCGTGAGAAGATGTATTTGGTCGATGCTCAGTCTAAGGGAAAGATTTTAGATTCAGAGGAGTTAGCATTTTTTGCAGACTCAGGGGCAGCAGATACTGAAGGCATTGCAGTCGTTTCCACTTCTAATGCAGCTTATCAAGCAGATGATCTTGACGCATATGATTCGGATTGTGATGACATTCACTCTGCCCAAGCTGCTCTCGTTGCTAATCTCTCTCACTATGGTTATTATGTCGTCAGTGAGGTACCCACCACAACCAATCTTGGTAATGATGATAACCCACATCAAGTTGGGCATGAAAATGACAACCTCGAACAACATTCGGGAACTAGTAACTCAAATGATGTGGTACCCAATCCTACACATTTGAGTGAACCTCAACCAAATGCTACGACGGGTATGGAATCTTATGCTCAACATGATTTGGTCATGGTGCCTAAACATATTATTGATCAAATGCATATGGCTCTCAGACAATCCGTAGATACGAATTCCACCCTAACTACTGAGCTTGCGTTGCATAAAGAAAAGGTCAAAACTTTTGAAATGGTCCCTCAAGCAGAGAAAATAACATGTTCTGAATTTGACCAATTTCGTTTTGAAAAGCCTGAACACTTGAAAGAAATAGAATCATTAAAAGCTAATATTTCCAATGAATTAAAAGCAAAAGAGTCGGTTGTCAATGATTTTCAGAAACTTAAAATGGATTTTGAAACTCTCTAGTCTAAACAGTTTGAATCAGAAATTAATGCTACCAAACTTCTTAAATTCAAGGAACAACAGCTTTTAAAACAATACGCTTCCACAGAAAAGGTTCATCTTTTAACTAAATCATTTAAAGAACTCGAACTTAAGCGTCTTCAAAATTTACCACCTAATCCTGGTTATGCAAAACAAGCTCAGGAATATATTCCCGGTCTTTATGATATGACAATAATTGGCAAATCGAAAGAAGCACCTTATGTTCATAGTTCTGAGGAGACACAGTCACTTATGGAAGAAACTCATTCTAAAATGTCTTCAAAATTCCATACGATTGATTATGATAAGCATAATAAAGACCAACTTTCTAAAAAGACACGTATTCACTTACAAAAGGAATTAGCTGAACTAACAGTTCTTGTGCCCCTAAGTTTGTCAAATGAAAACCCTCCTAGTACGTCTCCTACACTCGTCAAAACGGATTTAACGAAGTTACTTCCACCGGTAAGTAAGGCGTCCGTTAATTTAAAAGTGGTAAACCAACACTTAGCCGATTTTGACAAGGTCATTTTGGAACGTACGACGGCCACGGCCATAACGGAAGGTGAATGGAACTTTGAGCACACTGGAGCTGCGTTCCGAGAAGAAATTGTTCCGTTTGTAAAGAATGTTAAAGCTTGTCTTAGTAATCTTGATCAAGATTTTCATACAGAAATAGAAGAAGTTAAACGTGTTTTCAATGAAATGGATGATGCTTATGAAAACAGTTTACTTGAAATAGAACGGGTTTCACGCCAAAATGATCAGCTTCTGAAACAAGTTATGTCTTATGATATAGTCTCCGTCTGTGTGAATAAAAGTGTTGATAATGATTCTATTGTGCATAATGTTGAATCCGTGGATAATGTGGTAGATAGTACTTGTCACGAATCTGACGTTGAATTTTTAAAGCTTCAAGATTCATATTCTTTGCTTTCAAAACGTTTTGATGAGATTCAAACACATTGTATTTCGCTTGAATGCAAGCAACAATTTATTCAAGAAATCTTTGAAACGTCATTCGAAGGTGTTAATATCGATGATGCAAACTTTGAAAAGAATTTTCGATTGAATTTAAAATCAAAACAGCGTCAGCCAAGTGACAAAGTTGCTTAATCTTTGTCGATAGACATAGAGAAATCTAAGGAGCTTAACTGTGTGAACGTACTTGAGGCCGCTGAGAATTTTAAAATTGATCTAGATAATCGAGCTTCCAAGATTTTGTCCACAGTTGATAACTTAAAACAGAAAGATACACGACTCTTCGATTCAGTAAAGCCCGCATGTGTTAATACCACTGCACAGAATCAATCATTGATTGAACAATTGAATTGAAAGTCGGTGTAAATATCTGATTTGAGGGAACAAATTTGTGATAAGAATCTGGTCTTGGCTGAGTTAAAGGAAACACTTCGTACTCTAAAAGGTAAGAATGTTGTGGATAACGCAGCCACTGTCTCAGCATCGTCCTCTAGTGCAATCAAAAGGACCCTTATAGCCGTCACAGTATTTAATAAGGGACCTAGGACTAAACCATCTCAAACTTTGGTCACTAAAGATAAGGCGGAATCAAAACCAGCTTCTAATATTCTCGTGTTGCCTTCTACAAGAGTAATCACCACTACTAAGGCTCAAAGATCTAAGCTTAAAAGAAACAAGAAGAATGATAGGATCTTGCCCCCATCTAGTAGTCAAGAGAAGAAGAAAGTAGAAGCCCATCCTAGGAATGTTATTTCTGTTTTGAATAAATTGAATCATGTAGCTAAACCTAAAGGCTCTGCGGTTGTGCAGTGTTTTAAGCCTACTGTGAATTCTAATTTGAAATGTTGGAATTGCAATGAATGTATGTTTTCTATTCGTCATGATTCTTAACTTATTGACCATGTGAATGAGATGAATGCCCGGTAAAATGGATTAGAATGGAAACCCACTGGGAAAGTGTTAACCCAAGTTGGTTGGTTGTGGCGCCCCACTGGTAGAACTTTCACTATAGTAGGAAATATGTGCCCTTTAACTAGGATCACTCCCACTGAAGCGAAGAAAGCGTGCCCTTTAACTAGGAGTACCAAGGCTGCCAAAACACAAGCGTGTCCTTTAACTAGGAACACTGACACTACTGTAGGAACCAAGTGCCCTTTAAATAGGTCTACTCCCACCGTAGTGCCCGCAAATAATCCAAAACCTAATAAAGTTGGCACAGTAAAACCTATAAGTGCTAAAACTCACATTACAAACGCAGGAAATCTAAGGTTCTCATAAATGCTAGCAATTCTGATAATCTTATATCTCTATCTGCTAACACTCCGGAACCAATAGTTTCCAATGCATTGTCTACTGTTGTTATTGAAAACAGGTGGTCCAAATTGTTCTCTGGTATTTGGACTCTGGTTGCTCCAAGCATATGACCAGAGATCGCTCTCAGCTCAGAAATTTCGTAAGCAAGTTTCTTGGTACGGTTCGATTTGGAAATGATCATATTGCAAAGATAATGGGTTATGGTGAATATCATATTCGGAATGTTATAATTTCAAGAGTGTATTATGTGGAAGGTCTCGGTCACAACTTATTTTCTGTGGGACAACTTTGTGATGCAAACCTAGAAGTTGCTTTTCGAGAGCATACCTGCTTCATACGTAATTTGGAAGGGGTCGATTTATTTAAAGTTACTCGAGGGAATAATTTTTATACTTTGTCTCTACAAGACATGATGGCCGCTTCTCCCATTTGTCTTCTCTCCAAAGCATCGAAGACTAAGTCATGGTTATGGCATCGACGGTTATCTCACCTTAACTTTGACGCTATTAATCATTTGGCAAAAATTAACTTGTTCGTGGTCTTCCTAAACTTTCATTTCACAAGGATCATTGGTTCCGCGTATACAATAGGGAAAAGCACTAAGAAATCATACAAACCCAAGACGGAAGACACCAACCAAGAGAAACTTTATTTGTTGCATATGGATCTTTGTGGGCCAATGCGTGTTGAAAGTCTTAGTGGCAAAAAGTAAATCCTCGTAATTGTCGATGATTACTCTCGGTTTACATGGATGAAATTTCTTACAACAAAGATGAGGCACCTAAATTCATCATCGGATTTCTCAAGATGATTCAAGTGCGTCTCAGCACTACTGTCTAACGCATTCGTACAGATAATGGAACCGAATTGTGAATTAAATTTTGCGTGATTATTATGAAGAAGTTGGCATATCTCATGAAACATCTGTTGCTCGCACTCCACAACAAAACAGTGTCGTTGAAAGGCGAAATCGCACACTTATGGAAGCTGCTCGAACGATGTTAATTTACGCAAAGGCTCTATTGTTTTTATGGGCAGAAGTAGTATCTACAGCAGTGTACACCCAAAACCGGTCACTAATTCGTAAACGCGATGGTAAAACACCTTATGAGCTTCTCCATGGAAAAGTACCAGATTTATCATATCTTCATGTATTTGGTTCTCTTTGCTATCCAAATAATGATGTGACAATTTGGGAAAACTTCAACCAAAGGCTGATATTGGTATTTTCATTGGTTACGCCCCCGCAAAGAAGGCATACCGAATCTAGAACCATAACTCTCGCAAGATCCTCGAAACTATGAATGTTGCTTTTGATGAGCTGACAGCAATGGCTTCTGAGCAAAGCAACTCTGAACCCGCACTTTATGAAATGGGACCCAGTAACATTAGTTATGGTCTTGTCCCAAATGACCCTACTTCATCATCATTCACACCACCTACTAGGAATGAATGGGATACGTTGTTTCAACCGTTCTTTGATGAATTCTTTACTCCTCCAAGTATTCTTACTCCAGAACCTGAAGTAATAGCTCCGGTAACCGAAGTTGTCGCTCCAGCAACCGAAGCACAATCAGACACATCTGCACCTACAATTGGTCAAGATATACCTTCAACGAGTAATTCTCAACCAACACATGTTTCAACTACCAATGTCATGCCTATTAATGATGAAGAGGATGATGATGATCACGATTTGGAATTCGCTCAAATGCGGGAACTTCCATTCTTTGGTGTACCAATTCCCGTTCATAATCAAGCCGGGTCGTCCACCTTAGAGGAAGCTCCTACTACAGTTTACTCCAATCCACGGATTCGTGAACATGACAGCAAGTGGACAAAGGATCATCCTATAGATTCTATTATTGGTGACCCTAATCGACCGGTATCCACAAGAAGTCAGTTACAAGAAAATGCAATGTTTTGTCATTTTGATTCTTTTCTCACTGAAGTTGAACCTAAGACATGGCAAGAAGCTTTTACTCAATCCTGCTGGATAGAAGCTATGCAAGAAGAACTTAATGAATTTATACGTCTTGAAGCATGGGAACTTGTCCCATGCCCGGATCAAGTACAGTTACTCACTTTGAAATTGGTTTACAAGGTGAAACTCGATGAGTTAGGCGGAATATTGAAGAACAAAGCTCGACTTGTAGGTCGTGGATACAAACAATTATTAGGCATCGACTTTATGGAATCCTTTGCACCTGTTTCCCTTTGGAAGCTATTAGACTATTCCTCGCTTATGCAGCCCACATGAATATGATCGTCTATCAGATGGATGTGAAGATGGCATTTCTTAATGGGGAAACAAAGGAAGAGGTCTATGTTCAACAGCCGGATGGTTTTGTGAATCCTAATTATCCTAATCATGTGTACAAGCTTAAGAAGGCTCTTTATGGGTTGAAGCAAGATCCACGCGCATGGTATGATCTATTGTCACAATTCCTCATTACACAAGGCTTCGATAAAGGCAAGGTGGATCCCACGCTGTTCATTCAGAAACGAGGTAAAGATATGATTATGGTACAAATATATGTTGATGGTATTATATTTGCAGCCTCGACCCAAACCTTTTAAGAAATATAAGATGGAATGATGGGCAAGGTATCATTCTTCTTAGGTCTTCAGATATCTCAGAGTCCCAGAGGCATCTTTATCAATCAATCCAAGTATGCCCTTGAATCTCTTAAGAAAGATAAGATGGAATCTTGCGATCCCGTGGATACTCCAATGCTGGAACGAACTAAGCTTGATGCAGATCCACATGGAGTTGTCGTTGATCCGACACTGTATCGTGGAATGATCGGTACTCTTCTGTATATCACAGCTAGTCGACCTGATCTTCAGTTTGCTATATGTATGTGTGCTCGGTATCAAACTCGACCTACTGAGTTACACTTGGCCATTGTGAAACGGATCTTTCGATATCTTAAAGGAACCATTAATCGGGGACTTTGGTATTCGAAGGACTCTTCGATTGCACTTATGGCATATGCAGATGCGGATCACGCAGTGTTGTTCCCATTTAATCCATAACACAAGATTCTAGAGAGAGAAAAAGGAGAAAAGTAGAGAGAGAGAGAGAGTAGAGAAAGAAGTGGAAGGTTTACACTAAAACTATGTGTTTTATGAAATGAACCAACACCCTCTTCCACATGTGGAAGAGGGTTATATATGCCATGGCCTAAGGCCTTTGTGGGCTTCATCTTGGGCCGGGCTTGGCTTTGTTTTGGGCTTACGCCCCTAACTTATACAATATTAGCTTAAAGTCCAAGCCCGATTTTCCCGACTAACCTATTACAATACAAGACCTTTTAACGACTAAGATGACCTATTACATTCTTGTTCGACTATATAAAATATAGGGTTAACAATCTCCCCCAATGTATCGGTCATCATAAAAAGCATAAGATGATTGAGTGAATACATTCTTGTAGAGGAGATCTTCCTGCTTTGGTCTTGTATCTTGGTCTTGATCTTGTTTGTAACAGCTTTGTTCCTTCATGCTTTCGTGATCTTTATCTTGAGCCTTTGTCATTTAACTTTGAGTGCGTGAGATCTTCATCTGTACTCCTTGTGACTAATATGACCTATTACATTCTTACATTCTTAGGTATCTTGATTATCGCCATCTTGTGCTCTTGTGACTTCTGAATCGACATTGGTTACACAGCTACGCCACCTTCTTGATATGCAGTAACATATACAGACACGGATGAAATGGCTTTGAACATTTCACCCTAACTCGGTAGCGTTTTACCTCCGGTCGGTGAAGACCATTAAACGGTATTAAATATCGTACATGTGATCAGGTAGATTCGATTAAGAACCTCCTTGACAGGGTTTCCCGGCGGTAGTAGCCAGTTCTCTTTACTCGACCGTCTCAAAGCAGACTGCGAACGTAAAGAGTGAATCATAAGGATAAATTATCCGTTTGATTAGAGTCGTCAATTCAGATTTCCTGGAACAAGTTTGATTCTAAAAGAATCGCACCATTGTTGCTTTCCAGTTTGTCACAAGCTTGATTCATAAAGAATCTTGCGAGTCACCTACCGTAGTGCTGTTTGATGTTGACACTGGAAGGATTTCCATTCATCACTGTGAGCACTAAGAAGTGTCACTCTGAATGTTCTGGCAAGATCACACGGATTTTGCGAAGAAACCTGGAATCAAGTTTGAATCAATTAAGAATCCAAACATAGTTGCTTTCCAGTTCTCACAAGTTTGATTCGTGTAGAATCGCACAAGTTACCTACCATGAGCTTGTTTGATGCTGGCTCACGCAGGATTTCCATCTTCATTGTGAACCGTATCACTCAGATGTTCTGGCAGTATCACAAGGATAATGCGTAGGACTCGATTGTGTCCTAATGAGATGATAGATAGATCTCGATTGGCTCTAGACTCAGTAAGTGCATTTTGGTAATCGGAGGCTGGAGCAGACTGCCACCTTTTCAATATTAACTGACTCGGAGTGAGAAAGTCAATAGATACGTGTTGATCTCCGTGACAATGAGACAAGTTTCTTTTGAGAGAAACTCGAATGGCTGGGAAGGGTTGTGCATTGCATCACTGGGTCCATGATGACTTGTCTTCAATAGATGTATTGACCCAGTTTCTGCCTAAGTTGCATAGAATATTCAACTCCTTCAATGCTTACCAATACGTCATCATTAGCACCTTGTTGTGATTGTTCCAGTGCTAACTTAAGTACTTGGTCCGCATTCAGCTTCATTCCACTCCATCTTTCCTAAGGACAACTATTTCTAGCTATGGAATGTCCTTGGGTAGATCCCTCCGGTTCTGGTTGGATCATAGGACTTAGTTTCCTATCCTAAACCACCTTTTGACTCCATCGTTCCGTCGTGGATAGTAGGTTGTTTTGGGTAAAGATCGTAACCATAAAACCATTGAAAACCATTCAAAGTGCTTGATAAAAATCAAAACTTTTAACACTTTGAAAGTTTTATATTTTCGAAAAGCTCCCCCTACACACATGCATCGATATACGAAATAGTTTGGCATGTGAAGGAAAGAGTTGCACTTGAGTCTTTAAGATCACATGTTGCGATATATTACATTTTAATCACATTTTCTCCCCTATCTCTAATATAAAAATATAACATTAGAGATACCAATTGATTAAAATATGACATTTTCCGAAAAATCGACGGGAGAGAAACATGTGTGCACGCATGAACCATGGAACATTTTCAGTCGGGTCGCTCCCCGTCAACAATATATGTGTGTCTTGAGACAAAATTTGACAAAATTTTAGGAAAACGACACCACAAAATATGTTGAGGTACGGAGATGAGATGCCTTTTCCGATATAATATATTACATTTGACAATTTCATATCATTTTCGGAATGTGTTGGATACATAAAATATGACAATTTTAGAGATGTACCCAACAACATTAAAAGGCTTGATTTTAAAACTCTTCCCCTCAAAAATTGATCAAAATAACATATGACAATTTTGAGATATAAAAACCACTTATGAGGAAGGAAGTGTTGAACACACAATTTTGAAAGATTTAGAAAAACCTTTTGAGAAATTCTTGAAAAATTGTGTTCAACGGTTTTAAAATAATCAGGATAGAAGACTTCTCTTCTATTGATTAGGGAAAGCGCACTGAAACGTACACTCCCCTTTCGGGTCCGTTTTTCATGAGCTCAAAACTTTGATTGTTTTGTGACTAGCTCATGACCGAGAAAAATAAATTTCTCGTTGTGAAGGATAAGTTATCATCCGTGATAAACTTTCCTTAAGTTGAAGTTCGAGTTCTAAGCTGACATTTACTTAGAAATCGTTTTTCATGAACTTAAAAACTTTGAATATTTTTATGAGAAGCTCATGACCGAGAAATATGAATTTCTCGTTGAGAAGGATAAGTTATCGTCCGAGATAAACTTTCCTTAGTTAAGGTCCGAGTTCTAAGCTGTGATGCGCCTAGAAGTCATTATGAAAGAATATCAAACAGCTTCATTTTCCAAAACCTCCAAGTCTTCTGGAGTCATATACTTCATACCAAGACGGCCAACGAGATACGCAAACCTATCTTTCGATAGAGCTTTTGTAAACAAGTCTGCCAGCTGGTACTCAGTTCTGACAAAGTATAATTCCACGATGCCACGTTCCACTTGTTCCTTGATGAAGTGATATCTGACATCGATGTGCTTGGTGCGGGAGTGCTGAACCGGATTGCAAGATATGGCTATGGCCGACTTTGAGTCACAATACATAGGTATTTTATCAAAGTGGAAGCCATAATCCGTGAGTTGAGTTCTCATCCAGAGGACTTGAGCACAACACGCGGATAGAGCCACATATTCTGCTTCAGCTGATGAGAGCGAAGTGCAATCCTGCTTCTTTGACGACCAGCTGACAAGCTTGTCTTCCCCTAGAAATTGTATGCTACCAGAAGTGCTTTTACGACTATCAAGACAACCTGCGTGATCAGAATCTGAAAAAGCCGTTAGATGAAAAGCGGTTTCCCTCGGATACCAGAGTCCCATATGAATGGTATTCTTAAGGTACCGAAAGATCCGTTTAACCTCTTTGAGGTGCTTTTGAGTAGGTCTAGCTTGATATCGTGCACAATAGCATGTGGCATGATGAATATCAGGCCTGCTGGCTGTAAGGTACATAAGTGACCCGATCATACTGCGATATCGCGTTTGATCTACGGGATATGAGTACAAGTCAGCGTCTAGGGATGTGTTCGACAATGGTGTACCAACGCGAGCACATGAGGTCATACCATGCTTTTTAAGTATCTCTTGAGCATACTTAGCTTGGTTAATGAAGATACCACGTGGGGATTGATGAATCTGGAGGCCTAAAAAGAATTTTAGTTCCCCCATCATTGATATTTCAAATCTGCTGTGCATTAATCTTTCAAAACGTTTTGAAAGTTTTGGGTTCGTAGAACCAAAAATAATGTCATCAACATAAACTTGCACCAGCATTATGTCATCCCCATATTTATTAGTAAAGAGAGTAGGATCAATAGAACCTTTGGAGAATCCTTTGGACACCAAGAAGTTTGAAAGTTCTTCGTATCATGCCCTTGGAGCTTGTTTAAGTTCATATACAGCCTTCTTGAGACGATAGACTTTGTCAAGATGATGAGGATCGATGAATCCTTCTGGCTGATTTACATACACTTCTTCCTTCAAATGACCGTTGAGAAAAGCAGTTTTAACGTCCATCTGAAAAACCGTGAAGCCTTTATGTGCAGCATAAGCAAGGAATATCCTGACTGCTTCCAAACGAGCGACTGGAGCGAATGATTCATCGTAGTCTATGCCTTCTTTTTGACGGTATCCCTTAACCACAAGACGAGATTTGTTTTTTATGATGGTTTGTTCTTCATCCAGTTTGTTTTTCCAGATCCATTTGAAATCTAAAATTGACATTCCATAGGGTCGGTCAACAAGTTCCCAAACATTTAGGCGTTCAAACTGATGAATTTCGTCTTGCATTGATTCAATCCACGCATGATCAGTCATGGCTTGTTTGATGTTTGTAGGTACAGTTGAACTCACGGTGAGTGCATACATACACACATCGCCATCGGTTTCGAGTTGTCTGCGTGTTCGAACCGGTTGTGAAGGATTTCCAATGACTTGCTCCAATGGATGATCACGTGTCTAATGGTGAGTGGATGGATATGGTTGGTAGAATGTATGCATGTTGGACAGATCAACATGTTGAGTAGAAGACTCTCCGACTTCGTGTACCGGTGTACCGAACGGATTGATAAATTCTTCATTGTCAGGTTGTGCATCAACTGCTTGATTGTTGTTTCCTCCTTCAGCATTGACGGTTGGTGATGTTGGTTGTATGACAGTTTCTTGAGTTTGTTGAGTATCCACTGGAATTGTCTCTTGAGCAACGGTTGCTGTAGTAGAGGCAGTTGTGTCTTGTTGATTTTGTTCAGGTGCATCAGCAGTATTGACAGCGGAAGGCTTTGACACAACTTGATTGTTTCCATAGTAATATTCATCAAACATAGGATCATATAAGTCAACCAACTCATTCATATGTGTCGTATCCGTCGAGTCTGCTGTAGGAGTACTTTGTTGACATTCTTGCGCGGGACGTACACTGTTTTGTGTAGGTGCCATAGCTGGACAATGAGGTGCGGGACTTGAGCTGTTGTGATCAAGTACCATTAGTGGCAATTCGTCAAAGTTCACATGAATTGTTTCGACAATAATCTTTGTTCTCTTGTTATAGACCAGATATCCTTTCGACAATGTCGCATACCCCACAAAAATACATGCATCACCTTTTTCTTTCATCTTGTCAAGATTCTCACCGTCTTTAAGAATGTAGCATAAAGATCCAAATACGTGAAAGAATTTGACAGTAGGTTTCCTGCCATTGATGATGTGGTAAGGTGTCTTTTCATGTCTAGGGATAACGAGAGAACGATTCTGAGTATAACAGGCAGTTGCAATTGCTTCAGCCCAGAAGAATAGCGGTAATTTTGAAGCAGAAAGCATTGTTCGAGCAGCCTCAACAAAAGTACGGTTCCGTCTTTCGACAACGCCGTTTTGTTCAGGAGTTCGAGAAATCGACGTTTGATGTTCGATGCCTTCTTCTTGAAAGTAAGATTGCAAGTTCTTGTTCAAAAATTCAGTACCCCTATCCGTTCTTACGGTTAAGACTTGAGCTTGAAGATTGCGTTGTATCATCTTGAGAAAGTTTTTGAGAACCTCTGGTGTTCCATCTTTGGACCTTAAGAAGAAAGTCCATGTGTATCTAGAGTAATCATCAACAATCACTAGAATATACTTTTTCCCGTTAATACTCTCTACACGCATGGGACCACATAAATCCATGTGTAGAAGTTCCAATCGTCCTTTTGAGCTAGGGGTAGTCTTTGTTTTGAAAGACTTCCGTTTTGCTTTCCCCAACTCACAAGAAGAACAAAGATGGTCTTTGACGAATTTCAACTTCGGAAGACCGGTCACAATATCATTCTTCGAAAGCAAGTTGATGGTGTCAAAGTTGAGATGTGACAATCGTTGATGCCATAACCATGCTTGAGATGATGACGCTTTAGCCATTAAGCAAATTGGATTTGTTGAAGATGTGTCTTAAAGAGTTACTGTGTAGAGATCAGAACCACGAGAACCTGTAAGAAGGTCATTCCCATCGTAGTCTCTAACATAGCAAGTAGATTTGCGAAAAGCCACTTCCAAATCCGCATCACAAAATTGACCAACCGAGAATAAATTGTGATTCAGTCCCTCGACGTAATAAACCCGTTTTATAGTGATATTCCCTTGAACCAAGTCTCCATATCCAAGTATCGGTGCAAATTGATCATTTCCAAACCGTACCGTACCCAGAAACTTCTCCACGAAGTTAATGAGAAGCTTGAGATTGCCCGTCATGTGCTTTGTGCACCCGGAGTCCATTATGAATAGGATGAGTTCGACGAGCTGCAGAAGAATTAGAAGACAATGTAGCATTTGACAAATGGGAGCCCTTGATAGAAACGGGTTCCAAAATAGTAGTGGACCTAGATTCTAAAGGCAAGCTAACATTCATAGACCCAATTAGAATGGGGGTTGTCTTAGGTACCCATTTGTATCCGGGTGGTGTAAATCTTGAATACCCCCGTGTACATGTCCTTATCATGTTCTCATAAAGCTTCTTTAACCTGCTTTGTTTACGTAGAGTAGTGGATTCTAACGCACTTAGTTTCTTAAGTGGTTGCTCAGTGGATTGGTTCAAAGTTCTTGTGGGTTTACTAGTACTAGTGGGCATACGAATAGGCTTCCTAGTTCTAGTATTCACGCCATTATAATTAAGAGCACAAGCATCATGATTGAAAGTACGAACACATTTGCCACATTCAACACAAACAAATTCAATATTCGAGGTCTTAGCATTTAAACTGTCATTACATGCAGTTACAGACGTTTTATTCTTAGAAAACTTAAAATTCCTACGGTGGTCTTCGGCTTCCAACTTCTTTCCTTGACTATTGTTAGGCATGACGTTATCGTGCATTCTATCGCTCTTAAGCTGTGGTCCGCTAACGCTAGTAGTGGGGATTACTCCTGTAGAAGAAGACACACGTTGATTAGTTTTCTTAATATTCTGATGTAACCTCGATGTTCCAGTCTGAGTGGGCTTAGTGTTCATCTTACACATTCCAGGTGCTATCACATTAGTGCTCTTATCATTTCCTATCTTAGGCAAAGTCTGTGGGGATTGTCCCAAAATAGATGATTTAGGGCATTTAACCGCATTCGGTTGACGAACGGTGGATGGTTTACCCAAAACAGACTTTCCTTTCATTTTCTCAATGAGTTTCTGTAACTCACTTATGGCTATGTCCCTTTCTTTTAGCTGAGCTTTCAAATCATTTATTTCGAAATATTTTTCATTTAGTAGACGAAACGAAGAAGCTGACATTTCTTGACACTTTTTATGATTATGAGATTTTTCACCTTTTTGTGAAGCAAGTTCAAGAGAAATGGAGTGTCTCTCAAGTTGAGAAAAACTTTTCGAAAGTTTGTTGTATGACTGAATTTGTTTTGAAAGCTCTACTTCAAGATTGCGACATTTTTCGTCCGATTCTGACACTAGACATGCTACATGACAATATTGATCAAGATCGGTATACACACCAAGTATAGCATTCATATGGTCAGCATAAAAGTATTCCTTAGAAAGTCGATCAATTTCGTTGGAAAGTTGGTGTTCTTGTGTCTTTAATTTAATTTGAAGAAAATCAACTTCATCTTCAAGAGATTTGACATAGCTTAAATCAGTTAACATTTCCTCAGTGAGAGCATTATAAAACATGTCCACATTTTTTGAAAGATCATCAATGGTTGGAACAATGCATTGTTGAATGACGACTTCTACTTGTGGGTTAGGTTTAATATTCCAAATGGTATCCCTAGAAAATTTTTCATAGTCGACGACACCTTTGTACAAATTTAAAACCCCTTTTTTTATAAACTCAAATTGCTGAACACTTTTGCTTTTCTCATCCCACTTACGTTTTTCATCCAAAATTCGCTTTTCTAACAAAATTGATTGCTTTTTGAAACTCCTTTTTAAAGAAACTTTCTTTTGTGGTTCATCACTTGGTGGTGGAACACTATTATACATCTTTTGTTCTTTTGAAAGTTCTTTTTGAGGGACAAACTTAATATGATTGTTAGAATCAGAAAGGTTTATTAAATCACTTATGTTTGATCGAATTTCTTCTTGTTGACGAATGATTCGTCGCAGTCAGGGGAAAGCATAAGAGCAAGGTTATGAACATAACAACCGATATCATAAAGAGCAGGCTTGGTACTTTGAACTTTCTTGAGATATTCAGGCTTGACAAAACTCGTTTTCATATTTCTATTGAGAATATTCATAGTTTGAATAGACTGACCCGTTTTGTAAATAATGTTGTTTAACGTGTCGACTCTCTTTTCCAAAGCAAGAATTTTTTCAATATCCTTTTCTTCACGAGTTTTATAAAGCTCAGTTTGTTCTTTGTTAACCGACTCTAATTCAGTAATTTGGAGTTTATGTAGCAGCAGTTGTTCTTCAAGTTCCGATATCTTCTGTTTTGACATATGAATTTCGTGTGTTACTTCAGAACAATATTGTTCGTTGAGCACCTTACGTTCATATACCAAACCATTAGCTATTGCAACTCGTCGATCAGCTTCTTTTACATAATCACACTCTTTAAGCCTGTCTATCTCCTCGGCTAAGGATGTGTTTGCTTGCTTCAAACGTTTATTAGCATCTTTGTTTTCCTCAATTTCATGTTTTAAAGAATCAATTATAGACGCAAGCAAATCACGGTCCTCATCCGAGTCAGTATCCTGAGTAGCATTACCTTCATCATTACACATATGCTGTGAATCCGTAGAGATATTGCTATCCTCCGTGTCCATTACATATGTGTCATTGATGCTTTCGGGTTGCTCAGGATGCCGTCGTTCATTAGCAAACACATTATAGTTATCATTTGTTGGTACCTTTTCAATTGGCTCAGTATCAAAGATAGGTCCAGAAGTATCAGCAGTCTCTGGAAGCACTTCTTGAATCTTTGCCATGTACACATAATGTGCCTCTAGCTCTTGATCATCGGCTTCATCATCAGTGTCATCACGCCAGTCAACTTCATCTGCTGTTAGTGGAATTCCTGCTTCTTCTTTCTTACACAGGAGCATCTTTTCCTTGTGATACCCTGAGTCCTTAACCCGTTTTGGCTTCTTGCATTCTCTAGCCATGTGCCCAAATCCCTTACAGTTGAAGCATTGAATCCCAGTCTTCTGCACAACCGGAGTGCCTACAGTATCTCTAGCCCCAACTTGATTCAGCATCCTCTGATTATCATACCTAGCATCACGATCATACCTAGGTGCATGATCAACTTCCTTATATCTAGCATTGGATGATGATCTGAGGTTGTTGTTGGTAGGTTTGTAGATCTTCTTGTAAGTTGTGGTGAGTAAAGATATGAGTTCTTCAATCTTCTTGTCCCTTGAAGTTTGTTCATCATCACTGTCTCCATCTGACTCGGTGTCATACTTTGGAGGTGGAGTGGGGAAATTTGCTTTTGCTTTGTGTTTAGCAGCAACTAGAGGTTTGGTGGATGAACTTGATGACTTTGAGGAATGAGTAGGTTGTTGTTGACGGGGAACGGGTTTTGTTGAAGTAGCAGCCACAAAAGCAATAGAATTAGCATACAGTTCTGCCTTTTCAGCCCTTAGTTCATTCACTTCATTCTGATGTTGTTTCAAGATATCATAAAGTTTGTGGTAAGATATAGTCTTGATATCCTCCCTTTGTTTGACCAAAGTCACAAACCTTTGCCATTCCGGTTTGAGTTGAAGTAGAAACTGAACATTGGCATGATGATTGGAGATGGTGCACTGATTTCTGACAAGCTCATTCATCATTTTGTAGAATCTCGAGTAATATGAGTCAATGGATTCACCATCTTCAGATGTGAATTTTCCAAACTCCTAAATTAGATTAGTCTCGAGATCTTGAACATTGATTGACTCACCTTGCTTCAATCGATGAATTGCATTCCACATTTCCATAGCATTAGGACATGCATCAACTGTGGAATAGATATCGTTATCAATTCCAGTGAGTATGAAATTTACAGCATCAACTTCAGCTTGGAGGAGTTTCTTTTTCTCAGCAGAACATGTGTCAAAATCCTCCATAGCTCGTATAGTTGATGAAGTACCATCCTCTGCCTGTGTTGTAATTGGTCTGAATTCAAAAACTGGAGGTGGATTCTCAAGGCAGTGACGAAGAGCAGTTCGGTTTTCTTTTCCATCGAGAAATCTAAGAAAACGAGATCTCCATTGAACGTAGCAACCGGCAGTGAGCACAGGTGGGTTACCGTTGCCACCTTGTTCCAAACGAATTTGATTAGCAGTTGCAATGTTGATGTTGTTGTTAGACATGGTGAATACTTGTGGATGAATTGCAGATCTTAGTGGATTTGTTGTGATGATGTGTGGTTAAAATTGAAATTCCGAAAATTCAAAAAAAAATTTCTCAGTCCGACAATAAATTTCTCAGTCTGACAAAACGGTAAGCCGAAAAAATTTGTATCGCCAAATTTTGAATTTGAGTTAGAAATAGCCAAAAACTAGTAGGGAAAAAATTTGATTTTACTTGACCTAAAAAATCTTCGTGTAAACTACGTTCCGAAACTAGTCTAGATAGTGGCTAAGTCTAAAAATTACTCAAACAAAATACCCATCGGAATACTTATCGGAATGTCCAGATCGGAATGTCCTATCGCAATGCACTGGCGCAATGTTCAGATCGGAATGTTCTATCGCAATGCACTGTCGCAATGTTCAGATCGGAATGTCCTATCGTAATGCACTGTCGCAATGTTCAGATCGGAATATGGCTGAAACAAATTTGGCAGAGTAACGACTCAAAGTTCCCTTAAACCCGTCGGAATCCCAGATCGCAATGTACGATCGGAATATCCAGATCGGAATAAGGTATCGAAATCAGGGTGATTGCAAAGTGGAATCCTTGGATTATTGCGATCGAGCCTCACACTTTGTACTTTCCGATGGCAACACCTGCTTGAATTTCGGAATGAAGAAGAACAAGAAATTTCGCAACTTTTGATCCAAAAGATTTGTGTTTTAGCCAAAACCAAGATACCCAAATCACTACTACTAGTATGTAGATGATTTGTATCAAGAAAAGACCATAAAAACACAAAAAGAAAAATGGGACGAGAGATATGGATCAAAAAAGTCACGAAAAATCAAGAACACCACACACGAATCTTCAATCACCTATCCACTATAGGCTCTTGATACCAAATGTTGTTCCCATATAATCCATAACACAAGATTCTAGAGAGAGAAAGAGGAGAAAAGTAGAGAGAGAGAGTAGAGAGAGAAGTGGAAGGTTTACACTAAAACTATGTGTTTTATGAAATGAACCAACACCCTCTTCCACATGTGGAAGAGGGTTATATATGCCACGGCCTAAGGCCTTTGTGGGCTTCATCATGGGCCGGGCTTGGCTTTATTTTGGGCTTACGCCCCTAACTTATACAATATTAGCTTAAAGTCCAAGCTCAGTTTTCCCGACTAACCTATTACAATACAAGACCTTTTAACGACTAAGATGACCTATTACATTCTTGTTCGACTATATAAAATATAGGGTTAACACGCAGGTTGTCACGATACACGGCGTAGCACGAGTGGAACTTTGCAACTACTAGGAGATCGACTAATCAGTTGGGCATCGAAAAGGCAGAAAAGTGTTGCAATTTCAAGTACGGAAGCAGAATACATAGCTATGTCCGGTTGCTGTGCTCAAATTCTTTGGATGAGATCGCAATTAACCTATGGTCTAGGTTTCAAAAAAAACTGATGTACTGCGACAACAAGAGTGCAATTGCCTTATGTTGCAACAATGTTCAATTCTCTCGGTCGAAGCATATTGACATTCTCTACCATTTCACCAAGGAGCAAGTGGAAAATGGAGTAATCGAGCTTTACTTTGTCCGATCTGAGTATCAATTGGCGGATATTTTCACGAAGGCTTTAGATCACGCTCAAATGGAATTTTTGGCCGACAAGCTAGGAATGAGAACTTTCGCACCTGAGACTCTAAAGGAATTGGCAGATGAAGCGAAATAATAGTGGCGGTAAACTATTATCCGTATCCTTGGTGATCATCTCATTGTTTATATTTTTTATCCACAAAAGCAAAATACAAAAATATAAAACCATATAAAAACCATAAAAATTGAAAAATCTAGAAAAATCCAAAAATATTTTTACTTTATTTTTCAAAGGCATGTCTTTTGGTACGATAATTTACGGCCTTAGAAATGTCGATTAATATTGACACGACGCCATAAATAGAGTTCGTACAAAAGTTGTAAATATTTCATAAAACATGCCTAAATGGCTTGTAGTTATTTCTGACTGCAACCCGGTTTTCACATCAAAGCCAAGTATTTCTTATGAAAGCTTAGGCTCACAACGGGAATTAATTTTCTCGGGCAAGGTTTACTTTAAAACCTTGTAAGGGATCAAGTTTACTTTATAACTTGGTCTAAAACAAATCTATGTACGTTTCAGTGCATTTATTTGTTAAAACAAGAGAGTCTTGTTTTTATGAAGCTATCATCTCTACAACCATAGCAATCTACAATTGGTTTGTACATACTCGACGATGCAACTACTCAACCGATGACTACAGCTCTTTCAATAGAACACGGGTCAACAATTGAGGGGGAGCAATTGTCAAGCATTCAGAATATTTGATGCTGAAAGTGCCAAGTTCACAAACCGGTGTCAAGACAAAAATACCAATCGTACATGTGGTGTCAAGAGATGACTTCAGGCGTGACAAGGCGACCAACATATGCCGACAAGAACCATTTGATCTTATCATATGATGTTCTCATCAATCAGGTCCAACCTTGTCAATTTTTTTCTAATATGGTGAATATGTGATCATGTTACAAATCGGTATCATATCTCATACATTTGGTATCATGAAGATAAAACGGACTTGCATTTTTCTTCCCAAAACCTTTGTTAAAACTTCATTAAATCAATTGATATTAAAAACATCGATTGGGTTAATTTTTTAATATGGGGGAGAAAATGTGATTTAATATGGGAAATTATCACAAATGGTTTGACTTAATGTGCTGGCTCATCCCGATATATGCGAAATGTTTTCGAATATCGTGGCATATGTTAAGGGGGAGCAAAACGGATTTGCATATCAAAATGGATTTTCATGGTGACATATACTTACCCAAACCCCATTTAATTCACGACGATGAAGATTGTGGTGACATAAGGATGGTAGGATAGGTTAAGTCCTATGATTCTTCCAAAACCGGAGGAATCTTCCCAAGGACATTCCATAGCTAGAAATAGTAGTCCTGAGGAAAGTTGGAGAAAAGATTGTGAACGTAGCTGAATGCCGACCAAGTACTTATGTTAGCACTGGAACAATCACAACAAGGTGCTAGTTATGACGTATTGGTAAGCATTGAAGGGGTTGAAGAATGAAAAAGAATTGTAAAGATAAAGGGTGTAAAGAAAGAAGCCCTCCTTACAACCTTAGGCAGAAACCGGGTCAACACATATGCTATTGAGATCATTTTAATGATGCTCGATATTGAAGATAGACATCATGGACCCAGTGATGCAATGCACAACCCATCCCAGCTAACTCAGATATCTCTCAAAAGGTATTTGTTTTATTCACACAGAGACAACACATTATCTATCAATTTATTCACTCCGAGTAAATTGGTATTGAAAAGGTGGTACTCCTCTCCAGCCTCCGATCACTAAAATCCAAAGTGCACGATCGAGTCTAGAGCCATTTGAGATCATCAAATATCTCATTAGGACACACTTTCATAATTCCTTGCTTCTTCACACACTGTGAAAAGTAAGAAAGATATTAAGAGTCCTACGCAAAATCTTCATGATCTTGCCTGAACATCCGAGTAATACGAAAGTATTTACAATGAAGATGGAAATCCTTCTTGAGCGAATATCAAAAAGCTCATGGTAGGTGACTTGTGTGATTCTTTATGAATCAAACTTGTGTTAACTGGAAAGCAACAGTGGTTTAATTCTTAGTTGAACTTAAACACGTTAAAGGCCTCTACGCAATATCTAAGTGATCTTGCCAAAACACTCAGAGTGATACCTTAGTGTTCACAGTGATGAGTGGAAATCCTTCTAGTGTTAACCTCAAACAGCACTTGGTAGGTAACTTGCAAGATTCAATATGAATCAAGCTCGTGACAACTAGAAAGCAACGATGGTACGATTCTTTAATGAATCAAACTTGTTCTAGGAATCAGAATTGACGGCTTCAATCATGCGGATAATTTTATCCAAATGATTCACTCTTTACGTTCGCAGTCATCTTGGACGGTCGAGTAAAGAGAACGGGTTTACCCGCGAAATCTTGTCAAGGAGATTTTTAATTAAATCTACCTGCCACAAGTACGATATTTTATATATCTTCCAATGGTCTTCACCGACTGGAGGTAAAATGCTACCGAATTAGAATGAAATGTTCAAAGCCATTTCGTTCGTGTCCACTTATGTTGCGACATTTGAAGACGATGGCGTTACGGAATCCGAGAAGAAGTCGTCCCCGCATGCTTATACTTTATGCACTTAATACCTCATCTAATTAAAGAAAGCCTAAAAGTTAAGTCTTCCGCTGTATCGAACTCTGAAGCTTTCAAGAATTACAAAGGTATAAGTATGTGGGACATGGTGTCACGAAGAGGCGAAGATCACAAGTGATGGATGCACAAGATCAAGGCAAGAGATTAATGCTCAAGATTGATATCAATGATCACATCAGCATGTTCACCAGAAAAGAAAAAGAAAACAAAGACGAAGACTACGAGCTCAAGACAAGCATAGTATGCTAGGTTTATTTTATTATTGTAACTTGGGTAACGCCCTTGTTTGGAGTGACCTCCCTTAGGGGGAGATTGTTGGAAATACGTTTTACGTATTAAGAAGGATTGGTCTCTCCAACAATAGTCCATGTAATAGCTCATAGTTTAGTTATTTGCATTTATTAAACAAAGCCCAAAACCGAGCCCATGAAATGTATGGGTCGGCGGCCTAATGTAAACCCAAGCCCATCTCAAGGGCTTGGGCATATAAACCCTCTCCTTTGATGGAGAGCGTGGTGATTTTATTTTAATTTACACATAGTTCTTAAACTTTCTCTCTCTAGAAGTGTGGAATCATCTATCTTTCTCTCTTTAAAACATAAGCAAGATTTACATATCTTACAAATAGAGCTCCCTTCTTTCTGTCTTGGTCCTTTCAAGAACTTTGCTAGCTTTATATTTCAGAATCACCTTGCAATCTCTTTGAACTCTGAGTAGAATCTCCAAACCCTAAATTTGATCTGATAAAGTCATGTCTGGATTTTCCATCACCTTATTATCCCATGCAAAGTACATCTGAGCAACTTCAGACATCTCATAATCTACCTGATTCTTCAACTGTGCAAGCTTTTCCCTTGCCAACTCATCACCATATTCAAGCCTTTCTGGTTCTTCAATAATCATAACACTTGAATCTGTGCTCTCATCACCACTGATTTCCTTACTCTCAATAGCAGTCTCCTTCATCCTATCTTCTTTCTCAAGTTGTGCAGCCAACATAGAATCAAACTTTACTTAGGCTGCATCCTTGGGAACCACTGTTTCTACCATAATTCCTTTACCCTTATCTAATATATCAATGATGGGTAAAGATGATAATGGTACCTGTGTAGACACGTCTTTGATGATAGCTGATGACTGGGATACATCAACCATACCTGTAGGTCTATCAACGTCCAAAACCTTTGTGACAACGCCTAACTTACTCCTATCAGCGCTTGGCTTGTCAGCGTCAAAAATCTGCTTGTCAACGCTCAATCTACTCTTGTCAGCGCTTCTTGTGAACTGCTCCATCGTCTCAGTAAAAGATAAATTCAAATTTGTAGGGGTAACCAATGAAACATCAAAACCTGGTTGCCTCTTCAAATCTGTTAGAGCTTCAGCTATACCCAAAGATTCTCCTTCATGTGAGCCTTTGTCACTCACATGTATCTGCTCATCCTCCCCTTTGGAAGAATCCTCCACTCCACGCCTAGGGTTAGCACCTTCTAAGATAACAATCCTCTCCCTCAAGTGCTTGAGTTCAAGGCCTTGTGTAGAGACAGTATGTACAAGGTCTGCATTTTTCTTTTGCAAGATAATGCAAACAGCCGTCAATTCCAACAATGTATAGGGTTCCAATCTGCCCTCCTCTAGAATGGGAATTTGACCTCCCAAAATAGAGTCATGGGGCATGGATGGGGTCTGAATGATGTTAGGACTGGCTTGGCCTGCATCTAAGCTAGTACCAATAGTCCTAGCCCCACCCATGTCACCAACCACACTTGTGGTGGTGGTTCTTTCTACAACATGGCTAGGACCACCAGAGGAGAACAATCCAATAGTCCTTTGGCATTTTTCCATCCTAATGTTTGGGGGTGAAGAGGATGATGTGGATTGGGTGTCAGTTTGGAGGTGAAGGGGTGTTTGGGTTTGTTGTAAAAGGGTGTCAGCATTTGGATTTTGAGTGTCAACGCCAACATTTAACGTGTCAGTGTTGAAGGTATCTTGGTCAACTTCCATATGCTGGGGTGATGGTGATGGTTCAGGTTATGGGTGGTTGTGGTTGTGGGTCAGGTTGAGGTTGTGCTGCTGCAATAACAGCAAGCATGGCTTGGGTAAGGGGTAAGTCTCTGTTTAGGGGTGTATTCATCTTTCCAAAAATTGCTTTCTTTTGCACAGGGATCGTATAAAATTCATCATGATCCCTGGTGCAATGCCTTTGTTCATCAAAAACCATTATCAAAAATCTTGGGTAAGCAAGAGTCATCTTGCTACCCTTGTTTTTACACTTGCCATCAAAAATCATTTTAGAAAAATTATATCTTTGCCCTGTAGCAATACACACAATGGCACTACCAATAGATCTGTTAATTTCATTGTGTAAAGTACATTTGGGACTCAAATATTGAAGTATGACATGTATTAAGTACTTCCAAGCTGGGGAAAATTCTTGTTTTGAATATTTATTTAAAATGCCCTCTTCAGGGAAAGGATAACCCAAAGCTTGAAGTCCTTGTTCTAGCTCACCAATGGGTAGGGTAGTTATACCATCTGCATCATTAAGATGCAAAGCCTGGCAAACCAAGGCTTCAGTAACCACCCATGACCGCCCATGGACTGTAGCAGTCAATGTAGTCACATTATTAATTGTTGAGGAAGTAACAGTATTCCAAAACTGATTAATATGAGTGACATGGAAAAGAGGAGCATGAGAAAGTTCATACCTTAGTGGGGATGCATTTAAATACTCCACCATCTGAGTGTATTGAGGAAACAGAGTGTTGTCAGCCTCCAAATAGGCAACCATGTTATGCTGACTTCTGAACTCCAATACCAAATCACTCGGTTTAAACTTAGGCGCCATTGATGTAGAAAGCTGTGATATATATGTTATGAAAGATGAATATGTGTGAAAATTTAGATAGACAAGAATAAGCAGATACCCTGTTTCAAAATAATGAGCCAAATATATAGGAGAGGTAAGCACATGTGATTGGTAAAAAATGAGGCAGTTATATTTCAAAATATAATGATGAAAATCTTGAAAAGTTATAACTAATCTTGTGTATTAATAAAAAGTTACCAACTCCTAAAATTACGGCCCAAATTTTCGTCAAAAATAACAACTGGGTAGGGCCCAATGGTTGTCAACGGTAAAAAATAACCTATCAACGCCCAACGGCTATATTCATGTCAACGTTGGAAAAGGCCATGTCAACGTCAAAATTGGTCCTAACAACGTTTGGAAATAAATCTGTCAACGTCCAAAAATAAAAATAATAAAAATGAAAAAGGACCTTAACAAAGTGATTTAGGCTAGTGAAGATAACCTATAAACTGAAAATTATCATAGGGTGGCATGCAATGTCCAATCATGCACACTTGCTTAAGCAAGATAGACATAACAGTCCTCAAGTGTCCCTTGCTAACCAAAGTTCTTAACAGTGAAGTTATCTCATAAAATCCTTTATAACTTCCCAGGTATGCCCAATAAAAATCATACCCAAGTCTCCCAACAGACCACATCCAAATCTAGGCCAAAAAATCTTGGCAGCGTGCATAGTATATCAACTTTGCATGCTACAATGCCTCATGAGCTAGTAAACTAGTTCATACTCACCAGTGGACACAATCTAGAATTATGATAAGAGTATTATATGAATACCCAAAAAGTCCTAAAGGTTTCCTAAACCTCCCCTTAAACTATGATACATAAGTTGCCAAATAAAATGCATGTAATAAAAATTTATGTCATGATAGGAATATAAATATTCCAACCATCATCCATAAACTTGAATATGCTTCAATAATGCTCCAAGAATCCATAAGCAACTCTGTATCCATTTGTCAAATGCTAACAACGCCTGCATAATTAGATCAAAAACCACAAAACTAACATGTTGCTGACAACGTCAATTTAACACTTGTCAGCGTTAAAATAACCTTTGTCGGCGTTAGACAAATAAAGTGTAAAATCTAATTTTGTACAAAGACCAATAACAATGCATATCCTGTACATACTTTTACAATAATCCCCCAACACACATATTAAGTGAGATTGATCATTCCAATACTTGTTACCAAGTATTGAAATCTCCCAGTATCAAAAAGTTTAGTTAATAAATCCGCCACATTTTCCTCTATGTCTATCCTATCTGGTTGTATTAAACCTTTTTCAAAACGATCTCTTATAAAATGATGTCTAATTTCTATGTGTTTTGTTTTATATTGATGTATAAGATTCTTAATAATGCATAAAGTACTGTTATTGTCTACAAAAATCTTGACATGCATAAAATTATACCCATAATCCAACAGATGGTTCTGAATCCATAAGACTTGTCCACAACAAGCAGATGCACCTACATACTCTACTTTAGTTGTAGAATTGGCCACCACTGTTTGATTCTTGCATTGCCAAGATATCAACCTACTCCCAATAAATAGGCATCCACTAGTTGTGGATTTTCTATCAAACTTGTCACACCATAATCACTGTCTGAATATGCAATAAGCTCCAATGGAGAATCTTTTGGATACCATAATCCCAAGGTGGGATAGCACCTAAGATACCTAAAAATCCTCTTGACAGCATGAAGATGACATTCTTTGGGAGTTACTTGATGGCGTGCACATGCACACACATCAAACATAATGTCAGGTCTTGAAGCTGTGAGATACATCAATGATCCAATCGTTGACCTATAATGCCTGACATCCACCTCTTTTCCATCTCCAACCTTTCCCCAAGGGTGTTCCCTATCCATGGGTGTGCTAGCCTGTTTCTCATGTGGAGAAAAGCCAAACTTCTTCAAGATTTCTGCTACATATTTGTCTTGAGAGATGAAGATACCATATTCTTTCTGATGTACTTGTAACCCTAGAAAGAAGTTCATCTCCCCCATTGCACTCATCTTGAACTTGTCTGTCATGAGTTTGGAAAAGTCTTCACTCATCTTTGGACTAGAAGATCCAAAGAAGATATCATCTACATAGACCTGTACAAGTAAGAAATCCTTACCAGTGTTCTTTGAAAACAAATTCTGATCTAGGGTGCCCCTTTTGAATCCATTTTCCACCAGATAGGTGGACAATGTGCCATACCATGCTATTGGGGCTTGATGAAGTCCATACATAGCTTTCTTCACTCTATACACCTTGTCTGGATGTTCTGAATCTTCAAAACCAGGAGGTTGCATTACATAAATCTCCTCTAGAATTCTGCCATAAAGAAAAGCACTCTTCACATCCATTTGATAGACTGTAAATCCCATGCAAGAAGCATAGGCTAGAAAAATCCTTATTGCCTTAATCCTTGCAACTGGTGCAAAGACCTCATCATAGTCTATCCCTTCCTCTTGTGTATATCCTTGAGCAACTAAACGTGCCTTGTTTTTTACCACAATACCTCTCTCATACTTTTTGTTTCTAAGAATCCATCTTGTCCCAATAGGTCTGACATGTCTGGGATAATCAACTAACTCCCAAACATCATGAATAGCAAATTGGTGAAGCTCATCTTGCATTGCTTCCACCCAACTTGGTTCTTTGAGAGCATCAAAAATCTTCTTGGGTTCCTGTTGTGACAGAAAACAGGCAAACAAACATGCTTGAATAAGAGGGGTATGAACCTTCTTGTGAATATTAGCAATAAATCCTCCATGATTCTGATGAGACCTTCTAGTTTGCACAGGAGTCATCACATCACCTATAACTAAAGAAGAAGGATGATTCTTCATGTTAGATGTAATTACTCCTCCTTCAATGATTGTGTTATCATCAATTTCAGTCTCCAAATTGCCAATATCTTCTTCAAATGCTCTTCCATCATCATCTGAATGAACCTCTCTATTTCTATTTGAAGGTTCACCTTGTTCAAAAACCCTGGAAGAGAACAAATGGTCAAAAGAGCTGTCAACGCCTGAGTTAGGGTTGTCAACGTTTGAGCCATCAACGCCTGAATTTGTCTTGTCAGCGCCAGATTTTCCTTTGTCAGCGTCTGAAGAATCATGCATGTTTTCAAATGGTGATACTTGTGGACCACCTTTTTCCTTTCCAGCAGCAGCAGCAGCAAATGCATCTGTCCATATAGGAATGGCAACATACTCAAGTATGGGTGCTGATTTGTCTGCTTGTGGCCTAACCTCCTTATCAACCTGTTTACCTGAAATTTCAACAACTGGTTCTTCCACAACATTTGAAGTCACCTTCATAATGTTTGGATTAGTAACAGGCATATAATTCAATGTCCTAGATAGAGGTTCCAAGTCAAATAACCAATTTGGACCACTCTCAGGATCACTAGGCTTACTCTCTAAAAACCTAACATGTACCTTTTCAAGTATACGTTTTTGTTTCTTAATGTAAACTCTATATCCTCTACTCTGCACTGAATAACCCATAAAGTATCCTTCATCACCTTTAGCACTAAACTTTCCTATGGCATCACTAGTGTCTAAAACAACTATATGACAGCCAAAGGGTTTAAGAAAACCAATATTAGGTTTCCTAATCCAAAATAGCTCATAAGGTGTCTTGTTTTGGATCTTGTTGATTAATGCCCTATTCTGAAAATAGCAAGCTGTATTCACAGCCTCAGCCCAAAAAGCAATGGGAAAGTGAGCATTAGCCAACCTAGTCCTAACTGCTTCTATGAGTGTTCTATTCTTTCTCTCAGCTACCCCATTTTGTTGTGGGGTTCTAGCTATACTAAACTGTCTAGTAATCCCTTTCTTGGCACAAAAGTCATCTAACAGCTTATTTCTAAACTCACCACCATTATCACTTCTAAGTATCTTAACCTCATTCCCAGTCTTTTCTCTAACTAGGTAATAAAGTTAATCAAAATATCAGTAATTTCACTTTTCAAAGCTAAAAAGAAAGTCCAAGTAAACCTAGAAAAATCATCAGTGATGACAAAACAATAGGATTTATCATTTAAGCTTTCTATGTTAGTTGGACCAAACAAGTCCATATACAACAAGTGAAGTGGTTTAGAACTAGAATGCACAGGTTTAGACTTAAAGGAGATTTTGTGTTGTTTTCCTTTAAGACATGAAACACAAGAGTGGTCATTATGGAAAGCCTTTTCAGGCAAACCATCAACTATACCATGTCTCACAAGTCTATTTATGTTCTAAAAATTAACGTGCCCTAACCTTCTGTGCCAAAGATTACTCTCATCAACTGAAGCCTTAGCATATAGACATGACAAATTATTATTCATCCTAATTCCATTAAGATTCACATTATAAATGTCCTTATGCCTAGGTGTTCTATAATCAATGAATTTCTCATATGGTATTTTAAAATCTTTGCTCAACACTAAACATTCAATATCAGTGAAAAGAACCTTATTTTTGTTATCACACACCTGTGATACACTAAACAGATTATATTCAAGTTCTTTTACCAAAAACACGTTCTCAAAATGCAAATTATTGGTGATAAGAGTGCCTTTTGCCATTGATAGTCCCATATCCGCCTCCAAAGTACACTTTTTCACCATATTTAATGGGAGTGAAGTTTGTCAAGTAGTATTCCTTCCCTGTCATATGCCTAGAGCATACACTATCCCAATAGCCATAATCATTAACCTGCTTTTGAATGCCCTGCACATAAAGAAAACAAATTAGTTTTATTTGGGAACCCAAGCCTGAGCAGACTTGGATTCATTTGGTTGTTCAACAGGAACAGACTTAGTCCTTATGACAACCCCTTGTTCATCCCTTTTTAGATTAAACACCAGTTAACCCAAATTGGTTTAGTTATGACCTTTGAAATATATTGAAATCTGTTACAGGTCATAGAAATCCCATCTGAATTAGGGTTTTGAACTTGTTTAGGTCTCCAAAATAAGCTAGAAGAACCTTTAGACCCCTTTCCCTTTGGTTGCAAGTATTTGGTATTACTTGGTCTAGCAACATTGGAAACATTCCTGTCAATGTTTAATTTGTTCTTGTCAACGCTGAAATTACCCTTATCAGCGTCGAACCTAGGGATTGCTACAGGAACCCATTGTCTGTTAGACCACGTATTGGTCTTCTGAAAAGGCCTTTGCCCATAAGTATTAGACCCTTTTGTAAAGAATGGGGCTGGTCTAATGACTTGTGGACTTTGTTGGACAAAAGGTTTGGGTTTGACCATGGTTGACTTTCTATCAGCGTTGACCTTTGAAGCGTTGACACACTTATAAGCTAAATGTGAAAAACTTCCACAAGTATAACAGGCTTTTGTAGACATAGCTCTAGGTCTAGATGAAAAGAAACCTGTACCATTATCACTAATTTGACTTTTTAGTGACCTGGGTGTTCTATACATTTTTGCATATTTAATACTAGGTTTTCTATCAACGTTTAAGCCAAGGTCAACAGTCTTGCTAGTAGTAGGATTGGTCACTTTTATCGGTGTAGACTCATTTGGGTAATCACTAAGCATGCCACCCTTAACAAACAAAGTAGGGTTGGCTTTCTTCCATTGGTCTAAATCTGTTAATTTCTGCTTGTATTCCTCTACTGGGGAAAGAACTCTAGGTGGAGGAATAAATTACTCTTCTTGGAGTCTGGAATACCAGTCCAAGACAGATCCTTTCTAAGGACACCATAAAAGTTCCCAGCAGGTGGTGGAACACCAGCATACTCTTTCATCCCAATCCCACTCCTATCCCTAGAATCCCTTTGTTCACTAACACATTTTTCTAGGGTTTGAGAAGCTTTATCAAATTTTGAATTTTAAGATCTACATTATCTTTGTTTTTGATAGCATCATCTAACTTAGCTTGTAAAACACCATTGGATCTCTCCAAAATGTTTCTAACCTCAACACTAGCATTTAAATCATGAGTTAAAATATTGATTTGATCTTTTAGGTCAAACTCCATTTTCTTATATTCAGCCACAGTCTTTTCAGTTTGAGTAAGAGCAAGTTGATAATTAGATAACTTGCATCTTTCATTAACAACATCTGCTGTTAATTTTAAAACTTCTTTGTTAAGTTTTTCAGTGTTTAGACGACAACCCTTACTACAAAATGCATCATCATATACCTCATTGTCTGATGAAGATGAAGAATGTGTCATGAGAGCATAGTGAACATGCTCCTCTTCCTCCTTTTCTGCAACCAAAGCCTTGTTCTCTTCGTCATCCTTGGCCAAAAAGGTCCAATCCCAGCCAACACCATCTATGTCTTGCATGGCAAGCATAGCTTTTGTATCTTCAACCTTGACGATTTGGCTTGAAGGCTTTCCAGCATCAGATCTTCTAGGAGATCTACACTCTCTCATAAAGTGACCCATTCTTTGGCAATTGTAACACTCAACCTTGGATTTATCAAACCCAGCAGTGTCTTTAGCATTAAAAGTCATCTTCTTCCTGAATCTTCTATTCCATCTATTGGCCCTTATGCTAGCAAGTGCCATATTCCACTTTATGTCCATCTCTTCCAAGTGCTCATCACTAATTTGCTCAAGGTCCTCATATGTAATCACTGAACCATTGGGCAATGAAGCAATGTATGCACACTGTATCTAGATCAATACCAGCAGACTTAACTCTTGGTGAGTCAACATTGTATGTGTCAGCGTCTGGATGTGAGGCGCTGACAAAGCTTGATCTAACATTGACACAAGTTGATCTAGTAACGGGGTGCATGTATGACTCCCTTTGATCAAATTGACCTTCACTATGTGAGAAGAAGGCCATATTTCCATTGGTAGACTTGCTTCCTTGATCCAAAAGGATTTCACTCTCTACAAGCCCCAGTTTATTGTAAACATCATCAAAGGTGGAACTTTTGTGAGTATTATTAGCAATCATGGACCTTGTTTCAATCTTCCATGCATCACCAAGACTTTTAAGGAAAGTAGCGATGATATCAGCATCATCATACACTGTTCCCATAAATGACAACTTGCTTGTAATGTCCAGATGTCTGCTTCTCACTCCACTTAGCTTTTCATTGGGAAGGGCTTTAAATACTGCATACTCATGCAAGAGTTGTTTCTTTTTCTCTAAGGCAGTATCATCATTACCACCATAAGCAACTTGAAGGGCTGCCCAAAGATCTTTTGTAGAATCATAGCCTCTATACTTGTGCTGATTGGCTTGTCCCAAAAAAAGTTTAAGGATGCTTACCGTTTTCATGTCATTCCTTCTCTTTGCTATGTCCTCAGCTGAGACAGCGCTCCCATCTTCAGGTTGTTCTTTTTGATCAGCTTCACTTGAGCCTGGAGTTGATCTTGAAGTAATAGCAGCTGCAATCTTGGCAGCCTTATTGAATGTGTTTCTATATTCAATAATTTCCCATAGGGTGTGGTCATGGATTTGAAGATACTGCTCAAAGTTAAACTTCCACAGCTCAAAGTTGTTTGGGTCTAGCATGGAAATCTTGATGTTAGGGCTTGAGGAGGAGGAGGTTAACTCAGGAGTAGACATGTTGTTTGAGTTTTAGGGTTTCTTGAAAATTAGGGTTTTTGGAGATTTAGGGTTTTTGTGTTCTTTAGATCAAAGTTTCTCAACAAGCTCTGATACCACTTGTTGATCCCAAACTTAGATCGATTAAGCTTGTGTAAACGAGATTAAATCAAGTTAAACACGTAGAGAAACTTTGTTGTATAATTCAAGTATTATGTGGAATTAATACTTAAACAAGAACACACAAACAAGATAAACCAAACTTTCATTTTGATTGATTAATCAAACTTGCGTACAATGAAAGTGTAAAACATATATTGCACTAAAACCTAAAGGCCTCCTTTTATAGATTAAGGAGCCTTGTACAATAGTCTACGTATCAGCTATTTTAGGTAAAGATAAACATAAGGAATACATTGTCGAACATATCTTTACTAGAAACATACTAGAAACATAAAATGTGTAGACTAAGTTTTCTATCAGTTCTTGACTTCTTCTTATCAACACTTGATTTCTTCCTGTCAACGCTTGTCCTGTCAACGCTTGATTTCTTCCTATCAACGTCCAAATTGCTCTTGTCAGCGTCCAAGAGTCTTGACTACATTTTATTCCCAACATTGATCTTTAAAATCCTAAGTAGAAAATTAAGCAAGCTATCTAGTGAACTCAAAACATCCAAAATAGCAACCTATAACCTACTGAGTTGAAGGATACAGACCTACAAAAACAGCCTATCAGTAACCTTTTAAGACCCATACTATTTTCTAAACAAATAACTTTTTATGACTTTGAACTGTTGACTTTATGTATAACTGGGTAAACTCCTAGCTTAATATTGAATAACAAAAATAACATAACAGACTACAACCAATTCACTTAAACCTCTATTATACAAAACACTGCTAAAGATATATCAGCAAGAATTCTATAGACTGACATTAGTTAAAAGCTAATATGCAGAATTAAACGGACTAACTCATTTGTACAAAATCAAACTTGGACAAATACTCAGCAAACATATGACAGTAAATAGCTTTAACAAATTTCAGTATCTACTCTTCACTGAATTCTAACTAACAGTTTACTCTAAATGGCAGAAAATAAAGTGCGCTTAACCTTATCATCCGAAGAAAGTCCATTGAGTCGAAGTTAGGCGCTGAGCCAACTTTCGCTATCACTCCTCAAACGAAGTTACGCCTATAACTGGAACTGAAACAAATCCCTCCTACCACATACAACAAATTCAATCCTGCATAAACTCATAGTAATCCTGCAAAACAAATAAAGCATAGAAAATCTAAACAAAACCTTCGATTCTGAAACTTGCTATCACTGATCTTTTTTGAACAATTTCTACCAAACAGTCTACACTAATTCTCGTATACTAAAAACTTATGAACAAGAACTCACTGATTTAGAAAATAACAAGTGTTGATCCCAAACTTAGATCGATTTAGCTTGTGTAAACGAGATTGAATCAAGTTAAACACGTAGAGAAACTTTGTTGTATATGAAACAATCTAAGTATTAGGCGGAATTAATACTTAAACAAGAACACACAAACAAGTTAAACCAAACTTTCACTTTCATTGATTAATCAAACTTGCGTGCAATGAAAGTGTAAAACTTATAAAACTTATATTGAAACAAAACCTAAAGGCATCCTTTTATAGATTAGGGAACCTTGTACAAGAGTCTACGTATCAGCTATTTTAGGTAAAGATAAACATAAGAAATACATTGTTGATCATATCTTTACTAGAAACATACTAGAAACATAAAACGTGTAGACTAAGTCTTCTATCAGTGCTTGACTTCTTCTTATCAACGCTTGACTTCTTCCTGTCAACGCTTGTCCTATTAACGCTTGATTTCTTCCTATCAACGTCCAAAATGCTCTTGTCAGCGTCCAAGTGTCTTGGCTATATTTTATTCCTAGCAATCCTCCCCTAAACTTGATATCTACTCTAGTAATCAAGTTTCTGAATAAAAACTAAGTACTAGGAGGATTCTTACAAATCTTATCAAATTGAAAATAAATAAACCTAATAAAATATTTGGCCACGTCACTTGAGTAATCCATATCCACTTGTGTTGTCATCATTTTCTTCAAAACTTCTTAGGACATAGGATACTCAGCATCCATAAGAAGATACTCAGAAAACTTTGTAGAACTCAAATTATACACACCAGCTGCTGAATATAAACGCCATTGAAGTCCACTGATATCATCCTCAAGATCCTTCCAAACTGGATCTTCTTCATCTGGTGCACACATCCTCTTGAATGTTGACCAAATCTTTATTCCATTGACTGAAGTAGGTGCTTCAGCCTCACACTTGGCCTGCATCAACCTCCAAAGGTCTGCCAAGTCTTCTCTATCCAGGCTTGCAAACAAAGACATCAAAGTAGTAAAAGTATGTAACTCTTTCCCATATCTACCAACCATCCAAAACCACTTGCATCTTCTTCATAGCTAACTATAGGGTTTCTGGAATCATGAGGTAATACTTCTACCATGTGTGAAGCTTCCAAGGATAAGAGCTTAATACTCTTTCTAATAACAGCTTCACTGTGATTCACTCTATCCAAATTTGGTGGAAACTCTAGTGGAACTCCCTTCTTCAATGGTCTTGGTGTAATCAAAGCCCTTTGGATCTCCATCTCTTCTGCAAGTTCTTCTTTTCTTTCATCTGAAAGAAGTCTAATAGTATTATGCTCTTACAACTTTGCCCATATAGGATAAGCCTTATATTCCAATTCATCAAAAGACAATCCCTACAACTTTCTAAAAGTCCAACCTGTTTGATGACATCTGAGCAACATGTAATAGAGCTCCCTTCTTTCTGTCTTGGTCTGTTCAAGAACTTTTCTAGCTTTGTACTTTAGAATCACCTTGCAATCTCTTTGAACTCTGAGTAGAATCTCCAAACGCCAAATTTGATCTGATAAAGTCATGTCTAGATTATCCATTACTTTGTTCTCCCATTCAAAGTACATCTGAGCAAATTCTGGCATCTCATAATCTACCTGGTTCTTCAATTGTGTAAGCTTTTCCCTTGCCAACTCATCACCATATTCAAGTCTTTATGGTTCTTCAATAATCATGACACTTGAATCCGTGCTCTCATCACCACTGCTTTCCTTACTCTCAACAACAGTCTTCTTCATCCTATCTTCTTTCTCAGGTTGTGCAGCCAACATGGAATCAAACTTTACTTGAGCTGCATCCTTGGGAACCATTGTTTCTACCATAATTCCTTTACCCTTATCTAATGTATCAATGATGGGTAAAAGATGATGATGGTACCTGTGTAGACACTTCCTTGATAATAGCCGATGACTAGAATACATCAACCATACCTGCAGGTCTATCAACGTCCAAGACCTGTGTGTCAACGCCTAACTTACTCATGGCAGGGCTTGGCTTGTCAGCGTAAAAAATCTGCTTGTCAACGCTCAATTTACTCTTGTCAGCGCTTCTTTGGAACTGCTCCATCATCTCAGTAAAAGATAGATTCAAATTTGTAGGGGTAACCAATGAAACATCAAAACCTGGTTGCCTCTTCAGATCTGAGCTTCAGCTATACCCAAAGATTCTCTTTCATGTGAGCCTTTGTCACTCACATGTATCTGCTCATCCTCCCCTTTAGAATAATCCTCCACTCCACGCCTAGGGTTAGCACCTTCTAAAATAACAATCCTCTCCCTCAATTGCTTGAGTTCAAGGCCTTGTGTAGAGACAGTATGTACAAGGTCTGCATTTTGCTTTTACAAGCTAATGCAGACAGCCGTCAATTCCAACAATGTATAGGGTTCCAATCTGCCCTCCTCAAGAATGGGTATTTAACCTCCCAAAATAGAGTCATGGGGCATGGATAGGGTCTTAATGATGTTAGGACTGGCGTGGCCTGCATCTAACTAGTACTAATAGTCCTAGCCCCACCCATATCACCAACCATACTTATGGTGGTGGTTCTCTCTGCAACATGGCTAGGACCACTAGAGGAGAACACTCTAGTAGTCCTTTGGCGTTTTTCCATCCTAAAGTCTGGGGGTGAAGAGGATGATGTGGATTGGGTTGTTGTTTGAAGGTTAAGGGGTGTTTGGGTTTGTTGTAGAAGGGTGTCAACGTTTGGATTTGAAGTGTCAACGCCAACATTAAACGTGTCAGCGTTGAAGGGATCTTGGTCAAGTTCCATATGTTGGGGTGATGGTGATGGTTCAGGTAATGGGTCAAGTTGTGGTTGTGGGTCAGGTTGAGGTTGTGCTGCTGCAATAATAGAGAGCATGGCTTGGGTAAGGGGTAAGTCTCTGTGTGGGGGTGAATTCATCTTTCCAAAATTTTCTTTCTTTTGCACATGGATCGTATAAAAGTCATCATGATCCCTGGTGCAATACCTTTGTTCATCAAAAACCATTCGCAAAAATCTTGGGTAAGCGAGAGTCATCTTGCTACCCTTGTTTTTACACATGCCATCAAAAATTATTTTAGAAAAATTATATTTTTGCCCTGTAGCAATACACACAATGGCACTTCCAGTTGACCTGTTAATTTCATTGTGTGCAGTACATTTGGGACTCAAACATTGAAGTATGACATGTATTAAATAGTTCCAAGCTAGGGGAAATTCTTGTTTTGAATATTTATTTAAAGATACCTCTTCAGGGAAAGGATAACCCAAAGCTTAAAGTCCTTGTTCTATCTCACCAATGGGTAGGGTAGTTATACCATATACATCATTAAGATGCAAAGCCTGGCGAACCAAGGCTTCAGTAACCACCCATGAATGCCCATAGACTGTAGCAATCAATGTAGTCACATTATTAATTGTTGAGGAAGTGATAGTATTCTAAAACTTCTTAATATGAGTGACAGGGATAAGAGGAGCATGAGAAAGTGCATACCTTATGGGGGATGCATTTAAATACTCCACCATCTGAGTATATTAGGGAAACAGAGTGTTGTCAGCTTCCAAATAGGCAATCATATTATGCTGACTTCTGAACCCCAATACCAAATCACTCGGTTTATACTTAGGCGCCATTGATGTAGAAAGCTGTGTGAAATGTTATGAAAGATGAATATGTGTGAAAATTTAGCTAGACAAGAATAAGCAGTTACCCTGTTTCAAAAGAATGAGCCAAATATATAGGAGAGGTAAACACATGTGACTAGTAAAAAATAAGGCAGTTATTTTCAAAAGATAATGATTAAAATCTTGAAAAAGATATAACTTATCTTGTGAATTAGTAAAAAGTTACCAACTCCTAAAATTACGGCCCCAAGTTTCGTCAAAAATAACAACTGGGTAGGACTCAATGAGTATCAACGGTCAAAAATAACCTATCAACGCTCAACGGCTATATTCTTGTCAACATTGGAAAATACCATGTCAACGTCAAAATTGGTCCAAACAACGTTTGGAAATAAAACTGTCAACGTCCAAAAATAAAAATAATAAAAATTAAAAAGGACCTTAACAAAGTGATTTATCCTAGTGAATATAACCTATAGACTGAAAATTACTATAGGGTGGCAAGCACTCTCCAATCATGCACACTTGCTAACCAAAGTTCTTAACAATGAAGTTATCTCATAAAATCCTTTGTAACTTCCCAGGTAAGCCCAATAAAAATTATACCCAAGTCTCCCAACAGATCACATCCAATTCTAGGCCAAAAAGTCTTGGCAGCATGCATAGTATATCAACTTTGCATGCTACAGTGCGTCATGAGTTAGTAAACTAATTCATACTCACCAGTGGACACAATCTAGAATTGTGATAAGAGTATTATATGAATACCCAAAAAGTCCTAAAGGTTTCCTAAACCTCCCCTTAAACAATGATACATAAGTTGCCAAATAAAATGCATGTATTAAAAATTTATGTCAATATAGGAATATAAATATTCCAACCATCATCCATAAACTCAAATATGCTCCAATAATGCTCCAAGAATCCATATGCAACTCTGTATCCATTTGTACATGCTAACAACGCCTGCATAATTTGATCAAAAACCACAAAACTAACATGTTGCTTACAACGTCAATTGAACACTTGTCAGCGTTAAAATAACCTTTGTCAGCGTTAGACAAATAAAGTGGAAAATCTAATTTTGTACAAAGACCAATAACTAATGCATATCCTGTAAATACTTTTACAATAAGTTCCCAAAACACATATTAAGTAAGTTTGATCATTCCAATACTTGTTACCAAGTATTAAAATCTTCCAGTATCAAAAGGTTTAGTTAATAAACCAGTCACATTTTCCTCTGTGTCAACCCTATCTGGTTGTATTAAACCTTTTTCAAAACAATCTTTTATAAAATGATGTCTAATCTCTATATGTTTTGTTTTAGAGTGATGTACAGGATTTTAATAATGCATAAAGTACTGTTATTGTCTACAAAAATCTTGGTATGTGATGAGACTGCTTTTATACATAGTCTCATCGTCCAAAACGGGCTTTAAATGCATTAAATATCATCAAAAATGCCAAATATATGCTTGTGTTTGTTACTTGTGTATTTTAGGTACGGATACTGAGAAAATGACAAAAGAGCACAAGAAACATGCAAAAACGAACACGGGAAACGAAGCTGCACAATGAACCAAGCCTTAATGAAGATTTTTCAAGAAAAACCCTTGAAGATATGAAGATTGTACAAGAAGGGTCCTCCAATAGTGAAGAATTGACACTTTAAACCCTTGTATAATCATAATTACAAGTTTGGTCCTTAAAGTATGTGAAATTACAAAAAGGGCCCTTCACTTTAAAGAATTGGTAAGAATTGTCCCTTAACAATCAAGACTTGTCAACTTCAGTCCTCCAAGAAGTCAACAATACAAGTCAAGACCATAATCTATGAAGAAAATGCCAAAACATCCCTTCAAGAATCAACAAATGGTAAGAAATACCCCTGAAAATACTTTGGAAAAGTATTTGGGGCAAAAGTGAAAATAGAAACTTTATTAACAAAGGGAATCCGGATTTGGCTTATTTAATTGCAAGTGAAAGGAGTTTAAGAAATGGAGGGTTATACCTGGCAGACAAAAAAAATAACCTAGACCACTCTTGGCTTGACACCTGTCCTACTCACCAAAACAACCAATCAAAACCCATCTTTTGGCCACCTCACATCCCACTCACTTTATTAAACTAATCCTAACATATTAGTTTAAAATTGGCGCTTAACACCTTGTTTAAACCCAAAAACAAATCAAAACTGGTACTATTAACTCAAGAACACGAATTAGGTTTTCCTAATTGCGTTGTAATTAAACCACCAAAATATCCAGAAACATGATTAAGGTCATCTTAATCACATCCCAACTTTAAAAAACCTTGCCACGTCACTCAACAACCCCACACAAGATTCCCCTGCACACGTTTTTGGGGATACTACCAAGACTTGCTAGAAAATCAACACTCCTTGTTTAGCTTTGTTCCTAAGCTTTAATATGGACCTTTGGATGCAGTTTCAACCTTGACAACTCACACAAGCAGACAAATTCAGTCACATGAGCTCAAATATTTCAAAATCCTCAAGGGCAAATTTTGGACTTCACAACTAGGGTTTATACGTTTTTATGCTCTCTAGATGAACATTGTAGCCTATATAAAGGGCACTTAGGCTTTACATTTTAGTTGCTCTTGGTTTTTCCTTTATTCACAATTCTGTAAAGCCTTTATCATAGTGAATGAAAAGTGTTTGCAATTGATGATGAAATCCAAGTGCCAATCTTTCTAGTTACTTGTTATTGTTATATGTTTGCTAAACTTGAATCTTAAAACGTTTTTTCAAGTTTTGTGCAAGAAATTGCTCAAAGTCCAAAAACCTTGATATTTTGCTAAGTTCCTTGGTACACCTTGGAATTCTTGGGCTATAAGTGCATCATAGCACCCTGATAAAGAGTTTTCAAGGTGTTGTGAGGCTTATAACTTAGGGATAATCAAGTGTGGGGTACAAGGGTTACATAAATCAAGATTTGTCACCTTTCTGTTTTATATTTTTGCTCCTAACCTTGTTCTATCTTAGCAGCCTGATATTGGAAGCTTGTGCCTTGTTTTGCTAGGCACATAAGCTCAAACATACGTGGGTGTGGATGTACATTCATGAGGTTTGAACCCTTAATCTCAAAATCTGTCAAGAAATTGGATATTTGTGATATTTGAGTTCTACTTGTGTATGTGTTGATCTTGTGCTCCAAATCTTGTTGTTTGTGTCTACTGCATATTGAAGTTATTGTGTTATTGGTTAAGTGTTTGGTGTTGTATGGTACTAGTTATTGTTTAAGAAGTGTAGTAGAGTGATAATCTGCAAGTTGTATGCTTTTGAACACATGAATCAATCATATGCTTATAAAATCTTGATTAGTTGATATTTTGGACTGTGATTTGGTACACACCTAGTTCTAGGCTTAGAATTAGGATAAAAAGTGATAAATTATATCCAACATAACCTGTTAAGAAGATCTAAGTGTTTGAATTTGGTTGTGTGGTCAAGTATATCAGTAAGTGTTCATAACTGCATGTTCTTTGTTCATCAGTAACTTTTGGGTGCTTGAATCTTGATCTAGGCCTTGAACCATTGCATGAAACCTGTTTAAATTTGTTCATTTGAATTTATTATAGCTTGTGTATGCATTTGGTGAAGTTTGGTTGGCTGATTTTTGCTTAAAGTGCTTATTGAACCAAAACTGCTTATTGTTCATATATGGGCTAGGTCTGTGGATGTTTTGAATTAACTGTATTAATTGGCTGATTGGAATTGTGTTTTTCTTGCTTATATTGACTCCTTATGATTAACTGATCATTTGGGTGCCTTTGCTTAACTTGAATCCACAAAAAAAAAAGCCACAAAAAGACAAAAAGTCAATTTGGTCAAGCAGGGGGAAAAGTTCCCACTGCTCAACCTCCAAAACTAGCCCCTACTAGTGTAAAACATCAAACAGCTTATTCATAAGCCATATTGGCTTATCCAGACTTGCAACAACTTATTTTTTTGTGATAGATCTTCCCCATTTGACCCATTTATTTGATCTAGAGCTTATTAGACTTTGAATTTGACTTTTTACTAGAAAACTCATTAAGTTGACTTTAACATAAGTGCTTATCTGCTTATTCTGGCTTATTGCTTGTGCTTATTTGAAAACTTTTTGATTATTTTGCTTAACTAAGTCATTTAAAAGCTTTTGAAAGTTGAATCAACACTTGAGGTGGTCTAGAACTCAAAAACGATTATTTTGTCGTTTTGTGAAGAGAGTCTTGGCTTATTTCAGGTTTACTTCTTGTACTTTTTCCAATTTTCTTTTTACATATCTCTTAAGTAACTCAAGAGAAGCTTGTGTGTCAAATTTTAGCTTATGGCATCAGCTTATAGCTTAATGGGCCAAAAAGCCCATTAAGAATAAGCTGCTTTGAAATAAGCTAGCTTAAACACATTTTCAGCTTTTGGTCCTTCAGAGTTTTGTTATTAAAATCAAATTTTAAGTCAGATAGGAGATTTTGGGCTTATTTGGATAACATTTTTCTTATTGGGCCTATTTCAAGCCCATTAAGGGACTGTTTGGACTTTTAGCCCATTTCATGGCCCAATAGGGGTATTTTTGTAATTTCAGCTTCATTTCTGTTTTAATTAGGTTAAAATAAGTAGGTTTGCAACTTTTTAGAATTATTTTATAAATTTTGGATTTTTATTAATATTTTATTATTATTTTATAGGTTTTGCTAACCACCACCCTATGGGTGTTTTTTAAACATTCTATAAATAAAATTTTTACAATTAATGAATTTCAAATGTACCATATTTAACATAGTTAATATTAATATATACCATATTAAAACTTACTTACCTTAATTACAAATGTTAGAATCATGCATTTATGGAAATAATTAGTTCATATTTGGAATTGTTTTTATTTATGGAAGTTTAAAAAAACACCCATTGGGTGTTTGTTAGCAAAACCCTTATTTTATTATTAAAAATTAATATTTAGATTTTTCAAAGTTTTCCATTTTTCTTAGATCAAATACATTAAGTTAGGAATTTTACAATTTTTAGAATATTTTTATTGTCATTAGATTAATTTTTAGAATTATTTTAAGTTTTAATAGTTTTTAGTTGTTTTTAAATAGTTTTTATTAATTTTAAAATTTTCAAAATCAGTTATAAATTTAGTTAAGTCATTTTAGAGGTTTACAAGTTAAAAAATCTCATTTTGGGCTTTTTATTAATTAATTTGATTTTTTGGGCTTTAATTAGCATTAAAAAATTATTATTTAATTAAATAAAAGGTGTGAGTGATTTTTGATTTTTTGTAAACTCTAATTACATTTTTAGGATTTATTGCAATTTTCTAGGAATTTTTAGGGTAAATTTTTAATTTGGTCACTTTTACGGTTTTACGTGCACGACTATTCGTCTTATTCATAATCGTAACCGTCATTCTCTTCTAATCTCTTTTCTTCTTTTCATTTCTCATGAATATAATCACAAACCATTAATCATCTCTCTACACAACACACTTGCCTCCTTGGAAACGAAATTGAACTTAATTGGTCATTAGTGCTTGGTTTTCCTAAACCGACACTTAATACTTGCCCTATTTACCTCCTTTTCCTAAAGGTGTGTAAAATCACTACATCATTTTGGCACCGCTGCCGGGGAGGCGTGTTGTGTTTTGATTTAAACAATTGTTGTTTTTATATAGCCATAATAGCTAATTGTATTAGTAGCACTCTACTAATACGTATTATCGGTTTTTCGTTTTTTGTGAATACTATTACTATATTGTATACGTAGAACAATAAATTCACAAGTACTCCAAAAGTGTGAAAACACAACCTTGATTGGGAGTTCATTACTCAATCATTGTATTCGAATCTCAAACAAGAAAGAAAAGGCAAAATAGATAAATACTTTCGTGAAGCTTAATTGTGAATACTATTACTATATTGTATACGTAGAACAATAAATTCACAACTACTCCAAAAGTGTGAAAACACAACCTTGATTGGGAGTTCATTACTCAATCATTGTATTCGAATCTCAAACAAGAAAGAAAAAGCAAAATAGATAAATACTTTCGTGAAGCTTAATTTTGAAAAACACAAACTATAAGGTGGGTATAAGGAGGGTATTATAAAATATACCCTAAGGAAAAAGGCTCTTACGTGCTTCGCGCCGCCTCGTTTCCCCGCTTGCTTGTGCGTGTTTAGATAAAAAGGGCTAATCAACAGTTTGCCAACCAAAGTATTATCTAAGCATCATATATATTTTCTTGGTTTCATTTGATTAAACCCTCTTGAACGTTTTGGTGTTCCACCAACGTTCTAAAGTCATCGAAGGCGTTCACTTCACGTGATCGTTTTCATTCCTTGAGGCTTCTTTAATCAAGAGATTTGATTAAGGACGAGATTTGTAGATTTTTGTCTACCTAATACAATCACAAAAAATCCAAAAAAAGTAAAAACAATCCAAAATCACAAAAAATCCAAAAAAAGTAAAAACAATCCAAAACCACAAAAAAATGGAAAAAATAAAAACACCAAAAAGAATCTTCTTTGCTCATCCGCACGCTGTACGTGACGTTTATGCTTACTCGTAATCAAGCAAGACGTGCACGTAAACGAAAAAACTGAAAGGAGTCAACACCTACTCCTAATCTTTCTAGTGAGGAGTCTCCTATTGACGAACCTATCGTAGAAGAAGAAGCAACCATGTCGAATCGTACTATGATGGAGTTACTTCAAGCACCCACCGAGGGTTATGGAGAAGCTATTGTGATTCCCGCTATCCTTACGGAGAATTTTGAAGTAAAAACGAGTTTGTTGTCGATGATCGAAAACAACAAATTCCGTGCCAAATTGAGGCGAACTTGGAAAACAAAATCTTTGATAAGCTTAAAATACTTTTAATTGAATTCAAAGTTGGAGAACAAACTGCTCCCGCTACGGCTAAAGCGGTTGAGATTTCATGTATGTATTGTGGTGGAGGTCATGATTTCTCCGAGTGCATTACCAACGGTGGTAACACTTCGAGTGCCTACGCGACCACGGGAACTTACAACCAAAACGGTCAAGTTACCCGCTCTAATCAATTGACTCCACCGGGTTTTGCTCCCAATCAAAATGCTAAAAACAACTATCGAAACAATCAAGTTGGTTTTAAAAACAATTACAAAGGAAACAACTATGGGAATCAAGGGGCTAATAACAATCAAGTTTCAAACAAAAATCAAAACAATGATTTTTAAAACAATAACAAGGGTTTGCAAACTTCGAAAGATCTTCCAAATGAATTTGTTGAATACGCTAATGGAAACGACGCCAGGTTTGACAACATTCAAAGAGAAATCATTAGCCTAAGATCCGAGTTTAAGAACGACTTGAAAAAGGAGTTGAAAAACGAGTTAGCAAATGAGCTTAAAATCAACACAAACAAAATGGAAGGGAATGTAACTAGGTTACAACAAAACCAACAAAAAATGGAACAAGGGCATCATGAAATAAAACAAGAGATGATTAAGGCCGAGAAGAGGAAATCTATGTTTGAGGATAAAATTTCATCTATGTTTGAGGCTATAATGTGCAAACCGTCTTCGAGTAGTCTTCCTAGCAACACCATATCGAACCCTAAGGGAGAGATGAAAGTGATTACCACACGAAGTGGTAAGACACTTAAGGAACCGACTCCTCAACCAATTGCTCCTACGGAGGATGCAATTGAGGAGGAACCCGAGGTGATGGTCGAAAAAGAACATCTCCCAATCCCACGAAGTACCGCTCATGCCACACCCACGGTTGACCCATTACCACATTTGGAACCCGAGATTCCAAAGGCTATGCCTATGCCTCAACCCATACCACCTTTGCCCTATCCATCGAGACTTAGAAAGGAGAAACGTCAAGAGCGCGATAATTACCAATTTGAGCTTTTTATGAAAATGTTTCGTGACGTTCATTTTAATGTGAGTTTTGCCGATGATTTGGTCATGATGCCTCGATTTGCCGCTAACTTTAAAAGTATGTTGAACAACAAGGAGAAATTGCAACAGTTGTCTAGTTGTTCATCGGTTTATCTTAACCGCATACCTCAAAAAGTCGGTGATCCCGTTAAATTCTTGATTCCTTGTGCAATCCAAGATATGGAAGAATGTTATGCCTTGGCCGATCTTTGTGCTAGTATTAACTTGATGCCACTTGCAATCTTCAAGTCGCTCAATCTTCCTAATCTTACTCCTTCACTAATGTCTAACGAGTTGGCCGACCATTCCACGATTCCCGCATGTGGATTGGCGGAAGACGTTTTTGTGAAAGTGGGAAAGTTCTATTATCCGGTAGACTTTATCGTTGTCGATATTCCCACGGATCCTCAAGTTCCTTTCATTTTAGGTCGTTCGTTTTTAGATACGTCTATGGCTTTAATTGATGTGCATGCTAGAAAGATCACCTTACGTTTCAATGACGAGGAACTTGTTATAAACGCAACTCAAAAATCTCCAATTTCTCATGTTTATTCCGTTGCAACCGTAAACCTCGTTGATATGATCGACGTTGTTTGCGAGGAATTTTCACAAGAAGTTATAGGTTTTGGTGATGATGAAAATAGTGGCAATCCCACTATGCTTGATCCCATTCTTGATAACTCGACACCAACCTTCACTCCATTTGAAGGTGGTGGTTTTACGTTGGAAGAATTCGATGTTCCAGGTACTTGTGACGAAGACCTCGACAATGATGAGGACTTCTCAATTAACAAGGATTTTCTTAACGATTTCCCATTTCCTCCACCCGAGGAGGTTATGAGTATCGAGCCCAAATCTTCAATTGAGGAACCACCTATCCTCGAGTTGAAAGATTTACCTCCTTACCTTGAATATGTATTTTTGGAGGAGGACGACAAGTTGCCGGTTATTATTGCGAAAGATCTTTCGGATGATGAAAAAACCGCACTTGTCGATGTTCTAAAGGATCACAAAGGGGCAATTGCGTGGAAGTTATCCGACATTAAGGGGATTGATCCCAAATTTTGTACCCACAAAATCTTAATGGACGAGGATTACAAACCCGTAATCCAATGTAAAAGGAGGGTGAACCCCAAAATTCACGACGTCATTAAAAAGGAAGTCCTTAAACTCCTTGACACGGGAATGATTTACCCTATTTCCGATAGCCATTGGGTGAGTCCTATTCATTGTGTCCCTAAAAATGGAGGAATGACCGGTTTTTCCAAACGATGCCAACGAGTTCATTCCAACTAGACTCGTGACCGGATGGAGAGTGTGCATTGACTATCGTAAGTTGAATGACGCCACTCGAAAAGACCATTTTTCCTTGCCCTTCATGGACCAAATGTTGGAGGGTCTTGCGGGAAACGATTTCTATTGCTTTTTAGATGGTTTTTCCGGTTACTTCCAAATCCCCATCGATACTCGTGATCAAGAAAAAACTACGTTTATGTGTCCATATGGAACGTTTGCCTATCGTAGAATGTCATTCGGACTTTGCAATGCACCGGGAACCTTTCAAAGGTGCATGATGGCTATTTTTCATGATATGATCGAGAAGACGATGGAAGTCTTCATGGATGACTTTTCCGTGTTTGGTAGTTTGTTCACTTTGTGTTTGTCGAATCTTGAGATAATGTTGAAGCGTTGTAAGGAAACCAACCTTGTGCTTAATTGGGAAAAATGTCATTTTATGGTTAAAAGTGGAATCGTCTTAGGGCACAAGGTTTCGAAAGCGGGGATTGAGGTAGATCAAGCTAAGGTAGACGTCATCGCCAAATTACCTCATCCCAAAACCTTTAAGGGAGTTAGGAGTTTCCTAGGCCACGCGGGCTTTTATCGTCGATTCATCAATGATTTTTCGAAGTTTTCTCGACCTATTACACATCTCCTCGAAAAAGATGCACATTTTGTATTTGACGAAGATTGTGTACGAGCCTTTGAAATCCTTAAGAGGAAAATTACCGAAGCTCCATTCTTGTTGCTCCCAATTGGAACCTCCCCTTTGAGCTCATATGTGATGCTAGTGACTACGCTATTGGGGCAGTATTGGGGCAACGTCATGATAAGTACTTCTTGCCTATTCACTATGCTAGCAAGACGATGACCGAGGCTCAACTAAAATACACTACAACGGAGAAGGAATTCCTTGCCGTGGTGTATGCATTTGAGAAATTCCGACCTTATCTCGTCTTGACTAAATGCATAGTGTATACGGATCATTCGGCTATCAAGTATCTTATGGCTAAACAAGATGCAAAGCCAAGATTACTTCGTTGGATTCTCCTCCTTCAAGAATTTGATCACAAAATCGTTGAAAAAAAAGGAGCCGAGAATCTAGCGGCCGATCATCTTTCTCGTTTGTAAGATCCTTACCAAAGTGTTTACGAGCCCAAGGAAATCACCGAAACATTTCCACTCGAGACACTTGGTGTAGTTAATTCTAAGCTTGATTCTTCTACCTCATGGTTTGCGGACATCGAAAATTACCATGCTTGGAGTTTCATCATCAAGGGTATGACGACTCAAGAAAAACGAAAATTCTTTCGTGACGTCAAGTTCTATTTTTGGAACGACCCTTACTTGTTTCGAACTTGTGCGGATCAAATTATTCGGCGTTGTATATTTGGCACCGAAGCTTCTAACATCCTTAGAGCTTGTCACGAGGGACCCACGAGTGGTCACCATGGTGCTAATCTCACGGCTAAGAAGGTTTTTGATGCCGGTTTCTTTTGGCCTACTATTTACCGAGATGCACATGCACTTGTGAAGTCATGTGACTCATGCCAACGACAAGGAAAAGACTCAAAGATGAAATGCCACAAAATATCATCCAAGTGTGTGAGATCTTTGACGTCTGGGGCATCGACTTTATGGGGCCGTTCCCATCATCTCGTGGTAATAAGTACATCCTTGTCGCCGTTGACTACCTATCTAAGTGGGTGGAAGCTAAGGCTTTGCCCACCAAGGATGCTCGTGTGGTATTCAAGTTTTTGAAAAGCTTGTTTTCTCGGTTTGGAACCCCTCGTGCGATCATAAGCGATCGTGGAACCCATTTTTGTAACGACCAATTCGAAAGGGTCCTAAGGAAATATGGGGTTACACATCGTCATTCTACGGCTTATCACCACAAACGAGTGGGCAAGTCGAGGTTTCAAACCGAGCTTTAAAGAGGATCTTGGAGAGATCTATTTGGGAAAACCGACAATCTTGGTCGGATAAGTTGGACGATGCTTTATGGGCCTTTAGGACCGCTCATAAGACGCCCATTGGGTGCACTCCTTATAAGCTTGTGTATGGGAAGAATTGTCAGTTGCCAATTGAACTTGAACACAAAGCTTATTGGGCCCTTAAGCATTGTAATGATGATATGGAGACTACGGGAAAACAATAGAAAATGCAACTTAATGAATTTGATGAATTGAAGGACATCGCTTATGAAAATTCATTGATTTATAAATAAAAGACTAAAAAGTTTCATGATTCAAAAATTAAAAACCAGGTTTTTAACATTGGAGATCAAGTGTTGCTTTTTAACTCTCTTTTGAAAATATTTTCCGGTAAGTTGAAATCCCGTTGGTCCGGTCCATTCACCGTGACTCAAGTTTTTCCATATGGGACCATCGAGCTAGCTCAAAATGATGGCCCCAATTTCAAGGTGAATGGACATAGGTTGAAGCACTACTTTGGCGGGGAAGTTCCATTCTTGAACTACCTCGACCAAATCACCTTCCCCAATGATAATTAGTATTGAGGGGATCGAGTCGAGCTCATGACTCGGTAATCAAAAACGAGGTGCCTCGTGGGGGAGTCTCATGCTTATCCTATGTACATATTATCGCTTTCTAATGTAGTAACGTGTGGGGATTTGTGCCCTTCCAGCCTTTGTTCCGTCGTTGTTTGTGAATAGTGGATTTTAGATTACCATTATCTTCACGATTGGAGCCTCTCGTGTTCGTTTTATGGGAGCACTCGATCGTTTGCTTGGAAGAATTTCTCAATATCCATGATATATCCTTTTATGTTCTAACCTTAGGTTTATAGCACACTTCATAAACGGCTTTAAGTTTAACGGTTACACCCTTTCCATGCTAGATTAAGCATTCGACTACGTCTCTAGTATGGGGGTTTTCCAACCCTTAGACTCAAAACATTGAGGACAATGTTTAACTTTAGTATGGGGGGTGAATAGATACTTTCCTTGCTAAACCTTCACGCTTTCCAAAGTTTATCTTTTTGTTTATCGTTTTGTTGCAAAATAAGGCTAAAAATGGCAAAGTTTTGAAATTTTTCTCATATTTTATAAGTGTTTAAGACACGAATGTAGATTTTCTGATGGCGAGAATAAAAGTAATTTTTGACTCGACCGTGTGTGTTGAGCACTTAGCTTCGATTCCTTAACTTTATATTAGGCTAAGTCTCTTAAATAAGAACGAGAAATGATAGAGTTAATTATAAGTTACTATGCTAAACGTAGAGTACTCGTATTCTTTCAAAAACTCATGTGTTCTCGTTGTTTGCTTATTCTCCCTTCGCTTGTAAATATTTTTTTCTTAATAAATATTGACTTAGCGGTTTAGTCTTGATTGTTGGTTTCTAGTCTTTTCTAGTAGCTTCCATGTAATTAAATTGGGAAGACATTAAGGTATCGCCAGCGTCACGGTTTTGAAGTATTGGCAACCCGAATAATCGAAAGCTTCACCCAATAATAAGATTTCAAGTGCTCACCTAAATCAAGCAAACAATTTAAAGCTCACCAGGCCGAAAAATCTATGAAAATTTGAAAGTGAATCAAGCCTTAATCTTGGAAGCTTTAAAGATCCAAAATTCGCTTTTAGCGTGAGGATATACGTCTGTCTTTGACCATAATAAACACCTCATAGCGAGGTTAATAAAAGGCAAGGCAAGACCGAAGTCATAATAAAAGCTTCATGGCAAAGTTGAATAAAAGATGGAGGTAAACCTATGATAATAAGGCCCTTCCGTTAGGGGGCGTATAAAAGTCTTGGTAATAAGTCTCATGTTCAAAAGCATTATAAAACCGTGTTTATCGATCCTTCTTGTTGACATAGTGTTTTGACATCGTTGTCTATTAGGAGGGGTTATTAATTCGATGGTCTTGGTTACACCATTAGGACTCTATTTTTAGACCTAAATCTCTATTATCGCATAAGTCAAACAATGTATCCTCGTGAAACATTCAAGACAAAATAAAATTAAAGAGATACAACTTAGGAAAATGGGAGGATAAGTACGTGATTAGGGCATATGAGTAGTGTTAACATTACTAACTTATAATGACAATGATCTCGTTGCACGCTTAGCATGGAATTGGGGTGAAAATCGAGGACGATGAAATTATTTCTAACGAAGCATTCACGAGTTCTTATTCTATGAACCTAAACGTCCCATTTTGCGATGAAAATCATACATTATGTCCAAAACGCAAGTAGTAGTAATAGTAGTAGTGTAGCTAGTTTATCATTCAATAAAAGTGAATAAAAATGAATTTTGGAGGTCCTTAAAGTTTGGTCCTTAAAGTTTGTCAAATTACAAAAAGGTCCCTCCACTTTGAAGAATTGGCAAGAATGGTCCCTCAACAATCAAGACTTGTCAATTTTAGTCCTCCAAGAAGTCAACAATACAAGTCAAGACCATAATCTATGAAGAAAATGCCAATACAGCCCTTCAAGAATCAACAAATGGCAAGAAATACCCCTGAAAATACTTTGGAAAAGTATTCGGGGCATGTGAAAAAACTTTATTAACAAAGGGAATCCGGATTCGGCTTATTTAATTGCAAGTGAAAGGAGTTTAAGAAATGGAGGCTTAAACCTGGCAGACAAACAAAGTTACCTAGACAACTCTTGGCTTGACACATGTCCTACTCACCAAAACAACCAATCAAAACCCATCTTTTGGCCACCTCACATCCCACTCACTTTATTAAACTAATCCTAACAGATTAGTTTAAAATTGGCGCTTAACACCTTGTTTAAACCCAAAAACAAATCAAACTGGTACTATTCACTCAAAAAACACGAATTGGGTTTTCCTAACTACATTGTAATTAAACCACCAAAATATCCAGAAACATGATTAAGGTCATCTTAATCACATCCCAACTTTAAAAAACCTTGCCACGTCACTCAACAACCCCACACAAGATTCCCCTGCACATGTTTTTGGGGATACTGCCAAGACTTGCCAGAAAATCAACACTCCTTGTTTAGCTTTGTTCCTAAGCTTTAACATGGACCTTTGGATGCAGTTTCAACCTTGACAACTCACACAAGCAGCCAAATTCAGTCACATGAGCTCAAATATTTCAAAATCCTCAAGGGAAAATTTGGGACTTCACAACTAGGGTTTATACGTTTTTATGCTTTCTAGATGAACATTGTAGCCTATATAAAGGGCACTTAGGCTTTACATTTCAGCTGCTCTTGGTTTTCCTTTATTCACAATTATGTAAAGCCTTTATCATATTGAATGAAAAGTGTTTGCAATTGATGATGAAATCTAAGAGCCAATCTTTCTAGTTACATGTTATTGTTATATGTTTACTAAACTTGAATCTTAAAACGTTTTTTCAAGCTTTGTGCACTAAATTGCTCAAAGTCCAAAAACCTTGATATTTTGCTAAGTTCCTTAGTACACCTTGGAATTCTTGGGCTGTAAGTGGATCATAGCACCCTGATAAAGAGTTATCAAGGTGTTGTGAGGCTTATAACTTGGGGATAATCAAGTGTGGGGTACAAGGGTTGCATCAATCAAGATTTGTCACCTTTCTGTTTTATATTTTTGCTCCTAACCTTGTTCTATCTTAGCAACCTGATATTGGAATCTTGTGCCTTGTTTTGCTAGGCACATCAGCTCAAACATACGTGGGTGTGGATGTAATGGTTTGAACCCTTAATCTCAAAATCTGTTAAGAAATTGGATATTTGTGATATTTGAGTTCTACTTGTGTATGTGTTGATCTTGTGCTCCAAATCTTGTTGTTTGTGTTTAAGATTGATGTTTTGATGCTTATGTATGCATGTGCTAACCTGAATCCAACTTTTGATTTGAAAATCTTGATTTGAAAATATAAAACGGTGTTTGGGTCTACTGCATATTGAAGTTATTGTGTTATTGGTTAAGTGTTTGTTGTTGTATGGTACTAGTTCTTGTTTAAAAAGTGTAGTAGAGTGATAATCTGCAAGTTTTATGCTTTTGAACAAATGAATCAATTATATGCTTATAAAATCTTGATTAGTTGATATTTTGGACTGTGATTTGGTACACACCTAGTTCTTGGCTTAGACTTAGGATAAAAAGTGATAAATCATATCCACCATAACCTGTTAAGAAGATCTAAGTGTTTGAATTTGGCTGTGTGGTCAAGTATATCATCAAGTGTTCATAACTGCATGTTATTTGTTCATCAGTAACTTTTGTGTGCTTGAATCTTGATCTAGGCCTTGAACCATTGCATGAAACCTGTTTAAATTTGTTCATTGGAATTTATTATAGCTTGTGTATGCATTTGGTGAAGTTTGGCTGGCTAATTTTTGCTTAAAGTTCTTATTTAACCAAAACTGCTTATTGTTCATATCTGGGCTAGGTCTGTGGATGTTTTGAATTAACTGTATTAATTGGCTGATTGGAATTGTGTTTTTGTTGCCTATATTGACTCCTTATGATTAACTGATCATTTGGGTGCCTTTGCTTAACTTGAATCCACAAAGAAAGCCACAAAAGACAAAAAGTCAATTTGGTCAAGCAGGGGGAAAAGTTCCCACTGCTCAACCTCCAAAACTAGCCCCTGCTAGTGTAAAACATCAAACAGCTTATTCATAAGCCATATTGGCTTATCCAGACTTGCAACAACTTATTTTTTGTGATAGATCTTCCTCATTTGACCCATTTATTTGATCTGGAGCTTATTAGACTTTGACTTTGACTTTTTACTAGAAAAATCATTAAGTTGACTTTAACATAAGTGCTTATCTGCTTATTCTGGCTTTTTGCTTGTGCTTATTTGAAATTTTTTTGATTATTTTGCTTAATTAAGTAATTTAAAAGCTTTTGAAAGTTGAATCAGCACCTTAGGTGGTCTTGAACTCAAAAACGACTATTTTGTCATTTTGTGAAGAGAGTCTTGGCTTATTTCAGGCTTATTTCTTGTGCTTTTTCCAATTTTCTTTTTAAAGATCTCTTAAGTAATTCAAGAGAAGCTTGTGTGTCAAATTTTAGCTTATGATATCGGCTTATAGCTTAATGGGCCAAAAAGCCCATTAAGAATAAGCTGCTTTGAAATAAGCTAGCTTAAACACATTTTCAGCTTTTGGGCCTTCAGAGTTTTGTTCTTAAAATCAAATTTTAAGTCAGATAGGAGATTTTGGGCTTAGTTGGACAACATTTTTCTTATTGGGCCTATTTTTTTTGGGTAAAGGGGAAAAAACCCTGGTAAAATATATTCCCAAAAGCGTTGAAGTATAATGGAATATAGATGCAATGCTACATTAACCTCAAGCAAAAGCTTGAACAACAACTAAATCATATGACATGCCATATGATCCTACTACACAATTAAAAAACAAATAACACCAATAGAAAAAAACCACCTAAAGGTGCATGAACAATGAAAGTAAAATGACATCAAGGCTAACACTTAGAGCGAACATCAGGCTGACGAGCACCATGTCGATCATCAATCGATATGACTTCTTCAACCTCGCTATCACCAGCATTAACCACATCTTCCTTTATATTAGAACCATCTTCCCAATCGGTACCATCATCTATCTTATCCCAAAGAGCACTAAAAGAATTATGAGAACTCTTCTCCTTATACTTAGTCTTAGCTACAAAACTCGAGGCTTTGTTATTCAAGAAACCCTTCTTAAGCATGGGAGCTGCCTTCTTAGGATTCTGACCCGTAATATTCGTTTTAGAAGTCTCACCCCTCTTAACATTACGAAACTGAAGATTAAGAGTCGGTTTAGTTAACTTGATACCTGCAACTTGTTGTTGCTTCTTCTTACCCTTATTCTTCTTGTTCTTGACCACCTCAAACCCATCATCCACCTGATCACTAGTAGCCTGAGCAACCACCTCCTTATGCAATTTCGGACACATGTCACTAGTATGATCAAAGATCAAGCATGTAGAACATCTAGGGGGTCTCCATTCATACTCAATATCAATCGTAACCAATGAATGCCCTTTGTCGCGACCTTTAGGGATAGCAATGACCATCGAATCCAATAACTCAACATCAGCTGAAACCTCAATGAGCGCCCGAGCATATGTGCTTCGACCCCACGAATTAACACACATATTACTCGTGTAGGAATCCAACATAATAGGTGTGCCAATTTGGGTAGTAATAAGGCTAAGACCAACCTCTGAATAAGCAACAATCGGCACATGATGAAGCTTCACCCAAACAGGCGCTTTGTTGCTCTCCGCCTTTTTTAGATCCGTAGTAGGCGACCAAACATTCAAGATAATAGGAACAGTCCTAATCAAACACGAGCCATTTTTAAGCACACGTTCCATTCCTTCCTTTGTATTAAACTGAAAAAGAAAGAAATCTTCATGAAGCTGAACACGTTTTAAACCAAACCGAGCCCACACATTTTTAACATAGTTTTCCACAAGTGGGAACGCTAATCGTTTACCAATAAAATGCCCATATAGCGTATGCGCAAATCTTAATTCAACCTCTTCAACAGCGTCATAAGGAAGTGTGATACGTGCTCCCTCAACACTCTCCTCACATCGTAACTCAGAGATCTTCACAATCTTTTTTTGCTGATTATGGGTAGCCTCATTTTGAATTATCGATGCAAATGACCCAATCTGTTGCCCTACATACGACTCCTGCTTAGAAGTAGCAACAAACTGTCCCACACTTGTGGAATCTAGACTACCATTATTAGTATTTGAAGCTTCCACTTTAACCTGATTCGACAACACAGGAATTGTACCAACTTTCGCAACAGCAGCCCTAGTCACCTGCTCATCAGTAACTATAACATCAACAACCCTAGTCGTGGAGCCACTAGATCCCCCAGTCCCCAACGAATACTCATCAGTACACTGCTTTCCAGGATCCCCAGATGGCCCCTAACGAAGTCTCGTATCATTAAGAACAGAATTAGGGTTTGAAACACCCAAGTTCGCTGTAGATCCGCCTTCCTTAATCCCCATTTGCTCTCTCAGCCGTGTCATACGAGCATTGAGAGCCTCCATATCAACTTTCTCAAATGCATTATCCATCCCTCTCTTCAATCAAAACACCACAATAAACCAAACCACGTAAAACAGATCCAAAAAACCCTAAATGAGTTTTATCGGACGGCGGTTGCACTACCAATGACTAACCAGCCTCCATGAATAACGATTAAAGATATAAATTAAAGCACAAAAGATATACGAATTGGAAAACCCTAACAAACTACTTCAATGACCCAACCCAGAAAGTAAGTCGAAACCCTAACTGCACATGAACCCGCAGCAATATAAAAATTGTTAATACGAAGTGATTAAACAATCTGTTATAATGTGCAAGAATCAATACAGAAGAAGAGACTGATTTAGGAAACGCAGAAAAAGCGGCTGCGAAAATCACCCATAGGGACTGTTTGAACTTTTAGCCCATTTCATGGCCCAATAGGGGTATTTTGTAATTTCAACTTCATTTCTGTTTTAGTTAGGTTAAAATAAGTAGGTTTGCAACTTTTTAGACTTTTTTTATAAATTTTGGATTTTTATTAATATTTTATTATTATTTTATTACTAAAAATTAAAATTTAGATTTTTCAAAGTTTTTCATTTTTCTTAGATCAAATACATTAAGTTAGGAATTTTACAATTTTTAGAATATTTTTATTGTCATTAGATTAATTTTTAGAATTATTTTAAGTTTTAATTGTTTTTAAATAGTTTTTATTAATTTTAAAATTTTGAAAAATAGTTATAAACTTAGTTAAGTCATTTTAGAGGTTTACAAGTGAAAAAATCTCATGGTGGGCTTTTTATTAATTAATTTGATTTTTTGGGCTTTAATTAGCATTAAAAAATTATTATTTAATTAAATAAAAGGTGTGAGTGATTTTTGATTTTTTGTAAACTCTAATTAAATTTTTAATTATTTATTCCAATTTTCTAGAAATTTTTAGGGTAAATTTTTAATTTGGTCACTTTTTACGGTTTTACGTGCACGACTATTCGTCTTATTCATAATCGTAACTGTCATTCTCTTCTAATCTCTTTTCTTCTTTTCATTTCTCATCAATATAATCACAAACCATTAATCATCTCTCTACACAACACACTTGCCTCCTTGGGAAACGAACTTGAACTTAATTGGTCATTAGTGCTTGGTTTTCCTAAGCCGACACTTAATACTTGCCCTATTTACCTGCTTTTCCTAAAGGTGTGTAAAATAACTACATCAGTATGCATGAAATTATACCCATAGTCCAACAGCTGGTTCTGAATCCATAAGACTTGTCCACAACAAGCATATGCAGCTACATACTCTACTTCAGTTGTAGAATTGGCCACCACTGTTTGTTTCTTGCATTGCCAAGATATCAATCTACTCCCAAGAAATTGGTATCCACCAGTTCTGGATTTTCTATCAAATTTGTCACCACCATAATCACTTTCTGAATATGCAATAAGCTCCAAGGGAGAATCTTTTGGATACCATAATCCCAAGGTGGGATAGAACCTAAGATACCTAAAAAATCTCTTGACAGCATGAAGATGACACTCTTTGGGAGTCACTTAATGGCGTGCACTTGCACACACATCAAACATAATATCAGGTCTTGAAGCTGTGAGATACATCAATGATCCAATCATTGACCTATAATGCCTGACATCCACTTCTTTTCCATCTCCAACCTTTCCCCAAGGGTGTTCCCTATCCATGGGTGTGCTAGCCCGTTTCTCATGTGGAGAAAAGCCAAACTTCTTCAAGATTTCTGCTACATATTTGTCTTGAGAGATGAAGATACCATCTACTTTCTGCTGAACTTGTAACCCTAGAAAGAAGTTCATCTCCCCCATTGCACTCATCTTGAACTTGTCTGTCATGAGTTTGGAAAAGTCTTCACTCATCTTTGGACTAGAAGAGCCAAAGATGATATCATCCACATAGACCTGTACAAGTAAGAAATCCTTACCAGTCTTCTTTGTAAACAAAGACTGATCTATGGTGCCCCGTTTGAATCCATTTTCCACCAGATAGGTCGACAATGTATCATATCATGCTCTTGGGGCTTGATGAAGTCCATACATAGCTTTCTTCACTCTATACACCTTGTTTGGATGTTCTGAATCTTCAAAACCAGGAGGCTGTATTACATAAACCTCCTCTGCAATTGTGCCATAAAGAAAAGCACTCTTCACATCCATTTGATAGACTGTAAATCCCATGCAGGAAGCATAGGCTAGAAAAATCCTTATTGCCTTAATAACTGTTTTTTAGTATATTAAAAATTATATCTTTGTTCGTTCTCGGTGCCTAATCGAATTGATCTCCGGTTAAAAGTGTGACTCGGTCGTTCTTGGTGAATAAAATAAAGGTTGTCGTTGTCTATAACTAATTAAAAATTAAATGCGAAAAGTATTTAAAATAAGCCAAAAACAAATAACTAATAATAAAGGAGCAAAACAAATAATAAAACGTAAATTAAAATAAAACAATTAATAAAAATAAAACTAAACAAAGAAATTAACTATCGACTCAAAAATAAAGTTTAGTTAATGAAAAAGGAGAAAATAAAAATAAGATGGTACTTTAAAGCTAAACGAGGCAAAACCTAAAGCGGGTACTAAATAAAAGATAAAACTTGAATCTTATGAAAAAATATTAATTTTAAAATTAGATGAAAAATTCAACTAAAAATACGTAACTTTCAGAAATAAAATCGGAACAACTTTCAGATTAAACTAAACAATTACGGAACAATATTAATTAATAAACAAGCAGGCAGGCTACCAGCTCAAGCAGGCAACCTACCTACTGAAATTGGTGGGAAAAGCTTAAGCTAGCACATAGGCTAGCATATCAAATTTTATTCTTATACGGAATAAATGGCTTACTTTTTCTTATACGGAATCCTTTATATTTACTTATACGGAATACTAGTAATGGCTTATACGGAATATTTTCTTCTTTAGGTTATCCGGAAAATAAGCTTGGTGTCATATCCGGAATTTATGTTTGTACACTTATCCAGAATATAATGATTTGTGTTGTTATACGGAATAACTCATTTGGCTTATCCGGAATGATCAAAATTGAGGCTTATCCGGGAAATTAGGGTTTACTAGTTCGGAATAATTAAAAATGACCAAAATGAAAATAAGGTAGAATCTAACAAGCACTTATCTAAAAACTTAACCAAATCAATTTTAAGAAAAAACTAATAAACCAAAATTTAAAAACTTTTAAAAACACTAAATAATAAAAATCTTTAAAAACAACTTTTTATAAAAATTAACTAATAAGCACTTAATTAAAAATAAGAAAATTAACACAATAAGCACTAAAACACTATAAGCTATAAAAATCAAACACATAAAAACCAAAAGCACAATGAAACACAAACATCAATCAATCAATCAAGAACATGATTAATTAAACTACATGATTATCAAACTCAAAACAAGATTAAAAATAAAGAAAAGTAGAATGAGAATGATTAATTGAAAAGCTTGAAATTAAGATGATTAAAGATCCAAAAGTACAAGATTAATGAAAAAGCATGGAAATTTGGATTACACCTACTCCTACTCCTAATCTAAAAAAACTAACTAAAATCTAATTAACTAACTAACACCCTCCTAATGACACATTAGGAGGGTATATATAGGAGGTGGGGAGTGCATGTGTTGCTTCCTTCTTTCTTTCTTCTCGTCTCGACTCGATTTAAATTATTTGTCTTTCTCGACGTCGTCTCGGGATTTGTCGATATAAATTGAACTCGTCTTATAATTTTCATCTATAATTAGACTTGAGTTCTTCGACTTCATTAAATTTCCGCCTTTAGACTTTTTCTTCGATAAATCTTCAGAATAGGCCTTGGACTTCCGTTCTTTTTGTACTCTTGATCTTTTGACTTCGTCTTTTCTCGTTTTCTTTGATAAAAGCCCGTGATAGCCCGTGTTTTCTCCTTTTTTCATATTTTTATCCTGAAACACAATAAAAACACAAACCACGCATAATTTCGACTTTTACGACATAAAATACACGTTTTGGCTTGGTAATTATTATAATTAAGTGGTAAAAGGATGGGTGTTTTCACACCTATCAAATCCCCTACACTTGACCATTGCAATGCCCTCATGCAATGCATTAGTTACAAAGCAAGATTTACATTTTTCATCATAATTAACCCACTTTGGCCTTTATTAAACATAAGACATAATTAAAGGAAGAAAACAAATTAAGAGATTAAAGACTTACATTGGGGTTTTGGATTGTCATGAATGTTTATCACCCTCAAGTTTCACGTTCTCCATACCAAGCTTAAAAACAAGATCATTGTTATTATAAGTTAGCAAACTAACACAAACTCATGTGGCCCAATTATTCACTTAGACTCCCTTATTCCTAGGTGTATCTCTTAAATTTTATTGTTGTCTTGAATGATCATGAGGATGCATTGTTGACTTATTACGATAGTTATTAAGGCTGAAAATAAAGTAGGACGATTTAATTATAGTTAGCTAAAGGACAAAATCTTTTAAAACTGTTTCTCGGGACCTCATAAAGTTCATATCTTGGCATAACTCGCTTCACGATTTGAGACCTTTCTCGGACCGAGATTTGGCATTGATTTCATACTTCAAATCTTGAGAGACGTTCATGAAATAATGGTCTTCTCTTCATAATAGGAATTTCTTCACTTGAAGTTTTTGAGATATTCTTTATACTTGGACCACGACTTCTTCATTTTTCATAAATCTTTATTTTGGATTTTGATATACAACGATCCGCCTCCTTTAAGGACTTGGATCTATTTATCCTTATACCTTGCCATGGTCTTTTCGGATAAACTTATCCATGATCTTTAGGGGAGTATTTGCTTTTCGTCGTGTGTCTCGATCCTTCATATTGATTTTTGATAAATGATTCTTCACATAACTTGGGATCTTTAGCAACAAAATGTAGCCCTCATGCCTTGTTAGGGCCTTTTCGGACTCGCCAATCTTCGCATCCCGCTTCAATAAGTTATGCCTTGGCTATGAACTCTAATTAATACCAAGCAACTTTTAAACGATCTTGGGCTAGAAGCTAAGTAACTTTTCAAATCGTATAACCTTATTTATTGCAATTAAATTTATTCAAGCGATGGGAGAAAAAGCTTATAATCAACTCACATAAATTCAAGAAAGAATACCAAACTTATAATTGACTCTATCATCTCTCGTTCTCCACAATTTAAAATCTCAAAAAATGAGACTTGTGGATGCTTAGCCTATTAAATAAAAGTTTTGGGTTTTCAAGTCATCTATAGGATCTTGCAACTTCTTAGACTTTTTCAAGTTTAGAATTCGCATTTTAAAGTTCCCTTGCTAAACGACTTTCTAGGATCAATTATAGGAACTTGCGAAAAGTTCTTGTTCTTAACCCGTAAGAGTTAAGACTTTCGCGTTTTAAAGTTCCCTATATAAAAGCCTAGCAAAACTTGACTTAAACACGTTAAGGATACTAGCTAGAGTAAACTTAGATAAGTAAACTCGGGTTGAGTCAAAAGATTCACAACGTTTAAAACTTAAAACCACTTTATTAAAATTTATTCTAGCAAAGAAAGAAAATAACCATAACAAAGGTAAATACAACTAGGCCAAAATAGATTAAAAATTTTGAAAAATGTCGGAAAATCAATTTTCTGGTTAAAATGAGGACAAAAACAAGGAAAAGTCCACTTAACTTCGATAGAAGTCCCCCCTACACTTAATATAAACATTGTCCTCAATGTTTAAGCATGTGGAAGTAAACTCCCCTACACTTAGGACATTGTGTACGTTGTTTAAATCTTGCTAAGGAAGATACAACTAAAGTGATTCCTATTTCAATCATAAATGATAAAATAATGAATCAAAAGAGTTTAGGATAGAACCGGGAAGACGGTTACACGGAATCACGGGTCGTCAAAAGTCATCAAGAATGGATCTTTGAAAGCTCGAATCCCTGCATATGATAAGAAAGAAAACAACAAACACATACTAGGGTCTCCCCCTACACTTATTATAAAAACAGATAAAGATAGAGAGATAATCGGGTTGCCTCCCGAGAAGCGCTTGTTTTTGTTAAGCGAGCCACAAGCCTGACTCGTCCCCGAATTAAATGGTCCATGGGGAAGCCTCTAATGTAATACCGGGATCAAAGACCTTGTCCTCATTCCCGGAGGGCATCAATGAAGGAGAGGCCGGAGGATAAGTCTTGAAGGGTAGAAAAGTCCTCTCAACATAAGAAAAGTAAGTGAAATCATGATCCACGGGAGGTGGGGTGGGTAAAGGAATCAAAATGTCATCCCCAAAAGACATATGATTATCACTGAGCGGCAAATCCGTAAAGGTGTCAATCATGGAATGGTCAATGTCACCCCTCCGGGTCAAAGAACTCGTCCTCGGTAATGGTTTCTAAAGGTTGGGATAAAAGGTGCTCGGGAGGGGGACTTGGGACAATATCTTCATGCAGCAAATTATCAAAAAGAATATCCCCCTCCGTGTCATCATCATCAATACCCGGAGGTATTGAGAGAATGTCGATTTCCTCCATAGCTGTATCTTATTCTCAACTGAAGTAATAGACGGAGGTAAAGACTCAGAAATAGGAGCAGAATTCAACGCTTCAATTTTAGCAATAAGAAGATGAACTTTCAGTAATTTGTCACGAAGAATAACGTCTTCCACCTCATCTACAAGACCAAGATCAGTGGTGAACTTCTCGTATGTCGGAGAGAAAAAAACAACATCGCCTTCATCGCCCGGAGGAGAAGGAGAAATTTTAAAAGTGAAATGCTCATAGCATGGAGAAAATCATCATCATTAAGAGCGACCTCGTCCGTAAGCTCAGCAAAAGTAGGGACATCACAAACCTCCTCAAATAAGTTGTCGAGACCAAATTCACTAATCTCACTCGATGAATCACAATCCTTAGACGCATTTGGGATATCAAGAGTAGGAGTAGTAATCTCAGAAGATGGGTTGAGATCATAGATATCATCCTCGTCATCATCATAATAAATGTCGTTGATCCTCTTGACATTTTTCGATGTATTTATTTAAAGCTTCTTGAACTTTTTGCCCTTGCTTAACAAGAGTGGCCCATTGTTCGTGGGGGCTCAAATGTTCGAAGGAAGGTTGATGATTGACGGTGTGATGTGGGGGCTCAAAATTTTGAAAACCGGAATTATAGCACGGATGTGGCTCATAGTAATTCATCGGTTGAGAAGAATTAGAACACGGATTTGGTTCATAATAATCCACCGGTGAAGAAAAATAAGGACACGGATTTGGCTCATAATAATTCATTGGCTGACAATAAGAAGTATCGTGAGGGCCCCCACAATTGTGGCAACATGGGTATGGAGAAAAAAATGGTTCATTTGGCGGATATGGATCGTCATAAATGGGAGAGGGTGAAATAGTGTCATTAGAAGGGAAGAATGAATTGAAGTATGAATTGATCGAATTGCACGATAGACAACCGCCAATTTCGTAATTAGGGATATCCATTCCACACCGTTCGCATGAACACCATTGACAGGATTGACTACCAGAAGATGGTCTTCCACACCCTACACAGTCAACAAACGAATCCATTAAACACAATAGATAAGCAAGAAGAATATTTTTGGTACAAAACTTTCGAAAAAGAAATGCTTTTTATGATTTTTCAAATGTTTTTGGGATTTTTGATATTTTTTAATTTTTATGGACTTTTGAAAAGTTTGGAGCAAGAAAAATAGCGTTCAAAAGTGAACGGATCCCAAAATCCAACGCGTCTGTCATAAAAAACCGTTAATCTTCACGAAAGAGCCGGCAGCAGCGCCATTTTAATAACTGTTTTTTTAGTATATTAAAAATTATAACTTTCTTCGTTCTCGGTGTCTAATCGAATTGATCTCCGGTTAAAAGTGTGACTCAGTCGTTCTTGGTGAATAAAATAAAAGGCTGTCGTTGTCTATAACTAATTAAAAAGTAAATGCGAAAAGTATTTAAAATAAGCCAAAAACAAATAACTAATAATAAAGTAGCAAAACAAATAATAATACGTAAATTAAAACAAAACAATTAATAAAAATAAAACTAAACGAAGAAATTAACTATCGACTCGAAAATAAAGTTTACTTAATGAAAAAGGAGAAAATAAAACTAAGATGGTACTTTAAAGCTAAACGAGGCAAAACCTAAAGCGGGTACTAAATAAAAGATAAAACTTGAACCTTATGAAAAAATATTAATTTTAGAGTTAGATGAAAAATTCAACTAAAAATACGTAACTTTCAGAAATAAAATCGGAACAACATTCAGGTTAAACTAAACAATTACGGAAGAATATTAATTAATAAACAAGCAGGCAGGCTACCAGCTCAAGCAGGCAACCTACCTGCTAAAATTGGCGGGAAAAGCTTAAGCTAGCACATAGGCTAGCATGTCAAATTTTATACTTATACGGAATAAATGGCTGACTTTTTCTTATACGAAATCCTTTATATTTGCTTATACGAAATACTAGTAATGGCTTATACGGAATATTTTCTTCTTTAGGTTATCCAGAAAATAAGCTTGGTGTCATATCCAGAATTTATGTTTGTGCACTTATCCGGAATATAATGATTTGTGTTGTTATACGGAATAACTCATTTGGCTTATCTGGAATGATCAAAATGGAGGCTTAACCGGGAAATTGGGGCTTACTAGTTCGGAATATTAAAAAATGACCAAAATGAAAATAAGCTAGAATCTAATAAGCACTTATCTAAAAACTTAACCAAATCAATTTTAAGAAAAAGCTAATAAACCAAAATTTAAAAACTTTTAAAAACAATAAATAATAAAAATATTTAAAAACAACTTTTTATAAGAATTAACTAATAAGCACTTAATTAAAAATAAGAAAATTAACACAATAAGCACTAAAACACTATAAGCTATAAAAATCACACACATAAAAACCAAAAGCACAATCAAACACAAACATCAATCAATCAATCAAGAACATGATTAATTAAACTACATGATTATCAAAATCAAAACAAGATTAAAAATAAAGAAAAGTAGAATGAGAATGATTAATTGAAAAGCTTGAAATTAAGATGATTAAAGATCCAAAAGTACAAGATTAATGAAAAGCATGGAAATTTAGATTACACCTACTCCTACTCCTAATCTTTAAAAACTAACTAAAATCTAATTAACTAACTAACACCATCCTAATGACACATTAGGAGGGTATATATAGGAGGTGGGGAGTGCATGTGTCGCTTCCTTCTTTCTTTCTTCTCGTCTCGACTCGATTTAAATTCTTTGTCTTTCTCGACGTTGTCTCGGGATTTGTTGATATAAATTGAACTCATCTTATAATTTTCATCTACAATTAGACTTGAGTTCTTCGACTTCATTAAACTTCCGTCTTTAGACTTTTTCCTCGATAAATCTTCAGAATAGGCCTTGGACTTCCGTTCTTTTTGCACTCTTGATCTTTTGACTTCGTCTTTTCTAGTTTTCTTCGATAAAAGACCGTGATAGCCCGTGTTTTCTCCCTTTTTCATATTTTTATCCTGAAACACAATAAAAACACAAACCACGCATAATTCTAACTTTTACGACATAAAATAAACGTTTTGGCTTGGTTATTATTATAATTAAGTGGTAAAAGGATGGGTGTTTTCACACCTATCATTCCTCAATCCTTGCAACGGGTGCAAAGACCTCCTCATAGTCTATCCATTCCTCTTGTGTATATCCTTGAGCAACTAAACGTGCCTTGTTTCTGACCACAATTCCTCTCTCATCCTTTTTGTTTCTAAGAACCCATCTTGTCCCAATAGGTCTGACATGTCTGGGACAATCAGCTAACTCCCAAACATCCTGAATAGCAAATTAGTGAAGCTCATCTTGCATTGCTTCCACCCAACTTGGTTCTTTGAGAGCATAAAAAATTTTCTTGGGTTCCTGTTGTGATAGAAAAAGGTAAACAAACATGCTTGAACAAGAGGGGTATCAACCTTCTTGTGAATATTAGCAATAAATCCTCCATGATTCTGATGAGACCTTCTAGTTTGCACAGGAGTCATCACATCACCTATAATAAGAGAATAAGGATGATTCTTCATAGTAGATGTAAGTACTCCTCCTTCAATAATTGTATTATCATCAATCTTAGTCTCCAAGTTGCCAATATCCTCTTCAAATTCTCTTTCATCGGCATCTGAATGAACCTCTCCATGTCTATTTGAAGGTTCACCTTGTTCAAAATTATTGGAAGAGAATAAATGGTCAAAAGAGTTGTCAACGCTTGAATTAGGGTTGTCAACATTTGAGCCATCAACGCCTAAATTTGTCTTGTCATCGCCAGATTTTCCTCTGTCAGCGCTTAAAGAATCATGCATGTTTTCAACTGGTGATACTTGTGGATCACCTTTCTCTTTTCCAGCAGCAAATGCATCTGTCCATATAGGAATGGTAACATACTCAAGTATGGGTGCTGATTTGTCTGCTTGTGATCCAACCTCTTTATCAACCTGTTTACCTGAAATTTCAACAACTGGTTCTTCCACAACATTTGAAGTCACCTTCACAATGTCTAGATTAGTAACAGGCATATAATTCAATGTTCTAGAAAGAGGTTCCAAGTCAAATAACCAATTTGGACCACTCTCAGGATCACTAGGTTTACTCTCTAAAAACCTAACATGTACCTTTTTAAGTATACGTTTTTCTTTCTAAATGTAAACTCTATATCCTCTTGTCTCCACAGAATAACCCATAAAGTAGCCTTCATCACCTTTAGCACTAAACTTACCTAAGGTATCACTAGTGTCTAAAACAACTACATGACATCCAAAGGGTTTAAGGAAACCAAAATTTGGTTTCGTGCCCCAAAATAGCTCATAAGGTGTCTTGTTGTGAATCTTGTTGATTAATGCCCTATTCTGAACATAACAAGCTGTATTCACAGCCTCAGCCCAAAATGCTATGGGAAAGTGAGCATCAACCAACATAGTCCTAGCTGCTTCTATGAGTTTTCTATTCTTCCTCTCAGCTACCCCATTTTGTTGTGGGGTTCTAGCTATACTAAACTGTCTAGTAATCCCTTTCTTGACACGAAAATCATCTAACAAATTATTTCTAAACTCACCACCATTATCACTTCTAAGTATCTTAACCTCATTCCCAGTCTTCTTCTCCAACTGAGTAATAAAGTTAATCAAAATATCAGCAGTTTCACTTTTCAAAGCTAAAAAGAAAGCCCAAGTAAATCTAGAAAAATCATTAGTGATGACAAAACAGTAGGATTTACCATTTAAGTTTTCTATATTAGTTGGACTAAACAAGTCCATATGCAGCAAGTGAAGTGGTTTAGAACTAGAATGCACAGGTTTAGACTTAAAGGAGACTTTGTGTTGTTTGCCTTTAAGGTATGCAACACAAGAGTGGTCATTGTGGAAAGCCTTTTCAGGCAAACCATCAACCAAACCATGTCTCACAAGTCTATTTGATTCTTAAAATTAATGTGCCCTAATCTTTTGTGCCAAAGATTACTCTCATCAACTGAAGCCTTAACATATAGACATGACAAATTATTATTCATCCTAATTCCATTAAGATTCATATTATAAATGTCCTTATGCCTATGTGTTCTGTAATCAATGAATTTATTATCTGGTATTTTAAAATCTTTGCTCAACACCAAGCATTCAGTATCAGTGAAAAGAACCTTATTTTTGTTATCACAAACTTGTGATACACTAAACAGATTATAGTCAAGTTCTTTTACCAGAAACACGTTCTCTAAACGCAAATTGTTTGTGATAAGAGTGCCTTTGCCAGTGATAGTTCCATATCCGCCTCCAAAGTACATTTTGTCACCATCTTTAATGGGGATAAAGTTTGTCAAGTAATCTTCCTTCCCTGTCATGTGCCTAGAGCATCCACTATCCCAATAGCCATAATCATTAACCTGCTTTTGAGTGCCCTGCACATAGAGAAAACAAATTAGTTTTCTTTGGGAACCCATGCCTGAGCAGACTTGGATTTATTTGGTTGTTCAACAAGAATAGACTTAGTCCTTATAACAACCCCTTGTTCATCTCTTTTTGGATTAAACACCCAGTTAACCTAAATTGGTTTAGTTATGACCTTTGAAATATACTGAACTCTGTTACAGGTCATAGAAATCCCATCTAAATTAGGGTTTTGATCTTGTTTGGGTCTCCATGTCAAGCTAGAAGAAGCTTTAGACCCCTTTCCCTTTGGATGCATATATTTGACATTACTTGGTCTAGCAACGTTCCTGTCAGCGTTTAATTTGTTCTTGTCAATGCTGAAGTTACCCTTATAAGCGTTAAACCTAGGGTTTGCTACAGGAACCCATTGTCTGTTAGACCATGTATTGGTCTTTTGAAAAGGCCTTTGTCCATAAGTATTAGACCCTTTAGTAAAGAATGGGGCTAGTCTAATGACTTGTGGATTTTGCTGGACAAAAGGTTTGGGTTTGACCATGGTTGACTTTCTATCAGCGTTGACATTTGAAGCATTGACACATTTATAAGCCAAATGTGAAAAGCTTCCACAAGTATAACAGGCTTTTCTAGACATAACTCTAGGTCTAGATGAGAAGAAACCTGTTCCATTATCACTAACTTGACTTTTTGGTGACCTAGGTTTTCTATACATTTTTGCATATCTAGTACTAGGTTTTCTAACAACGTTTGAGCCAAGGTCAACAATCTTGCCAGTGGTGGGATTGGTCACTTTTATGGGTGTAGACTCATTTGGACTGTCATTAAGCATGCCACCCTTAACAAACAAGGTAGGGTTGGTTTTCTTCCATTGGTCTAAATCTGTTAATTTCTGCTTGTATTCCTCTACTGGGGTAAGAACTCTTGGTGGAGGAATAAATTCCTCTTCTTGGAGTTCTGGTATACCAGTCCAAGACAAATCTTGTTTAAGGACACCATAAAAGTTCCCAGCAGGTGGTGGAACATCAGCATACTCTTTCAGCCCAATCCCATTCCTATCCCTAGAATCCCTTTGTTCACCAACACATTTTTCTAGGGTTTGAGAAGCTTTATCAAAGTTCTGAATTTTAAGATCTATATTATCTATGTTTTTGATAGCCTCATCTAACTTAGCTTGTAAAACACCATTGGATCTCTCCAAAATGTTTCTAACCTCAACACTAGCATTTAAATCATGAGTTTGAATGTTGATTTGATCTTTTAGGTCAAACTCCATTTTCTTATATACAGCCACAGTCTTTTCAGTTTGAGTAAGAGCAAGTTGATAATTAGATAATTTGCATCTTTCATTAACAACATCTGTTGTTAATTTTAAAACTTCTTTGTTAAGCTTTTCAGTGTTTAGACGACAACCCTTACTACAAAATGCATCATCATATACCTCATTGTCTGATGAAGATGAAGAATGTGCCATGAGAGCATAGTGAACATGCTCCTCTTCTTCCTTTGCTGCAACCAAAGCCTTGTTCTCTTCCTCATCCTTGGCCAAAAAGCTCTAATCCCAGCCAAAACCATCTACGTCTTGCATGGCAACCATAGATTTTGTATCTTCAACCATGACGATTTGGCTTGAAGGCTTTCCAGCATCAGATCTTCTAGGAGATCTACACTCTCTCATAAAGTGACCCATTCTATGGCAATTGTAACACTCAACCTTGGATTTATCAAACCCAACAGTGTCTTTAGTATTAAAAGTCATCTTCTTCCTGAATCTTCTATTCCATCTATTGGCCCTTATGCTAGCAAGTGCCAAATTCCACTTTATGTACATCTCTTCCAAGTGCTCATCACTAATTTGCTCAGGGTCCTCATATGTAATCACTGAACCATTGGGCAATGAAGCAATGTATGCACACACAGTATCTAGATCAATACCAGCAGGCTTAACTCTTGGTGAGTCAACATTGTATGTGTCAGCGTTTGAACATGAAGCGCTGACAAATCTTGATCTAACGTTGACACAAGGTGATCCAGTAACGGGGTGCATGTATGACTCCCTTTGATCAAATTGACCTTCACTCTGTGAGAAGAAGGCCATATTTCCATTGGTAGACTTGCTTACTTGATCCAAAAGGATTTCACTCTCTACAAGCCTCAGTTTATTGTAAACATCATCAAAAGTGGAACGTTTGTGAGTATTATTAGCAATCATAGACCTTGCCTCAATCTTCCATGCATCACCAAGACTTTTAAGGAAAGTGGTGATGATATCAGCATCATCATGCATTGTTCCCATAAATGACAACTCGCTTGTAATGTCAAGAAGTATGCTTCTCACTCCACTTAGCTTTTCATTGGGAAGGGCTTTAAATACAGCATACTCATGCAAGAGTTGCTTCTTTTTCTCTAAGGCAGTATCATCATTACCATCATAAGCAACTTGAAGGGTTGCCCAAAGATCTTTTGCAGAATCATAGCCTCTATACTTGTGCTGATTGGCTTGTCCCAAAGAGTGATTGAGGATGCTTAGGGTTTTCATGTCGTTCCTTCTCTTTGCAACGTCCTCAGTGAGACAGCTCTTCCATCTTTAGTTTTTTTTTCGATCCTCTTCAGTAGAGCCTGGAGTTGATCTTACAACAATAGCAGCTGCAACCTTTGCATCCTTATTGAATGTGTTTCCATATTCAATAATTTCCCATAGGGTGTGGTCATAGATTTGAAGATACAACTCAAAGTTAAACTTCCACAGCTCAAAGTTGTCTGGGTCTAGCATGGGAATCTTGATGTTAGGGCTTTAGGAGGAGGAGGTTAACTCTGGAGTAGACATGTTGTTTGAATTTTAGGGTTTCTTGAAAATTAGGGTTTTTGGCGATTTAGGGTTTTTGTGTTCTTTAGATCAAAGTTTCTCAACAAGCTCTGATACCACTTGTTGATGCCAAACTTAGATCGATTTAACTTGTGTCAACGAGATTGAATAAAGTTAATCACGTAGAGAAACTTTGTTGTATATGAAACAATCTAGTATTATGCGGAATTAATACTTAAACAAGAACACACAAACAAATTAAACCAAACTTTCACTTTGATTGATTAATCGAACTTAAGTACAATGAAATTGTAAAACTTATAAAACTTATATTGAAACAAAACCTAAAGGCATCCTTTTATAGATTAAGGAACCTTGTACAAGAGTCTACGTATCAGCTATTTTAGGTAAAGATACACATAAGAAATACATTGTCGATCGTATCTTTACTAGAAACACACTAGAAACATTAAACGTGTAGACTAAGTCTTCTATCAGTGCTTGACTTCTTCTTATCAACGCTTGACTTCTTCCTGTCAACGCTTGTCCTGGCAACGCTTGATTTCTTCCTATCAACGTCCAAAATGCTCTTGTCAGCGTCCAAGGGTCTTGGCTATATTTTATTCCCAACAACAAGAACTTTTATACTTCATAAAACTGACTGAATTAATTCTGAAAAGCAGAGAATGCATAAAATAGTAACCTACTTTCTAACAAACTCTTAACGAAAACCAACTAATCCCTCAAACTGTGACCAATCCATATAACGTGAACACTAAGCTGCTGATCATCACCAAACGAAACCAAACGCAAAACCAAACAGTTACTCAACGAATCCAAAGAACTACATGAACAGTAATGAAACTGATCATAACAGAACTCAACTAGATTTTTAACAAACTTCAAAATCAGAATAGAAACGAAATTATAACGCAGCTAGATATTTTTTCACTCTCGAATTGATTATCAGTTTCAACTAGATATTCATAAAAAAAACGTAACAGAGTTTTAACTAGATTCTGATTATCAGTATTAAAGGAACAAGAAATAGTATGATAGAAACAAGAAACAAAGATAAGAAAAAGAAAGCTTAGTTTTTCATTAATGGTGGAAAAACAATCCGGTACAACTGAATAACAGAATTCCTAACAGAATCTAACTGAATGATTAATTGAAAATCATAAAGCTATGAGAGAAAACTAAACTACTCCTAACAACTATGTGTAAATCTACTCCTAAGCTAACCATATGAAAATGAAGTCTTCCTTCAATATTTATAGGCATTTGAAGAGGAGGAGTGTGACGTGTTGCTTCCAATCCAATCATGCCACGTGTAAATACGAGGTTGATTCTGTTAGGGTTCTTCATCCGATTTGGGGGTTTATTCGTCTTCCAATCTTGATCCAATTAATTGCTATCTCCTTGTAGAGGAAAGAATAAGGAGCGTTTTTCTAGTTAGAAGCTTTGCTTGAAACCTCTTCATTCTCTCTTGAATCGGACATGCAGGTTTGGTGGTGGGAAGATGAAGTCGTCTGAAACTTGTCTCTTTTTCTCTCTCTTGATATTTATTGAAGAAAGACGTTTGTGTGAGTGGGTTTTGACTGTGTCTTTTACCAGCTTGGTCAATTTACCGAATATAAAAGATAGACAGACTTTCCATTTATTTACTTTTTGGTCCTTTCTCTTTGTAATCTCTTTCAAAAGTTATATAAACTTTTAAATCAATTTCTTTTTTCATCCTTCATCTTTGTGACAATTGCAACTTAAGTCCTCGATCTTTGAAATAATGACAAGTAAGGTACTTGAAGGCTCTTTCGTCCTTTTCTTTGTCTTTTATCATAATAATCCCTTGAAAATGCGTCTTTGCTCCAAAATGCATCTTTTTACTTGAAAACACATGAAACACAAATACCCATGTAATTCTGATATTTTTTAGTTAAATATAATGTATTTGACTGTGTTTTAAGTGGTTTTTAGATCATTATTGATGAGTGTTTTCACACGTATCAGTTATTCCAGAGTGTACGGCTAACTGGTAAAGAATAAATCAAATCCGTTGATAGCTGATGATTTGCTAAAAATCATGAAGCCAATACAGATTGGTTTTTGTTATTAACTGTTTTATTTCAGGTATGAAGATGCAAGAAAAGGAGTATTAGTTTATGAGAAAAGAAGAAAAGAATACTTAGAAGGTTTTGTCTCATCAAATCAAGACAGAAGTCCATGATCAAGAGTTCATAGATTTAACTCTAAGTAGACAGTTACTGTTGCTGCAGAACAAAATGAATGTTCACAAGACACAAGAAGATCATAATTTGAAGACAAAGATTATGTTCATGAGACTTGAAGTTATCAGAAGAAAATCTGCATAAAAGTGTTTGGCTACATTCAGATGGATACAAGTATAAATTACCAAGCACAATCCAAGTTTGAAGAGAAGTCTGAAGACATGTATTCTAAATACATTCAGTAAAAAGAGAAACAAGAAGAAAACAAGTTGTCATTCTTGTTTAGGGGATGATTTTTGGGAATTATTTGTAAAGTACCAAGTATTGTTAGTGTAAGTACAAGTACTGTTAGTGTTAGCAAGTACCGTTAGTGTTAATGCGGTACATAGCAAGTAATGTTATTGTTAAGTACAAGTATTGCTATATTGGTTAGGAAGAATATATCTTTGTATAAGATACGTCATAGTTATAGTTAAAGTATATCTTATGTGATATACTTAATAGTTAGAATATTGATAATATATCGTTTGTGATATACTTATCTTTATAGAATATTCTAAGGTTTTTAGGGTTCCTTGCTCTATAAAAGTAACATAGGTACGATGACATTTATGTACCTCATTCAAGTCGATTAATGAGAGAATCGAATAGTTAAAAGTAATTATGTTCTTCTGTGCTTTATAAGTTAGATTCTGCATAACTTATTTAGTTGAGTAAGAGTTCTCAAAGTGTTTTAGTTTGATTACAAACTACTATACCAGTTCTTAACTGAATATCGATCAAATCAAAGGGATCAACCAAACCTCGCTCTAAAAGTTCCTGCAGCTGCTCTTTTAACTCCTTGAGCTCAATAGGAGCCATGCGGTAAGGAGCCTTAGAGATTGGTTCAGCTCCTGAGATGAGCTCAATACTAAACTCTAATTCACGGACAGGTGGTATGCGCGGAAGCTCTTTAGGAAATACATCAGGGAATTCTGACATAATAGGCTGATCCTGAATAGATGGAGTTTCAGCAGCAATATCATGAACAGAAGCTAAGAAACCCTCGCAGCCATGTGACAGTAAGGCACACGCCTGTAAGGCTGAAATGATCTGTATAGACTTTCCTTGTATGAAGCCATTATGAATGTACTTTGGTGTGTTGACATCATCGAAAATAACCCGATATGAATGGCAGTCTATGGTGGCGTGTTGCTTAGATATCCAGTCTATGCCTAAAATCATGTCAAATTCGCACATGTCCAACGGAAGTGCGTCAACCTTACAAATTCTGTCATCAAATTATAGGGGAAGATCTCTATACCCATGTGTGATGCGCATAGTGTCTCTCAGGGGCGTGGATATGTTTAAGACATTATCAAGTGGCATAGGGGATATCCTAACACGAGTAGCATAAGCAGTGGGTATGACGGAATGAGTCGCACCCGTATCAAACAAAACACAGGCAGCTTTACCATATATAAACAAGATTCCAGTGATGGTACCTGACGACTTGTTTGCTTGATCCCTGGTGGTAGTATACACACGTCTAGTTTTCGGATGTGGTTTAGAATCAGCATGCCCTTAAGTACTCTCAATCTCACCCTTCCTGCAATCTTTCATCTGGTGGCCTTGTTGGCCACATTTGAAGCAACCATCGATAACCCGACGGCACTGACCTGGGTTTCTACGCCCGCAGGTGGTGAAAATAGGATGAGTAAACCCTCCAATGGGTACTCTAGCTGGCTGGGAGCCTGTTTCAGAAAATATACGTGAGACATGATGATTGGGATAAAAACATGACTACACTGAAAGTTTAGATTATAATACCAGATGAAGCTGCATGGTTGGGCTGTGAACCTCTACGGTCCTGATCCTGTCTGTTGCCAGTGTTCCTGGTAATAAATGTTGAAGTGTCGGAATTTATGAATCATATAGCAGCATAACATAAAAATGAATAACTTTTAGGGACCTGGTGTTGCTGGAGTTGTTGGCGTTGTTACGGTAGTTTTCACTACTGCCACGCTTATCAGATGCAGAACGGTCCTGAGTCAGACCGTTTCCCTTGGAGTGGTACTGCTGAGTGGCCGGTTGGGACTGGTCCCTAGTTTTTTTGCCTGAAAGATGCAATTGTATAAAGAATGATATAAAATGGAAAGTACTTAATTGAATGAAATGATTAGAGTTTGATGACTAAGATATACCTTTTCTCAGATCTGTCTGCTTCACCAAACTCGCCTCTCGCCTGTGGCATCTCTAGCTTGCGAGCTGCATCTACCACCTGCGCCACATTTGTAAACGTAGCACACACCAGGTTGTTGGCGACAGAAGTACGAAGAGCCCATCAAAAATGATAAGTCTGCTCCTCTGTTGTTCCGGCTGCTGCGCTCAGAAAACCAGCAAGTCTAAGGAATCCTTGCATAAATTCCAGACTATTCTCTCCAAGTCTCTATCGAATGCAATGGTATTCCCTCTTGAGTTGATCCTGCTCAGCTTTCGGAAAGAACTGATCCAGGAACAACTCCTTAAATTGCGCCCAAGTCAAGCCAACAACCCATTTATCAGCACCATTCGTTTGCTTGAGTGCTTTCCACCATGCCAGCACATCTCCCTCAAATTTGTAACAAGCCAGCCTCGCTTTAAAGATACCATCACACCCCATGGCGTCGAAAATCTTCTCCATGTATGCAATCCAGCTCTCAGTCTTAAATGGATTGTCAGTCTGCTCAAAAGATCTATGTCGCTGTTTATTGAACCTTTCCAGCCATGTGGTAAGAGTAGCTGGTGGAGGAAGAGGAGGGTTGTTCTGATTCTGGTGCTGATTGTGATTGGCTTGAACTTCACCACGAATCTCATTTATGAGTTGTAGAAGTAAAGCTTGTAGAGCAACTTGGACAGATGCTTGCAGTTCTTGCTCACGTGTGTTAACGATCTGACAATTTTAAAAGGGAAAAATGAAATGATTAATCTTATTAAAACATAGGATAAACATAAGAGAATGATGCATGGAATAGTGTATGAAGGCATAGCCAATGAAATGAAATAATCATGGGTGAACGCCTATGGGTCGGTTCACAAAACAAAATTGACATGAAAAGGGTGAACACCTATGGGTCGGTTCACAAAAACAAAATTCGGATAAAAGCACATGCGACTAAATATGGTGTAACACCCCATTTGTTAAGATGGAATGCTATAGTAAATTATGGCGTGACATCAACATGCAAGGTAAATGTCTAAACATTCATGATCATAAATAGAAATACCGGAATCAAACATCAGTAGTCTAGTAACTCACACACAAGCAATATTAAGTACTGTAAATGAAAGGACTAAACAATGTTCAAAAGAAGTAAAGTATGAAAAAGTAGGAATAAATGCATAAGATAAAAGAGGCCGGATATCTTCAAATCCGAATGCACATACTCTGGAATTCCTACTTGCAACCTTGAGTACCAGCCGTTTGGGGACATGGAAATGGAAAACGGCTTAGCATAACGCTCAGTGCACGGATATATAGCATAACATAAAGACATAAAGCAATGAAAGCATGTAAAGCATATAAAGCATATAAAGCATGAATTGCAGCAGAAATGAATAAGTCCTGGGAAAACCTAGTAGTATGTCATGTTTACTAGTTTTAGTTCTGAAAACATAGCTTATGTTACTTATGAAAATCTATATTAGTTAATATACCAAAAGCCAATATAGGTCATGAGGTCAACAACGTGCATGAATACTTGGAGGGGTGACCTCGTCATGCAAATTGGAGGGGATGCCTCTAATTAATTTGGTAATGGGTAGGAGGGATAAGCTCCTTGTGAAGGATGCAAGGCACACACCACATTCACCATGAAATCCTGACTGAAACTAAACCTAGGATGCACCCATACGCCCCACATGATAATAATAATATAACAATGGCCAAATAACTGAAAGGGACGCCACGAGCTATCACTCCGCCGTGGTGAAGTCATAACACTAGTGCCTCTAGTGTTATGGTTATCGTACCTCCATAACTAGGTGAAACTGGTCATGCATGTATATGGCTAAGGTAACTACTAACACATAAGCATTTAATCTGTAACTACTGGGGAAAACAGTTGGCTGCATACGAGAAATCTTAATAAAGGAAGAGGTTGTCCTTACTGAAGGACGGGAAATCTGTACCTTATGTCAAATAGAAACTAACGAAAAACGCTGAAGAAACTACTACGCCTTGACGGATAATACTACATAAGAATGGGAACGTGTATAAGGTGTCTAAATTACATGTGTTTTACTGGTTCTATGTGTTATTAGCTTGCTATACGTATTCTGTCATATTTTAGTGTTTCACTGTGTTAGTTGTAGTTATACTGATGTTCTGTTATATATATTATTCATGTAATTGTGTATTATAATACTTGTATTGTAATACTAAGTAACTTTCTAAAAGTTGCAGGTCTCCATAAATAGTAAGTTTCTAAAATTAGAAATAAGCTGGATTATTAATAATAAATAAAGTTTAATTAGTATAATACAACTCATGGTTATAGCTTATTAATTAAATAACTGGTTAATTTAATTAAACTAAATGTTATAAGAATTTAATTAAGAATGCATGTTTTAATTAAATTAAACCAAGTAAAATACTTTAGGTTATACATGAAATATTAATTTTAATATATAACCTAAGTCATGAATTTAATTAAATTAAAAAGTCTAGTAGTTAATTTATTTAAACATATTTCTGATTTTAATAATTCTTGAAACCTGAACCCGTGTTTTAAAATTTAACCCGAGCCCGAAGCCCGGTTCACACCTAAGCCGAAACATAATAGCCCCACCAGTGGCTAGACCAGCTAGCCGGTTGCCATTGGTGGCTCTCGGTACCCACTGCCGAGCCACGGTTGCTCCACCGAGCCTGGTTCACACCGGTTCACACCGGTTCCCACCGATTGTGACCGGTTCCCCCTGCTTTGGTTTGTTTGGTTCCCACTGTTAGCCAAAAACAGCCCCACCGAGACCCTATAGGTCTCGGTTGGCACTCGGTTCAACACAAAACCCCATCTAAACATACCCCGACCCTTGGTCGGGGTCCCTTGGTGCTGCGTCCGAACAAACAAACCAAACCGAGCCCCTTGTGGGTCTCGGTGGTGTCGGATCAAACAAGCCGAGAGTCCTTTGACTCTCGGTTGTGTCTCGTCTATCCCAAAAACCAAAAGAAACACCCTTAATTCCATGGCTTTAATTATCTAACATGATTTCCTTGTTTGTTTTTATGATTATAACATGAATTAAACAAAAGAATTAAAAGAAAAAGGGTTTTTGATTATATCGTTAGTGTGGAATGAAATGGTTTACAATCACGAACACGTACACCTAAATATCAAAGACCAAAATTTGTCCGGTTTGTCCTTGTGGTTTGTGGTGGCCGGTGGCAAAAGCAAAAAGGAGGCAAGAGGAGAACTTTTTCTATAACCTAATATTATGTTTAATTTTCCTATGTTTTTTTACTTATGATGGTTTTGAAGTTGGGTCATGGGCCAAAGCCCATCCCTTCCTTTTTCCTCTTGTGTAGCCGCGACCTAAAGGGAGCCCATGGGGAAACCCGTAGTTTTCCCGAGTTTAATTATTTACGTGTACGTTCATGTTTTAATGCATGATTTTTATACGTCGTGTACTTAACACATTTATAATATACACGTAGATTCATGTTATTAAATATCATGACACGTGAATTATATTATAAATGGAAATTTTTAATTTTACCGTATTTTTGTATGTTCATTGTTCACATGTACTGTTCATGGTATTTTAATGCGGGTTTTACAACTCTTCCCCTCTAAAAGAACAACTCGTCCTCGAATTGGAGAAAACATAACTGGAAGAAAACATACCCGTATCAAAACTAGAAATAAGGGTAAGAAGTCCGTATAGACTCCTCCGTCTCCCACGTGGCTTCCCGCTCAGGATGATCCCTCCAGAGGATTTTGACGAAAGGGATCGTCTTCCTCCTCATGACACGATCTTGTCGTTCAAGAACTCTCTCGGGTTCTTCGACATATGAAAGATCCTCTCGAATCTGATCAAGCGGATATTGGACAACATGAACTGGATGATAGTTGTATCCTCTGAGTAAGGACACATGGAACACGTTGTGAACGTGTGATAGCTGCGGCGGTAACGCTAAACGATATGACACTTCACCAACGCGTTCTATGATGTCGAACGGTCTGATGAAGCGAGGACTGAGCTTCCCTCTGATTCCAAAACGTTTAACTCCTCGTGCGGGTGATACCTTGAGGAAAACGTGATCACCTACGTTGAAAGATATATCTCTACGACGTTTATCAGCATAGCTCTTCTGACGAGCACGAGCTTCCTGAATTTTTGCCTTAGCGACGGCGATCTTCTCATTATTCACCTCAATCATCTCTGGACCTTCAAGCAGTCGTTCGCCCACCTGATCCCAGCAGATCGGGGCGCGACACTTCCTACCATACAACATCTCAAAAGGAGCACACTTGATGCTAGCGTGCCAACTGTTGTTATAAGCAAACTCCACTAGAAAGATATAATCATCCCAGCTTCCTGACCACTCTAGAGCACACGTCCGCAGCATGTCCTCCAGTGTCTGAATGGTACGTTCCGACTTTCCCTCGGTCTGAGGATGAAAGGCAGTGCTGAGCTTAAGTCTGGTGCCCCAAGCTTTCTACAGACTCTACCAGAAACGCGATGTGAAATGGGGATCTATGTCAGAGATGATTTCTGATGTAGTACCATGCAGTCCCATGATCTCCTTCTGAAGAGTGTCTACTAATTTGTTGACCGGATGCTCCTTGCGGATCGGCAGAAAATGCGCAGATTTAGTCAACCTATCAACAATAACCCAGATAGCGTCGTTCTTCCTCTGAGTCACGGGAAGACCAGTAACAAAATCCATGGAGAATTTGTCCCATTTCCATTCTGGAATATCTAGTGGTTGTAGGAACCCACTAGCTCTCTGGTGTTCGATCTTAACCTGCTGGCAGATCATACATGTAGAAACGAAGGTGGCAACATCCTGCTTCATACCACTCCACCAAAAGTGTTGCTTGATGTCGTGGTACATCTTGGTAGAACCAGGATGTATGGTAAATGGAGAGCTGTGAGCTTTAGTCAGCACAGCTTCCCTGAGTGTAGAGTCATCATGAACCACTAGTGTAGTGCCTTGCCATAAGATACAGTCATTGTCAACACGAAACTCCGTCTGCAGATCAAGACTCTAAATGATAGCCCAAATCTCACTATCGTCCTTCTGAGCTTCCTTGACCCTAGAATGTAACTCTGGTTCCACTCTAAGATTAGCCCAGTAACCGTGCTGTCCTCGTACACAAAACTCAATATCAGTCATCTCTAGGTCACGGATGATCTCTTTTGCAATCCAGATGCCAGCAATCATACCCGACCTTCTGCTTAGAGCATATGCCACCACATTCTCTTTACCATGATGGTACTAAATGTTGGTGTCGTAGTCCTTCAATAGCTCTAACCATCTCCTCTGTCTCATGTTCAGTTCCTTCTGGGTGAAGATGTACTTGTGACTCTTGTGGTCGGTGAATATGTCACATGATTCACCATACAAATAATGTCTCCATATCTTTAACGCGAAAACAACTGCTGCAAGCTCTAAATCGTGAGTGGGATAGTTTTCTCTATAAGGTTTCATCTACCATGATTCGTATGCAATAACCTTCCATGTTGCATGAGAACACAGTGTAGACCCTTTCCTGAAGCATCACTATAGATCTTAAATCCACCTGAGCCAACTGGGAGAGTAAGAATAGGTGTAGTCACTAACTCTTGATTAAGATCTTCAAAGCTCTTCTCTCGCTCTTCCGTCTAGACGAATTTCTCTCCTTACCTCATCAGCTTAGTCAAAGGTAAGGCAAACCGTGAAAAGTTCTCAACAAACCTGCGGTAATAGCCAGCTAAACCCAGAAAACTTTTGACCTCTATAGTTGATGTGGGTCTCGGCCATTTGGTGCTAGCTTCAACCTTTGAAGGATCCATGGTGATCCCCTCTGCAGATACAATAGGGCCCAGAAATGCCACCTTGCTTAATCATAACTCACACTTTGAGAACTTCGCATACAGCTGCTTCTGACGAAGAATCTGCAAGACTATACGAAGGTGTTCCTCATGTTCCTCCTTGGATTTAGAGAAAATTAGGATGTCATCAATGAAAACGATAACGAACTTGTCCAGAAACTCATGGAAGACACGGTTCATCAAATCCATGAAGATAGCTGGAGCACTAGTGAGTCCGAATGGCATGACTACGAACGCGTAGTGCCCATAACGTGTACGGAAAGCAGTCTTAGAGATATCCTGCTCTTTAACCCGTAACTGATGGTAGCCGGACCTCAGATCAAATTTAGAGAAATACTTGGCGCCCTGAAGTTGATCGAAAAGGTCATCAATTCTCGGCAAAGGATAACGATTCCTGATCATGATCTTGTTCAGCTCACGATAGTCTATACACAAACGCATGCTATCGTATTTCTTCTTCACGAATAGTACCATTGCACCCCATGGTGACGCACTGGGATGGATGAAACCTCATTCCAGAAGTTCCTACAGCTGATCTTTTAGTTCCTTAAACTCTATAGGAGCCATGCGATAAGGAGTGTTGGAAATTGGCTTTACACCTGGAATGAGCTCAATTTCAAACTCGACTTCACGAACAGGTGGTATGCTCGGAAGTTCATCTGGAAAGACGTCGGGAAATTCTGACACAATTGGTTGATCTTGAATCGATGGAGACTCGACAGAAATGTCATGAATATTGGCTATGAAGCCCTGACAGTCGTGTGATAGCAATGCACGCGCCTCCATGGATGAAATAATTTGTATTGACCTCCCTGGCAGAAAACCACGGTGTATGTACTCTGGGGATTTAACATCACCGAAGATAACTCGATAAGTGTGGCAGTCAATCGTAGCCTGGTGTTTGGATAACCATTCCATGCACAAAATCAAGTCAAAATCACACATGTCCAAAGGAAGTGCGGCAACTCTGTGGATCTTATCGTCAAATTCTAGGGGAAAATCTATGTTCACCTGAGTGATTCGTACAGAGTCCCTAAGTGGCGTGGAAATGCATAAGGCATTATCTAATGGCATAGGGGAAATCCTAACACGTAAAGCAAAAGTAGTGGACATGATTGAATGAGTCGCTCCAGTATCAAATAGAACAAATGCTGCCAAACCATTCATAAAGATATTTCTGGTGATGGTACAGGAAGTCTTATTCGCCTGGTCTCTAGTAGTCGTGAACATGCAACCAGAAGTAGGAGGTGGCTTGGTGTCGGCGTGTCCAAAGGTGCCTTCTATCTCACCCTGGCGACAGTCCTTCTGGTGATGGCCTTATTGGCCATACTTGAAACATCCACCAGTACCTTGGCGACAAATACTTGAATGTCTGCGCGAACAAGTAGGACAGATAGGATGCGTGAATCCTCTAGTAGGCATCATAGTTATCTGAGAGCCTGTTTTAGGATTACATGCATGAGACATGATTCGTGGAACATAAACACGATTACATAGAAGGTTTGAAAATTACCAGTTGAGGTAGAACGGTTAGGCTGTGAACCTCTACGGTCCTGATCCCTGCCGTTACCATTATTGTTCCTGAATTAGAATCGTTGGAGTGTCAGAATATCATAACATAAGATAGTTTAACATGACAGAAGGTTAATGTAGGGACCTGTTGTTGTTCGAGTTATTAGCGTTGTTACGGTAATTATCTTTACCGCCACGCCTCTCAGAACCAGAACGGTCGTTGGTCTCATCGTTTCCCTTAGATGCTTGCTGCTGAGTGGCCGCAGGCTTACGGTCATCAGTCTTCTTCCTGGAATATAAAGTTGAACAGAGGATGATATGAAAATGAAAATACTGATGGAAATGAATGGTTTACAATTGGTGATTGAAGATACCTCTTCACTGCTCTGTCATCAACAAACTCCTCTCGTTCTTGAAGCATCTCAAGCTTACGTGCTGCATCGGCCACCTATGCTACTGTATTGAATGTAGAACAAACCAAACTGTTGGCAACCAAAGTGCGAAGAGTCCAGCAAAAGTTCTCAGCTTGCTCCTCAGTAGTATTAGCTGATTCTCTCAAGAAACCAGCCAAACGGAGAAACCTCTGCATGAATTCGTTGCTATTCTCCCCAGCAACCTGTCGGATATTATGATAATCCCGCTTAAGCTTCTCCTGTTCAGCATGTGGAAAATACTGGTTAAGGAAGAACTCCTTAAACTGGTCCCATGTCAGCAGTGCAACCCAATTATCACCACCATGGGCCTGCTTGACAGACTTCCACCACTGCAGCACATCACCTTCGAACTTATAGCAAGCTAGTCTTGCCTTGAAAACACCATCACAACCCATCGCATCGAATATCTTCTCGATGTGAGAAATCCAAGCTTCAGCCTCGTTGGGGCTGTCAGTCTGCTCAAGCGAACGGGGTCGATGTTTGTTGAATCTCTCCAACCAAGTCATAAGAGTAACAGGTGGTGGTTGGGGAGGATTGTTGTTGTTGTGGTAGTAGTTTTCGGGATGAGGGCCATACTGAACGCCATGAGCTTGAATTTCAGCATGAACTTCATCCCTGATTTCATTGCGAAGTTGGGGAAGGATGGCTTGTAGAGTTGCATTAACAGCTGCAGCCAACTCTTGAGCATTGCGTGTGTTCATTATCTAACAGTTTAAAACAAAGTGCAACATAAATCATAAATCTGAAATGGGATGACATAAAAATACATGCACAATGTATAAATAAATGAAGCAGCTTATAATGCATGAGACAACTTAAAATGCATGATGCAGTTTATAAAAACTTTTATATGCGCGAGGGTAAACGACTATGGTCAGTTCACCAAAAACAAAAGTCATGGCGAGGGGACGCCTATGGGTCGGTCCCAAAGTTAAAACTTTCGATAAAAGCACATTTGACTAAATAGGGCCAGTCTTGTACCAACCATTACTTAGTCATAAACCTGCTACAATGATATGAATGCATGAAATAAAAATGAAAATGCACGAATGCATGAAAACCAACTGTCAGTTTTAGGAAGACGCTGGTGACTACCCATAAGTCACAGGTCATGTTTTATAGAGCTACAGGTCGAAACCTTGGTCTCTGATACCATAATATTAACACCCCATTTGTTAAGATGGAATGCTACAGTAAATTATGGCGAGTCATCAAAGCATGCAAGGTAAATGTCTAAACATTCATGACCATAGAATCAAACAGCGGTAGTCAAGTAACTCACACACAAGCAATATTAAGTACTGTAAATGAGAGGACTAAACAATGTCCAAAAGAAGTAAAGTATGAAAAAGTAGGAATAAATGCATAAGATAAAAGAGGCCGGATAGCTTCCAATCCGAATGCACATACTCTAGAGTTCCTACTTGCAACCTTCAGTACCTGCCGTTTGGGGACATGGAAATGGAAAACGGCTGAGCATAACGCTCAGTGCACGGATATATAGCAATACGTAAAGACATAAAGGAATGAAAGCATATAAAGCATGAATTGCAGCAGAAATGAATAAGTCCTGGGAAAACCTGGTTGTATGTCATATTTACTGGTTTTAGTTCTGAAAACATAGCTTATGTTTCTTATGAAAATCTATATTAGTTAATATACCAAAAGCCAATATAGGTCATAAGGTAAACAACGTGCTAGAATACTTGGAGGGGTGACCTCGTCATGCAAATTAGAAGGGATAACTCTAATTAATTTGGTAATGGGTAGGAGGGATCAGCTCCTTGTGAAGGATGCAACGCACACACCACATTCACCATGAAATCCTGACTGAAACTGAACCTAGGATGCACCCATACGCCCCACATGATAATAATAATATAATAATGGCCAAATAACTGAAAGGGACGCCACAAGCTATCACTCTGCCATGGTGAAGTCATAACACAAGTACCTCTAGTGTTATGGTTATGGTACCTTCATAACTAGGTGAAACTGGTCATGCATGTATATGGCTAAGGTAACTAATAAAACATAAGCATTTAATCTATAACTACTAGGGAAAACAGTTGGCTGCATACGGGAAATCCTAATAAAGGAAGAGGTTGTCCTTACTGAAGGACGGGAAATCCTTACCTTATGTCCAATAGAAGCTATCGAAAAACGCTAAAGAAACTACTCCGCCTTGACGGATAATACTACATAAGAATGGGAACGTGTATGAGTTGTCTGAATTACATGTATTTTACTGGTTCTGTGTGTTATTAGCTTGTTATACGTATTATGTCATGTTTTAATGTTTCATTGTGTTAGCTGTAGTTATACTGATGTTCTGTTGTAAATTATTCATGTAATAGTAAATTATAATACTTGTATTGTAATACTAAGTAAGTTTTTAAAAATAGCAGGTTTCTATAAATCGTAAGTTTCTAAAATTAGAAATAAGCTGGATTATTATAAATAAGTAAAGTTTAATTAGTATAATACAAGTCATGGTTATAGCTTATTAATTAAATAACTGGTTAATTTAATTAAACTATATGTTATAAGAATTTAATTAAAAATACATGTTTTAATTAAATTAAGCTAAGTAAAATACTTTAGGTTATACATGAAATATTAATTTTAATATTTTGCCTAAGTCATGAATTTAATTAAATTAAAAGTCTAGTAATTAATTTAATTAAACATATTTCTGATTTTAATAATTCTCGAAACCAGTACCCGTGTTTTAAAATTTAACCCGAGCCCGAAGCACGGTTCACACCTAAGCCGAAACATAACAGCCCCACCAGTGGCTAGACCGGCTAGCCGGTTGCCACTGGTGGCTCTTGGTACCCACTGCCGAGCCACGGTTTCCCCACCGAGCCCGGTTCACACCGGTTCACACTGGTTCCCATCGGTTTGACTGGTTCCCCCTGCTTTGGTTTGTTCGGTTCCCACTGTTAGCCAAAATCAGCCCCACCGAGACCCTATAGGTCTCGGTTGGCACTCGGTTCAACACAAAACCCCATCTAGACATACCCTGACCCTTGGTCGGGGTCCCTTGGTGTTGCGTCCGAACAAACAAACCAAACCGAGCCCCTTGTGGGTCTCGGTGGTGTCGGATCAAACAAGTCGATAGTGTTTGACTCTCGGTTGTGTCTCGGCTAACCTAAAAACCGAAACAAACATCCTTAATTCCATGGTTTTAATTATCTATCATGATTTCCTTGTTTGTTTTTATGCTTATAACAGGAATTAAATAAAATATTTAAAAGAAAAAGGGTTTTTGATTATACCGTTAGCATGGAATGAAAAGGTTTACGATCTCGAACACGTACACCTAAAAATCAAAGACCAAAATTCGTCTGGTGATGAGACTGCTTTTGTACATGGTCTCATCGTCCAAAACAGGCTTAAAACGATGAAAATATCATAAAAAGTGTCATATATATGCTTGTGTTTGTTCAATGCGTATTTTAGGTACGGATATCGAAAAAATGACAAAAGATCACAAGAATCAATAAAAAACAAACATGGGAAACGAAGCCGCACAATGAACCAGACCCAAATGTTGAATTTCCAAAAAGACCCTTGAAGAATTGAAGATTGTCAAGATTGGTCCTTCAAAGTTTGAAGACTTGTCACTTTAGGGCCTTGTAAATCTCATAAATACAAGGAAGGACCCTTAGGTTTCTAAGACATATCATATTCAGCCCTTGAAGATTCAAGAAATTGAAAGATACATCCTTTAAATACTTTTTGGAAAGTATTGGTGGCCAAAATAGAAAAAAAAAACTTATATCAAAGGGAGTTTGCATATAAATCTGCCAAAGAATGATATGAAGACAAATTGGAAGTGCAACGACTAAACCTGCCAAACATACAAACATCGCCACCCAATTATCATTTGCCACATCACCACTCCCACTCACAGACCTAATCTATATTACTAAACGTTTACGTTTACTAACATTATTTTGGGGGCGGCAATCATCTATTGCTCACACTAAACATCCCCAAAAATTCCCAGTTAAACCCAAGAACCCTAATCAACCCTAACTTATAATCTTTTAAATTACACTCTCATCTTTAGCAGATTGGTGATTAACACTTAATCAAACACAACCCCACCCAAGATTCATTCACAAACATACCCATGTGGTCACATAGAGGGTCCCCTGACCAATCATTTTCTTCCCAAAGCCCTAAAGGAGACAAGATATACATCTAGAAACTTTTCCTTGGTCCCCAATGCAGAATGAAGGATGAAGATTGCTTGCAAACAGCTGTACATTCACATGTACAAGATCAGTGATCACGGGTTAGTAAATTTGACCAAGACTTTGAGGGCATTTTGGAGATTAACAGCGTTAGGGCTAGGATTTTTCCATTATTTCTAGAAGATGTAAGCTCTAGTATATAAAGGGCACTAGGATTTTACTTTTCTTTTGTTCCAATATTACTTTCGTGAATTGTAATGTGATATACGAATTTATGAAATAAGATTGAGTTCCATGTTTTTTTTAAAAAAACTTGTCTTTTAATTTAGGCATTTAATTTTCATTACTTTAAATTTCAGTCATGTTTATTTCTGAAGGTTTTGTTCTAAGAAAAGTTTGTTCATGTTTGAAGTTTCTGTGTGAAATGGTTTCATAATCCTAAGTTTTATAAAGTTCAAAGGTTTTGATAAAAGAAGTTTACAATATTACTTTCGTGAATTGTAATGTGATATACGAATTTCTGTTCACGTTCGTTATTCTCAACGGGGTTTGGGGAAGCTTGTGATCGTGCGATCACATGAGCTCTTAATCCGAGGGTATGGAGTGTATGCCCTTAAGGTAAGTTTTCTTTTCCCTTTTTCTGTTATAATTCAATGTGTTCACTATTTTTGGGTATAATTCATTGATCAAGTTTTTGTTGTGCGTTAGTTTTAACCAAAATCTTTGTCAAAAATCGATTTGCTAGACTATAAAGGGTTGTTTGAGACGGTATGGCTTCTGGGAAGGGTTTACCTTAGAGCCTTGACTTAGCTCTACAACCATTTAAATACGTTTGGTAAGTTGATTTTAGCATAAAGGACTTGAGGTTTAGTTTAGAAAATCTATTTGGTTTTGTTAGTTTAATGGAAAATCTGTATTAAGAGAGTAGCAGTCTTAGGATATATTTTGCTAGTTGTTTTTCTCGTTCATTTGAAAGATAGTTACTGGTGGTTTTGGGTGTTGATAGGGTAGTCAGGGAAATACTCCTTTGTTCAAAAAAGGTGTAACGTTTTGAACATGAAATCAGCACACACCATCAGTTGGTCATAGTAACACCTAGGAATTATTTTAGATAGAGGTCTTCTGGTGTATTAATGGGTTTTGAGTCCGTTTAGTTTTGATGATTATAAGTGTCTTGATTGAATCTCATTCAAGTCTCTTTGCTTAATTATAAGTCACCAAAAAGCATATCCTAGCTCATTTTAAGCCACTGTTTGATATAAGTAGGGGTTAGTTCACAATTTTCTACTGAAATCATAGTTATAGGGGTTAGATTGTTCGATGTTGTTGTTGACTAATTAATAACTGGTTTTTACTCAGTTAAATTGTTGTTTGTTCTCAGTGTCTATTCGAATTGATTTCCGGCTCAAAGTGTGACTCAGTCGTTTTTGGTTAACAAAAAGGGAAGTTTGGTTATCTATTTCTAATTAAAAGGTAAATGTGCAAAGTAATAAAAATAAGCTAAAAACAAATAACTGATAATAAAGGAGCGAAACAAATAATAAAACGTAAATTAAAGCAAAACAATTAATAAAAATAAAATTAAAAGACGAAATTAACTATCGACTCGAAAATAAAGTTTACTTAATGAAAAAGGAGAGAATAAAACTAAAATGGTATTTTAAATCTAAACGAGGCAAAACCTAAAGCGGGTACTAAATAAAAGATAAAACTTGAAATTTACGAAAAATATTAATTTTAAAAATAGATGAAAAATTCAACTAAAAATACGTAACTTTCAAAATTAAAATTGGAACAACTTTCAGATAAAACTAAACAATTACGGAACAATACTAATAAATAAACAAGCTAGCAGGCAAGCAGCTGGAAGCAGCCAAGCTAGATGCTTATTTTGGCGCCAAAACTGCTAAGCACGTTAATATCTTCGCAATACCAATTTCTTCAGAAAAAATTTCGCGATACCAATTTCTTCGGAAAAAATTTCGCAATATCAATTTCTTCGGAAAAAATTTCGCAATATCAATTTCTTCGGAAAAAAGTTCGGAATAACTTGTTTTTCGGAATAAAAATGATTTCAGAAAATTGCTTCTTCGTAAAAATGACTTTTTCAGAATAATTGGTTTTCAGAGAAATCTTCGGAATAACAATAAATTCAGAGAAAATAAAATCTTCGGAAAAATGACTTTTTCAGAGAAATGACAAACTTCGGAATAATAAACCCTAATCCGAAAACATGAAAAATAAAAGATACAGTAACACTAAAAATCAGAAAATAAGCCACGAATAAGCTAAAATCAAATAAGCAATCTACCAAAACTTAATCTAAAACACTTTTAAGAAAAACTAATTCAACCACAAATTAAAAACTTGAAAAACACTAATAAAACTAAAAATTAAAAATCAACTTTTAATAAAATAAACTAATAAAAACACTTAACTAAAATCAAATCAAACACACAATAAGCTATAAATTCAATAATCTAACACAATCAATCACATAAAAACATAACAAATAATCAATTAAGCATGACAATAAGATAAAAAAGCATAAAGATTAAATCAAAACAAGAAAGGTAAAATGAGAGATTAATATAAACTTGATTAAAAAAGATTCAACAATTAAAAGTAAAGATTAAACTTACAAATTTAAGGTGCAAGACAAGATAATTAAATGACAATTAAGTAAATGACATTAACAAAAGTGCAAGTAATTAAAATGGAAGACTAGTTTGTCAAGTTAGCCAACACCTCCTAATGACACATTAGGAGGGTATTTATAAGAGGATTAGTATGTCTTGATGCTTCCTTCCTTTTCTCGTCTTTTCGTCTTTATAAATTCTTCGACTTTTTCGACTTTGTCTCGGGATTATTTGAACTCGCCTTATAATTTCTTCATTTATTAGACTTGAGTTCTTCGACTTCATTAAACTTCCGTCTTGAGACTTTTTCTTCGATAAATCTTCAGAATAGGACTTGGACTTCCGTTCTTTTTGCACTCTTGATCTTTTGACTTCGTCTTTTGTCTTTTTCTTCGATAGAAGTTCGTAAAAGCCCATGTTTTCTTCCCTTTTCACATTTTGGTCCTAAATCACAACAAAAACACAAACCACGCATAATTTCAACATTTACGACATAAAATACACGTTTTGGCTTGGTTATTATTATAATTAAGTGGTAAAAGAATAAGTGTTTTCACAGTTATTACTAATGCTTCTTGATCTCTGCGTACTTCAGGTATTTAAGTAGAACTTGAGTGCTTGCTGTTGGCTATTGGTTGATATTAAGGTTGTAGGTCTGTGGATCCTTGTGTGATTGAATTGAGCATACACGAACATTAACTGAGTGTACTTAGTTCTGTGAGCCAAGGATTTAAAGAAAAACAAAGAACCATAAAAATCAGAAAAGTATTTTAGGGGTGTATTACTTGTCCACTGTTAGTAATGGGTGTCCATGTTCTTTGAAGTCGTTGTCAAAATAACAGATTTTGGAGTAATGATTTAGGTTGTGTAAGATTTTTTTAGGTTGTGGATAGTATTAGGTGTTAAAACCAAAGGTTGTGTTGTCTTGTGGCTTTAAACTTGCATAACCATCAATTAGCTAAATAGTGTTTGATATATGTGATTTGGTATAATTTGAAATCATGTTTATGTTTTTGGTAGAGTTTTGAATCTGAGCAATTTAGCAAAACAAGTGACTATAAAGAAAGAGTGAGCACTCAAAAAGAAGCAGTAAGTGCCTACGATTGAGTTGTGTATACTTGAAGTCGTGTTTTTGTTCTTGTTGTTCTCGACCTGTGCATCTCTTAACCTCTGTTTTAATTTAATAAGCATGTATGGATTTATGGGTTTATCGTTTATGTGGTTGTTGGTGTTTCTGATTTCATGCTTTTGTTTACAAACGTTTAATTTAAATTCATTTTTAGTGATTGTGTTCTTACTCGTGGTCTGTGCAACTAAGAATTAGGGGTCCCTTTTGTCCAACACCAAACATAAACAAACCCATAATAAAAAAAGGTAGACCAGTTGTATTCAGTTTAGCCAAAGTATAGACTAGTCGATCGCTTCAGCAAAGTGGAAAAAGAGGGAAAGGGCATTTATTTGTTTTAGCTCTCCACTGTGCTCATAAAAAAGAATTTAAGGCTTAATCAGTGATCATAAAGTGTTTTGGGATTGATTGTGTTGTCTGTACATCTTTCAGCAAAACGCATTACCAAAACCAGAAAAAGAAAGAGTGGCATATTTTTTTTGAAGTTTCCGTGATCTGGCAACATATTGTTTGATTCATTTGTGTGTTGAGTTTGATTGAGTGCCTGATTATACACATGAATCGGTGTTTTTGATTTTTGTTGTGTGTTTGGTGTTTGCTTGTGGGGCGCATACTGTATAATCTAAACAGCAAGACGCAAAACCAAAGAGAAACATAAGTGCGTGCTTCCTTTTTTGCTCATAACAGCCAAGTGTGGCGAGACTTGCTTAAGATTAGTGTTTGGTGTCTATGTTTGGTTATTGCTTGTGCTTCTTTGCATCCAAGTAAACGAGTGCCCACTGTTTGAACATAAGATAAGAAAAACGAGAACCAAAAAAAAAACAAAGAGAAGGAAAGTAGTGCCTGCTGTTGGGTTCTACTGTGTGTATTTGAGAATAAATTCGTAGGTTTAAGTTTGTATTTTGGTGTTGGATTGTTTGCCTATGACTCCACAATAAACAGCAACAAAAAAAAGAAAGTAAAAATTGTGGAGTTGCCACATTCGAACCCATGACCTCTTTTCCCCCCAACGTCTCACACACCCATTCTCAAACCAACTCTACCCTAGGGACTTTACTGTCCAGAGGGAGAGTTGGTTTATACTTAAGGCATTCTTGTTTTTGCTTATACCATTGTTTACAGGTTGGAATGATGTGGTTATGGTGTCTACTCTTAAGGTTTTAGTAACGTTAGAGGAGATATCTAATTTGTTTTCTATTCCTTTGAATACTGTGCGTGACATTGAAGTGTTTGCAAATGGTATTAAGGCAAACAAATTTCCTAAATGATCTACTTTACCTAAGGAGACCACTATGCTTTATTATGAAGTTTTGTGTGAACGCCATAAGGATCTAACTAGCAGCACTTCTTCACTCAGTTCAGGTGGTTCGAGTGTGCACTCTGCACAAATGGCTAAGGAAACAGATGACCCTCTAACAAATGTTTCATCTTCTTGTGATGTATCTTTGGACCTTGCAGCTAAGGCTGCAACCATTAATGGTTTGCAACCGTGCAATCTACATGAGGTTTTGAAATTATTTGGTGTAATGATGCGCACGGTTGGTGATGCGGGTGAATTTATGCATGACTTAAGAATGAAGAAACATCCTTTGTGGGAATTGATCTCACATGACCGTGCTAAAGAAATTCTGGAGTTACTTTGCAAATTTGAAGCTGATATGGTTACGTCTACTAATGGAGGTATTAATGCTGTCTCTTCTTCATTTAATTCTGAAAATGTCTGTGAAGGGGTTAGTATCTCTATTCCTAGGAAGGTCGTTGAAAAAGTAAATACTCGCTACCACAACACTTTATATGGTTACTTTCTTGGTAAAAGGATTGCATTTCCTGTGGTTGAGTATTTTGCTAAGAATAACTGGGCAAAACATGGTCTTAAGCGTATCATGATGAATGAGAAAGGTTTTTTCTTTTTTCAATTTGGGTCTAGTGAGGGTCTTAATGCGGTTCTGGAAGGTGGTCCGTGGATGGTTCGTAATTCACCAATTTTTCTTAAGAAATGGACTATGAAAACAAATCTTCTAAATGAGGAACTAACTCGTATTCCGATATGGGTCAAGTTTCATGATGTCCCACTACAGGTACTTAAAGAGGAAGGTATTAGTTTAATTGCTTCGTTTCTTGGTAAGCTTATTATGATGGATAAGTATACTGATAATATGTGCAAAGAGTCTTGGGGTCGTTGTAGTTTTGCTCGTTGTCTTATTGAGATGAATGCTGATTTGGAGTTTATAGATAACGTTACTATTGGTGTCCCTGATCTTGAAGGCTCTGGTTGTACTAAGGAATTAATTCGTGTTGAATACGAATGGAAACCGCCTAGATGTCATACTTGTAATATTTTTGGTCATTCCTTTGATTCTTGTCTAAAAAATGTTAAACCTAAAACGGTTGAAAATGTGCCAACTCATGCTGATAATGATGGATTCCAACAAGTGCAAAGCAAGAGGAAGAAGTACAAAGGTAATTTAGGGAATCAAGTTCCGAGAGGTGTTCCATTGAGAAAGGGTTTCCAAACAGGTAAGACGGTTGTTTTTCGACCAAAAACTCACTTGGATTCTACAAGTACGAGTGGTGATAATAGTAGTAGGTTGAATACTAAATCTGGTCAGTTGCAGCAGTCTATCAATCCTAATGGTCCGAACAAGGGTAAAGCTCAAATGAGCAGTGTTTCTACATCTAATAAATTTTCATCTTTGTCCATGCCTGGTATTGACGAAGGGGTTCAAGTAAGCGAGGAAGATAATGAGGAGGATGAGGGAGTCGAGGTCGTCTTTGATGAATCGATGAATCTTCTCAACACTAATATTGGGGCAAGCACTCCTTCTGGCTGATCCCATGTTGATTTTTTATTATTTTACTCATAACTTTATGTTATCGTCTTAGTTTTTGTCTAGTTTATATATTTCCAGTATTCTAGACTAGTTAATGTTTATGGCCTGTCATAAACATTTTGTTTAACAAGCTGCCTGTAGCTTGCGGTTAATGTGGCATTTCAGCCACATTCCTTGTACTTCAGCGCTTTTTTTGGTTCTATTTTCCGGGGTCATTGTTACCCTTTTACCAAAAAAGTTTTTGCTTATACAAATCAGCTCGTGTCTTTATAAGCTATTTCCAGCTTATTGGTCAAGCTTTTTTGGGTATTTTTATTTTCCTTACATTTAGACTAGGAGTTTGGATTTTTTTGTCCAAGTTTTGTAATTTTTACTTTTCTAGATTATTTATTAGCATTATTTTTGTTTTGAATTTTGTAAAGTCTTTTAAAAATAGATAAATGTATTTTAAAATTTCCAAAAAATATTTTTTAGCTTTTATATAATATTTTAGGTTTACAAATAAAAAAGTTTGAATTTTGTCTTTTTATTAGTTATTTTATTTTCTAGGGTTTTTAATCATCTTTAATATTCATAATAATTAATTAAAAAGTTTTCAAAATTTTTTGTTTTCGGAATTTTCTTAGTTAGACTTTTTAGAGTTTTTATTATTTTTTAATTATTTTTTAGATGAAATTTTTCGTTTGGTCACGTTTTCCCGTTCGTACGTTTAAGCGTTTTCGACCATTTTAACGTAATTCGTCTCCATTTTCCCTTCTTTATTTCTTTCCAAAAACGTGATCACTTGAATAAATAACGTCTATAATTGTTGGCTAAACACCATACCTCCTCGAGAACGAACTCGAATATTCGTCTTTACGTTTTTCTAAATCGTATCGATTAATACTTACCGACGACTTTTGTGTTGCTTTGCTTTTTACCTAAAATAAAGTATATACAAAAATACTAAATCACTAAATGGCGCCGCTTCCGGGGAGGTGTGTTTAGCCATATTTATTTAGCGTGTTTGTTTGAGTGTTTACCTTTTTATCGTAAATACTTTTTTTTATTTTTCTAGACTATTAGCCACACAAATAAATCGTGTTAAATTGAACTCAATTAACACAAAATCGTTTTCTCGTTTTTATTGTGCATAATATATTGTATTTACGTAGAACAATTAACACACAATATTTATCCAAATACGCGAGAAATCGCACCTCGATAGTGGGCGTTCCGGTCATTATCGAGTGTATCGAATTCAAACAAAAGTCAAAGGCAAAATAGATAAATACTCTTAATTGGTTTAATCTCGATAAATACAAAGTATAAGGTGGGTATAAGGCAGTTGTATTTCACGACCTAATGAAAAAAGGCTCTTAAGTACTTCGCGTCGCCTCGTTTTCTCCGCTCGCTTGTGCGTATTTTGAAAGTGACGATTAATTAGGAGTTTGCCAAATCAAATATTATTAATCTATTTTTGTGAGTTTTAATTATTGAACCTCGAAACGTTTTGGCGTTCCGCCAAGGTTTCAAAGTCGACGAGGGTTTTTACTTCACGTAATTACCTTCACTCCCTTTGGATTCATTAATCAAGACCTTTGATTAGTGGATAGTTTTTGTAGATTAATTTCTACGTAATACACCAAAATTCCAAAAAAATTAAAATACCAAAAACACAATAAGATTCTTCGATTTTTCCCTCTATTTTCATAATTCTTTTTCTCAACCCCTCTAAATTTTAATTCTTCATGGATTTTCATTGCCTAGGTTGCGGGAGATGATTGTTTAGTTCCGGATCATGTCCATGGTGTATATGCGAGAGGTGCGGAGATTATATCGACTATATAGATTTTAGATCTTGTCCCTCATGTAATCCAACATATAGTTTGTATAATTCCAATGAAGAACGTCACCTCCATTGACTATATTGTGGAAGCCCTTCCCATTGGCACTATGAGTGTCCAATTAAATACCAAAATCATCACAATCATGAGCTGAATCCAAATTTCGTTGACCAATCTTCACAATACCCATCGTCGTGCGAGAATTATGGAAACGAACCTCACTATGTGTACGATTGTCAACCGATGAACCAAAATACGTCTTTCGACAACCGATTTTCCGGTTTTGATGAATCACACGGTATGAGTTACGATTATAACAATGGGGATAGTTATCCATACGACGAATAGGATTTTTCTCAAAATCCGTGTTACGATAATCGTGGGGGCCTCACGATACTTATTCTTGCCAACCAGTGGATTATGATGAACCCAGTTCATACGATAATTCTAGTTTTGTTAATTTTGAGGCCCCACCATACCATCTCGATCATGAAAATTATCATGAGCCCGATCCATGGTACAATTCCGATTTTGACCGATCATCTCCACAACATGTTTTCGATGATGATCTCGATTCTAGCCGCATCGACGAGTGTTTTCGTCGCATCGACAAAAGTTCTAATCGCCTCAATGGACGATATGATTGGATCATTCAACTAATTATGGAAGGAATAAATACCCCAATCGTTGAAGAAGTTGAAAAGAGCGTCGAAGATGAGGAAATGAGGGTGTCAACGAACGAGGTTTCTGAAAATGTTTCCGAAAATAAACAACAAGAAAAACTCGCAGCACGCGTTGGAACAATGAATGTTAAGATGAAATTATCAAAGATTTTCAAAATCAAAATACACCAAATTTTGACGAAGAAATTCCGTTAAGTGATTTTGATAAAGAAGAATTTTATAAGGTTTTAAGGAAAATCGTTGACCCCTCGATTTTTGAAGAGTATCAAAATTTAATTCCGGAGGGACGCGTTACTACTATTTATGCGTCTTTTGAGAACCCGCATTCGATCCCTCCGAAGGACTAATTTAAAACCATCAAGGCTACAACGTCTCGTGACGAGCCTTTTACTCCTAATCCCACACCATGTGAGATTGTAGATTTATCATGTGAGAAGTCCTCCGATGGCCTTGCTCACATTGATACGTTTTTCGACACTGATATAGAAACTACTAAGGCAAATCTTCAAATGAAGAGCCTTTTACTCCTATACCCACTACGGAAACCGATGCCTCTCTAAGTACGGGGGAGACGAATCTTAGGACTAATCCTAGTGTCGAGATCCCTATTCCAATCCAAAGTGAGCCTACGGTTTTCTCCGATGATGAGGTAAGTGATTTTGCTCTCGATGAATTTTTCCACAAAGATTCTAACGAGGCAAATCACAATAGTGAGTGTGAATCGATATCTTGTGATGATGTCTCTCCCATTGACACTACGGGGAGAAAATCAATGACTTTTTCGAACCCGCTTTTCAATGACGATGATTTTTCCGCTAGTGATGACAAGTCACTAATCCACAAGGACGTTCAAAATACTGATTTTAAATCTTTTCGAACCCTTTATTCGAATTTGATTACGCGTTCATTTTTGGTGACGTAAATCCTCTCTTTGATGAGACGTTCGAGGACATCGAGAGTGAGGATTCTAAGGATCCTAAACTCGATGAGCCGGATTTGCTAGTCACCCTCCCGACGTCTCATACGGATGAGACTTTTCTCTCTTCTACTCATGATGTTTCCATTCTCGAGGGGTTCATCGACGGACCGCCTCTCGATGAGAATGAGGATTTTAATGAGGCTTTCGCCTTCGATCCGGGGGAAATTTTGAAACTCCTATTTTGAGAAATTCTCTTTCAATTTTACCTTTGTTTCAAAGTATCCCTACCCCTCCCCTCGGATATGATGAGTTTACCTACGTCGTAAGGAGTTTTCTTCCTTACAAGACGTATCCTCCAGCTTTGCGTATTTTATTTTCAACAAAATGTGAGGATACGATCTTTGATCCCGGTATAAAGGCTTTGCCTTTATTCACTGTTGCTTTTGGGCCTTGATTACATGTAAGTCCTACCAAAAATGACCATACCATGATTATCCCTAAATGATCACATTTATGGGGATTCGAGTCGAGCTTTTGACTCGATTATCAAAAACAAGGTGCCTCGTGGGGGATTCTCATGCTTATCCTTGTAAATATTATTGCTTTTCTAATAGTGTAATGAGGGGACTTGTGCTCTTCCAACCTTTGTTCCGTGGTTGTTTGTGATTGTGATCCATTAGGTTCATCGTCATCATTGAAACCTCTCGTGTTCGTTTTACGGATCACTCGAGCTTCGATCGTTGCCTTTGGAAATTCTGATATCCGATGATATCCTTTTATGTTCTAAAGTTTATCTTAATAGAATAATTCATAAACGTCTTTTAGGTTATTCGTTTTACCCTTTACATGCTAGATTAGGCATTCGACTTCGTCTCTAGTATGGGGGTATCCAACCCTTAGACTCGAAACATTAAGGACAATGTTTAACTTTAGTATGGGGGTGAATATATACTTTCCTTGCTACGCCTTCACGCTTTCTAAAGTTTATCTTTTTGTTTATCGTTTTGTTACAAATAAGGCTAAAAATGGCCAAATTTTAAAAAATTTCTCATGTTTCATAAGTGTTTGAAGACACGAATGTAGATTTTCCGATGGCAAGAATAAGAGTAATTTTTTACTCCACCGTGCGTGTTGAGCACTTAGCTTCAATTCCTTAACTTATATTAGGGTAAGTCTCTTAAATGAGGACGAGAAATGATAGAGTTATTTATAAGTTACTATGCTAAACGTAGAGTACTCGTATTCTTTCAAAAACTCATGTGTTCTAATTGTTTGCTTATTCTCCCTTCGCTTGTATATATTTTTTGCTAATAAGTAGTGGCTTAGCGGTTTAGTCTTGATTGTTGGTTACTAGTCTTTTCTAGTAGCTTCCATGTAATTAAATTGGGAAAACATTAAGGTATCGCCAGTGTCACGGTTTTGAAGTATTGGCACCTCGAATAATCGAAAGCTTCACCCAATAATAATTTTAAGTGCTCACTCACCTAAATCAAGCAAAATTCTCAAGATCACAAGGCTGAAAAATCTATGCAAAATTGAAAGTGAACAACCCTTAAACTTTGAAGCTTTAAAGATCCAAAATTCGCTTTAGTGTGAGGATATACGTCTTTGGCCATAATAATCATGGTGAGGTTAAATAAAAGGCAAGGCAAGACCGAAGTCATAATAAAAGCTCCATGGCGGAGTTGAATAAAAGATAGAGGTAAACCTATGATAATAAGGACCATCCGTTAGGGGGCGTATAAAAGTCTTGGTAATAAGTCTCATGTTCAAAACCGTTAGAAAACCATGTTTATCGATCCTTCTTGTTGACTTAATTTTTTGACATCGTTGTCTACTAGGGGAGATTATTAATTCGATGGTCTTGGTTACACCGTTATGACTCTATTTTTGGACCATAATCTCTATCATCGCATAAGCTAAAAATGTATCCTCGTGAACATTCAAGAAAAAAATAAAATATAAGAAATACCACTTAGGATTAAGGGAGTCTAAGTACGTGATTAGGGCATATGACTAGTGTTAGCATTACTAACTTATAATGACAATGATCTCGTTACACGCTTGGCATAGAATTGGGTGAAAATCGAGGACGACGAAATTATTTATAACGAAGCATTCACATGTTCTTGTTCTATGAACTTAAACGTCCCATTTTGCGATGAAAATCATACACTATGTCTAAAACGCAACTAGTAGTAGTATAGTAAGTTTACGTTTCAATAAAAGTCGATAAAAATGAATTTTGGAGATACTTAGATACTTTATTCTAGCATTGCGTGAGGGCACGGCAATGGTTTAGTATGGGGGAGTGATGAGACTGCTTTTATACATGGTCTCGTCGTCCAAAACGAGCTTAAAACGATGGAAAATATCATAAAAAGTGCCATATATATGCTTGTGTTTGTTCAATGCGTATTTTAGGTACGGATATCGAGAAAATGACAAAAGATCATAAGAATCAATCAAAAACGAACACGGGAAACGAAGCCGCACAATGAACCGGACCCAAATGTTGAATTTCCAAAAAGACCCTTGAAGAATTGAAGATTGTCAAGATTGGTCCTTCTAAGTTTGAAGACTTGTCACTTTAGGCCCTTGTAAATCTCATAAATATAAGGAAGGACCCTTAGGTTTCAAGACATATCATATTCAGCCCTTGAAGATTCAAGAAATTGCAAGATACATCCTTTAAATACTTTTTGGAAAGTATTGGTGGCCAAAATAGAATTAACAAAACTTATATCAAAGGGAGTTTGCATATAAATCTGCCAAAGAATGATATGAAGACAAACTGGGAGTGCAAGGAATAAACCTGCCAAACATACAAACATCAACACCCAATTATCATTTGCCACATCACCACTCCCACTCATAGCCCTAATCAATATTACTAAACGTTTAAATACGTTTATTAATATTAATTTAGGTGTCGGGAATCATCTACTGCTCACATTAAACATCCCCAAAAATCCATAGTGAAACCCAAGAACCCTAATCAACCCTAACTTATAATCCCCTAAATTACACTCTCATCTATAGCAGATTGGTGATTAACACTTAATCAAACACAACCCCACCCAAGATTTCTTCACAAACATACCCATGTGGTCACATAGAGGGTCCCCTGACGCATCATTTTCTTCCCAAAACCCTAGAGGAGATAAGATAAACGGCTGGAAACTTTTCCTTTGTCCCCAATGCAGAATGAAGGGTGAAGATTGCTTGCAAACAGTTGTACATTCACATGTACAAGATCAGAGATCACGGGTTAGTAAATTTGACCAAGACTTTGAGGGCATTTTGGAGATTAACAGCATTAGGGTTAAGATTTTTCCATTGTTTCTAGAAGATGTAAGCTCTAGTATATAAAGGGCACTAGGATTTTACTTTTATTTTGTTCCAATTTTACTTTCATGAATTGTAATGTGATATACGAATTTATGAAATAAGATGGAGTTCCATTTTTTTTTAAAAACTTGTCTTTTAATTTATGCATTTTAATTTTTAGTACTTTAAATTTTAGTCATGTTTATTTCTAAAGGTTTTGTTCTAGTAAAAGTTTGTTCATGTTTGAAGTTTCTGTGTGAAATGGTTTCACAATCCCAAGTTTTATAAATTTCAAAGGTTTTGATAAAAGAAGTTTTCAATGAAAAAGGTTAAAAATCATATTTGTGTTATTATCGTTCACGTTCGTTATTCTCAGCAGGGTTTGGGGAAGCTTGTGATCGTGCGATCACATGAGCTCTTAATCCGAGGTTATGAAGTGTATGCCCTTGAGGCAAGTTTTTTTTCCCTTTTTCTGTCATATTTCAATGTGTTCACTGTTTTTGGTATAATTCATTGATCAAGTTTTTGTTGTGTGTTAGTTTTAACCAAAATCTTTGTCAAAAGTCGATTTGCTAGACTATAAAGGGTTGTTTGGGACGGTATCGTTTCTGGGAAGGGTTTACCTTTGAGCCTTGACTTAGCTCTGCAGCCATTTAAATACGTTTGGTAAGTTGATTTTAGCATCAAGGACTTGAGGTTTAGTTTAGAAAATCTGTTTAGTTTTGATAGTTTAATGGAAAATCTGTATTAAGAGAGTAGCAGTCTTAGGATATACTTTGCTAGTTGTTTTTCTCGTGCATTTGAAAGATAGTTACTTGTGGTTTTGGGTGTTGATAGGGTGGTCTCAGAAATACTCCTTTGTTCAACAAAGGTGTAATGTTTTGAACACGAAATCTGCACACACCATCAGTTGGTCATAGTAACACCTAGGAATTATTTTAGATAGAGGTATTTTGGTGTATCAATGGGTTTTGAGTCCGTTTAGGTTTGATGATTATAAGTGTCTTGATTCAATCTCATTCAAGTCTCTTTGCTTAATTATAAGTCACCAAAAAGCATATCCTAGCTCATTTTAAGCCACTGTTTGATATAAGTAGGGGTTAGTTCACAATTTTCTGCTGAAATCATAGTCATATGGGTTAGATTTTTAGGTTCGATGTTGTTGTTGACTAATGCTTCTTGATCTCTGCGTACTTCAAGGTATTTGAGTAGAACTTGAGTGCTTGTTGTTAGTTATTGGTTGATCTTAAGGTTGTAGGTCTGTGGATCCTTGTGTGATTGAATTGAGCATACACGAACCTTAACCGAGTGTACTTAGTTCTATGGCCCAAGGATTTAAAGAACAACAAAGAACCATAAAAATTAGAAAAGTGTTTTAGGGGTGTTTTACTTTTCCACTGTTAGTAATGGGGTGTTCGTGTTCTTTGAAGTCGTTGTTAAAATAACAGATTTTGGAGTAATGAATTAGGTTGTGTAAGATTTTTTTAGGTTGTGGACAGTATTAGGTGTTAGAGCCAAAGGTTATGTTTTTCTTGTGGCTTTAAACTTGCATAACCATCAGTTAGCTAAATAGTGTTTGATATATGTGATTTGGTATAATTTGAAATCATGTTTATGTTTTTGGTAGAGTTTTGAATCTGAGAAATTTAGCAAAACAAGTGACTAAAAAGAAGCAGTAAGTGCCCACGATTGAGTTATGTATACTTGAATTCGTGTTTTTGTTCTTGTTGTTCTCGACCTATGCATCTCTTAACCTCTGTTCTAATTTAATAAGCATGTATGGATTTCTGGGTTTGTCGTTTATGTGGTTGTTGGTGTTTCTGATTTCATGCTTTTGTTTACAAACTTTTAATTTGAATTTGTTTTTAGTGATTTTGTTCTTACTCGTGGTCTGTGCAACTAATAATAAGGGGTCCCTTTTTTCCAACACCAAACATAAACAAACCCATAATAAAAAAAGGTAGACCAGTTGTATTTAGTTTAGCCAAATGATAGACTAGTCGATTGCTTCAACAAAGTCGAAAAAGAGGGAAAAGGCATTTGTGTGTTTTAGCTCTCCACTATGCTCATAAAAAAGAATTTGAGGCTTAATCAGTGATCATAAAGTGTTTTGAATTTGATTGTGTTGTCTGTACATCTGTCAGCAAAACGCATTACCAAAACCAAAAAAGAAAGAGTGGCATATTTTTTTTGAAGTTTATGTGATCTGGCAACATATTGTTTGATTCATTTGTGTGTTGTATTTGATTGAGTGCCTGACTATACACATGAATTGGTGTTTTTGATTTTTGTTGTGTGTTTGGTGTTTGCTTGTGGGGCGCATGACAAGCGTAAGAAGGCACCTAGGATCGGGGGGTCGGGGAAGATCAAAGAACATATTAGACATTGTTGTTCTAGTGAGAGAAAGTTAGAGAAGGTGAAAGGAAATTTGTGTGTTTTATTTCAAGTGAAATGAAAACAATAAAAAATGACTAAACTTCCACACCCCCATGGAGAGTCATGGGGGTATTTATAGGCCTAACATAACTAGACTTTCCATACTTTACATATTAAGTCCCTGCGGTGTAGCAAAGTGTATAAATCTAGTCCAACTCACGTGAAAGGCGCCAGCTTACCAAAAAGTAAGTCTAACAATCTCCCTCCAAGATGGTGACTCACGTGAGTTGGTTACAATGATTCCTACAAGCAAAAATAAGGAAAAATGATAAGCTTGAATTCCAGCATTCCTTGAGACAGTCTTCAGCGACCTTCATCTTCTTGAATACTCCAGCTCTATTTCTTCAGCTTTGTAGGATCTAGTTGAGTTTTACTCCCTCCCAACTAGAAGGCCTTTCATTAAACAAGCAGTAAAGACTGCTCCCTCCCAAACAGATCCTACAAAGGAAAATTATGGGAGATGATAACGTCATCAACATTTTCTCACAATTTGAATCAATCCCAGTCTTGATTCTATGAGAGATTACCAGAAGTACACACTCTATCCCGAACATGAAGTCAAATTGTAGCACCAGAGTCTATTAAGTCCCGGAAATGCACATTTCTCCTGACAGGACAGTGATGATAAAAAGTTGCCACATCAAAGTCAATTAAGTCCCGAATGTAGACAACTTATCCCTCTATGTAGAAACAGTAACACCAAAGTCAAGTGACCCCGTATGTACACATTTCTCCCTCCAGGATGATACCTATTAAGGGAATCATCCTTCATGTGTGTATGTGGTATGCCAACTGGAACCGCTTACTTAGTAACCAATACAATGTGAGAAGATGTCAACAAAATCTCTCTAAACAAAATTCTCTCAAGATCACCCTGAACTGAATCCCCTTATCAATTATGTTGGCTATTGATAGTGACCACTGATGAAGATAACCCGATAATCCAAACTTGAAACTGAAGTATAATTCCCCAAACTTGAACTTAAGCTTGCACTATTGTAGAATGAAGAGCGATGCAGAGAAGTATTAAACGTACCTTATACCAAAAGGCGGTATAAAAAAGTACAACTTCTCTAAAGTACCCTATACCAAAACAGGCGGTATAAGAAAAGGTACTACATCTCTTGAAGAAATCCACAACTACAAGTGCGTGTGACACTGAGAACCGCAACGAAGCTCCCAAAAAATGATAGTTATCCATGTCGTCTTCCATCCTCCCCTTGACAATGGAAACTAGATAATTCAAGTCTTATTCATAACCGTATATGCTCGAACAAGTTCAAAAGTCGTAAGTACTCCTTTAAAGATAAAATAAGAACGCCTCTGAAAAAATCTCACTTCAATCTCAAATAAGTAACATCGAATCATCCTCGTAATCACATAAACCGTAATAGCCGTTAGGAATTTAGGTGAATTTTTGATAAGGATCGTTTTAGTGTAATGTATCGTGTTTGTTGTGTTTGTTGTTCATGAAGAAGTGTTATCCGGCCAGGATGTCACTGTTTAAACGGCCTGCCAAAGTAATAAAATCCTGTCCCATAAGCATTTAACTCGACAACAATTTTACTACTCGATTCTTTCGGAAAATCCGGCTCAATCCAATTAATCCAACCGGATTAATTTTGCACAATTCGGATATTTAGACAGTCATCCTGAATTAAATTGCAAAAATTAATCGACCCAATAAGTGCTTTCGGTAGA